>OY743218.1:18769603-19084603 GCA_963555745.1 Cardamine flexuosa | reverse complement strand
TGCGAGTCTGACTCCATTTCCAAGGCTCTGAGGCCTAGTCTCGATGCTGTTTCCAAGGATGCTCGCATTGCTAAGGCTTCAGCTATTAGTGGCGAGTTCACAAATCGGTTGATTGTGGCATGTCTTGATATTACTTCCATCTGATTCGCAGATAGATCCATCCTAGACCAGCCACTTTGGATTTGACTCCTATGCTCCGTCTGATCTACAAGTGATAGCTCCAGCTTGGCTCTCAGATCTGACCATGGATTTAGGTCTTTGATTAGGTTCTTTGGTCGGTTGAGCTGAGAACCATTCCTTACAGTCTATTGTCTCAAATCCCATATTCAGTTAATTAATTTAGTTAGTAATAAACCTAAATCAATATTGGCTAATGAAAACATTGTAATAGCAATTTTGAGAACTTACATCGTGAACGGCTTCCTTCATAACTGTAATTTGTTCTTTTGATATTGTTTTCAACTACATATACCGAAATGGCTGAAATAGCAAAAGTTAATTTGTTCTTTTCATGCTATAATCTATAGTCACCTACATATACCAGAAACTTACTAATGTTTTTCAATTTGAATATAGAAAAATGAAATATGGAATGAAAAAAAAAAAATACTCCCTCTGTTTCATTTTAATAGATGTTTAAGTTTTTTCATGTTGTTCCATTTTATTAGAGGTTTTACATAAAAGTCAAATTTTGATTAGTAAAATGAATTTTAAATTTAAAAGTAAGTGGAACTTTTGTAAAGAAAAATAGATACTTTGTGAGTTTTTATCCAAAACATCTATTATTATGGACCAGAGGGAATATCGATTTAGAAAAGAAACAAAAATATAATACCCTTTTATTTTGAGGATCTAATATCTCAATATTTATCTCTTGTTTTTCCAAGGACTGGAATTCTTTAGTAGCTGCATATAATTTTGTTAAATGACATCATCAAAAAAATTGTAAATAAAATCATTAAATAATATATTATACCTTTTCTAGGAATTTATTAGGTTCTCCTAATTTATAAAGAACTCCAGTTCTGCCTCGAGCACTCATGTGAACTATGCGATCTCGTCTGCGTCAAGAACCAATTCAGTATCGATTTTGAAATCAAATCTATTATCAAACTCACTGTGATGCTTCATTGTCCGAGACATTTGAGCTCTCAGCTCTAGATAGTGAAAGTGAGTGAGAAGATATGACAATGCAAAGTTTTTAGAATTTGAACTGTTTAGAAGCCTATTTATACAAAATTTGGGGATATTTGTGTAATTTTTGAAAAATAAAACTAATTAAATTAAAATGGAAAATGGGAAAAAATGTTGAGAAATTATTAGCATAGCTGCATGAGTCATATATTATACCTTTTTTAAGAATTTATTAGGTTCTCCTAATTTATAAAGAATTTTCTTATCTCCTTGTGACAGGGTTTTGGCAAATAATTAGTCTAGTTATGAGTGTCTTATTTTAGAACTTAGCTAAAAATCATTCTTCTGATAACACGTCAGCATGACACTTTTGTAAATACCATGCCAGAGCAAGATTTATCTTGAAAATGTTATTCTTAAATAATATATATTAGATATGAAAAGGAGAAGGAAAATATTTTATTTAAGGGATAAAATTAAAACTAAAATATGACATGCTGCTTATGCAGCCATGTAATAATTGCTTAACATTTTTTCCCATTTTTCCATATTACTTTAATTAGTTTTTATTTTTCAAAATTTACACAAATATCTCCAAACTTTATAGTAATATTATAAATAGGCTTCTAAACAGTTAAAATTCTAAAAACTTTGCATTGTCATATCTTTTCACTCACTTTCACTATCCAGAGCTGAGAGCTCAAATATCTTGGACAATAAAGCTTCACTCAAACTACACAGTGTTTATGTCTTTGTTTCCCTCACATGATCATCACAGTGAGTCTGATAATAGATTTGATTTCAAAATCGATAGCGAATTGGTTCTCGACGCAAATGGAGAGATTATTGTTAGTGGAGGCTCCTTCTTCGTCTACAAAGGACTATATGTTTCATCTCTCATTCTCTCTTATTATCTTACTTCTCCTTCAACTAGTTTAATTTAAAGGTATATTTTATCCTTTCATATCCGAAACAACTAAGAAATTTTTATTGACAGTCAATGAAGTTGGTCTTAATATTTTCATGAGGCAACTTAAGAATCCTTATAAATGGAGCAACTTAATATTCTTAAACAAGTGAAGTTAGCTGATTTTGGATTCGCAAGAGAAGAGAGTTCAGATGGCATGACCAGTGAGGCTGGAACTTATAGATGGATGGCTCCTGAGGTGATTCTTTTGAGCTCAATATTTTCATCAACTTGAAACATAGCAGACTAAAGTATCTTGTGGATCAAATGTACAAACAATTTATATTTTAGTTTGCTATGTTTCAAACGATGAAGATATTGAGCTCAAAAGAATCACCTCAGGAGTCATCAAATTTATAAGTTCCAGCTTCACTGGTCATGCCATCTGAAGTATCTTCTCTAGCAGATCCAGAATCAGCCAACTTCACTTGTTACCATCATATTTCCTATACAAAACAAAGAGATGCCTAATGTTATTTGTTTCTCTGTTTACAAGACATGCATGATGTGTAAATGGAGCATATTTACTTGGGTTTAGATCATGGTGAATGATGCCAATGAGTGCAAAAAATCTATGCCTTGAGAAATATCTAAAGCAAATCTTACTAACGTCTTTAGATCAAGAGGGATCGGCTGAGATTCCCACAAGAAACTCTGAAGAGTAGTGCCTCCAAATAGGCATCTATTAACGTGGCGGATGCCAACGTAGATGAGTACAACGGCGGAAGAGTAGAAAAGAAAGGAGATGATGGTGGATGAAAAGAAGAAGAAAAAGAAGAATCGTGAGAGGAAAAAGGAAGAAAATGAGAAAAGTGAGAGAGAAAAAAATGATGAAAAATGGGGATGAAATTGTAGGTCTCTGGTTTTGATTAAGGTTAAGTGATAAACTGATTAATCTAAATTTGATTTTCAATTTAAAACCAAACCGAACTCCAAAGTTGATTTATATTTCTACCGATCGGTTTTGCCTCTAAACCAAAACTAAATCAAATTGGCCAAACTTTGGTTTAGTTCAGTAATTCTGCTCAGGCCTAATAACCAATAAAAACAATGAATATAGTAAATATTCATCACCAAACTGTACTAGGGCCTTGATTGATAGAGATTTTAAAAGAACATAAGGCTTTTTATTAGCCAATCAACTAATGTTAATAAAGCATAAAGAAGTGTATTTAAAAGATTTAAATGTTCATGCTTATGCTTCTTTCTCTATGCTCCAAGATGGAGCTTTTCCTAAGCGTAGAGCTTTAAAAGTTTAAAAATAATTTTGTATAATTTATTTATTTAGTTTGATAAGATATATTTATCTTTAGTTAAATAAATATATATATATATATATATTAAATTTTAATATGTATATTTAATGAGTATTTATCATTAGTTAAAATAATATACCAATAAATATAACTAATAATTTTAAAATAATATATTTATATATTATTTGATAAAAAAATTAATTTTAGTAAAATATATTTATTAAAAATATTATATCAAAATTATTCTTATTCAAACTATGGTTTATTAAAAAGTATTATAACAATATTTCTAAATTATTATTTTTATTAGCATATTATAATAATTAGATATTTTAAGAGGGAAAAAATAAATATATTATTTATTATATAACTAAAATTATATTTTTTAGAATTATATTTACTAAAATATTTAAGAATAAATTATATTTCCATATTTTGATATATTTAAATTTTTAATTAAAATACAATACTAATAAATATAGTATAGATATTAAAAAATACTTATGATATAAATATGTATAAATGTATTATCATACATATAAGAAATATATTATAGATTTTATGTAATTTTATAGGTAAATTGCTCACAGCTCTACCAATCATTTAATATTCTAATTAGAGCATACAGCTTTAGCTACATACTGCTTTTGCTATTAATTTTTTCTGCTCTTTATAGCTAATGTTCTACTATAAGCTATACCAATCAAGGCCATGTCGTATTAAGGGAGAATTCAGATAACATTTTTTTTTTGCTTTCCATACAAAATGAGCACCTAGGAAATAGTAAAATATTATTATTTAATTAGTAGAAAATACCTTTGAAATTATTGGGCCCGGTTGTGTCAATATTAACTCCAATATGATCCGATTAAAACCATGGAAAGCACCTACAAGCAACTAACACATGAAAATACATCGAAAATCAAGAAAAATAAAAATAAAACAAAAGTATTTAAATACTAAACCCCTAAAACAAAACAATTATGCCACAATATAGAAAAGAGTGAATTTTTAAATTGAAACAAAAGAAAATACATAGATAAGACTTGATTAAGACTGGATAGCCATCTCTGCTAAGCTATAGTAAGATCCATTCCACTAAGGAAATAAAGACATGAATAACAAGAGGTGAGGAGTTTGCTTCATCTCCAAAGATGAAATACATCGTTACTTTTCTTATCCAATGACTCTTTTACTGCAACATCTTCACCCCCTTGATCCAGGGATGGTTCTAAGGGTGTGCGAGAGATGCAACTATAGATGGCCTTAATTCTTTTTTTACAAATGAGAATCTCAAATTTCTAGATTTTTCTTTTATGGATAGAAACGGCGACACATGTAAAAAACATATATAATTAGTTTTAGATGATAAAGGTTGAAAACACAATTTGGGCCTAAGCATTATTTTACTAAGCCTCATATCATTTTTTTCAATAATCTGGAGGTTCCTCTGGGCCTTCTCTCTATACTAATCTTTTTAGGCCCAATTTCCTTTTTGCCCAGTTTTGTTGTATGTTGGGTGGCCAAATGGAGTCGAAATCGAGTCTTAAGGGAAGGCATACACATACCTAATTTTAAACTATGCAACTTTGTTTGCACAGCCTAATATCATTTTTGCTTTCCGCTTTTTGTTACTTGCATCATTAACAAAGAGACCATTTTTAAAAAAAGTACATGACCCATCACCTATCTTCTCAATTGCCCATCCAAAATTGTTTGTTTGGTAGTTTGTTTATCTCAATGTTTTTTTCATATCTGTCATATCTCTATAAGTGGATTTTAATATATAAAACCAATAAAACAAATTTATCACAAACCTTTTCTAAAATTATAACAATGATTGTAATTATTTAGAAAATTCTTTTTTATTTACTAAAAATACAAATGATTTGTATATTAAATGAGAACAAAATTACCATATCAAATATATGAAATTTTGATTATTAATTTTTTAAATAAAGAGAGGACATTTTTCCAATTATGATAAACATGAAGAGTGTATTTTTCTAAAAATACCATTACCAAATTTACTAATGCAACATTTTGGCACCTTTGTTTTTGGCAAACTTTTGAAACATTTTCATCATTATTTATCATTAAATATGAATTTCTACTAAAAGTTATGTTAAAATTAAGCAATATTTATATGTTTCAATATTTATATGTATGTGTTTAAAAAGTAAATAACAAATATGCACTGTGTTAACAATAATTATTTATATGTACTGTGTTAACAATAATTATTTATATGTTTCTACATAGTATACATTGTGTTACAAATTCGTCGCTACTACAATCGTTATTTAGTTACTCTCAGTTTCGTCACAAAATTGTGACTCAATTGATCAGTATTTCCCAATATAGTTTGTTTAGCTATGTATGAAATATCTTCATGCATGTTTCTACTAAGTTGTCACTAAATTGAGCAATCCATTTTTAAGTTAAACTTGAAAGAAATAACTCTATTAATATGAATGAGACATTAATAGATTTGTAATTAAAGGGTTAATGTAACCCTAACATTGGACTTATCACTTAGTTTGAGGGGTTGTACCATACAATTATTAGTTTCATTTTAAGTTTTCGTTTTATTGAAGAGTTGAAATAAAATATTTCGGTTTTCCAAAAATTGCTATGAAATTTGAGGTGGGCTTATATATTATAGCCTAGGCCCCCAAAGAAATTACAGCATATTCCCATTATTAAGAGATTTAAACGGTTCTTAGTGTTATTGCCATGTCGTGATGATAACATGTCACAATATCGTATTATTATTATGGACCTACGATACGACTGGCACAACCAAAAAAAATCTATTCAATAATCTTTTTTTTTTCTTTTTGTCTATTAAATATCTAATCAAAACAATGGTCAAAACGCGAAAGGTAAAATTCAATATTCGATTGAAAACGTAACAAAAAGCAAATGGAAACCCAAACTATTCAAGATTTGGAAAGAGTTTCTATTAAAAGAAGTAAGTATCATCTCTTTATACCAAGTCTGATTAAAGCAAACAAAAACAAAACAATTCCATTTATTGCATTTAGAGTAGCTCATCGTCACTAAAAAAATCTTTGCGTTCAAGAATAAGAAATTAGATGGATGATCGTTGTAAAAAATATATTTAATATTGAACCTTTCATTCAAACAGAAGTTTTCAACTCACACTAAGCTAGTGAACAAGAACATCAAACATATTATTTTACTCTACTTATAATTTTCTTCTACCAATATCTTTCCCTGAAAACTCTCCTGATCCAAACGTCAACGCCACATCAATGCCACTATTTCCTCGAACCAGACTTGGACCATTTCCATTACCAACGGCTCTACCTAATCCAAGAAAGTCTAGTGTGGTCTGTTTAGGACCAAACACAGATGAATTCCCCATCATGAGCTCTTTCAAACCCGAGCTGCTTTCGCCACCACAAGGAAGTCCTAACCCTAGTCCATGAGGGACTATTGCATCCATAGAAGATGAAGTTGAAGAAACTATCCCTAATCCACGTAGCAATGAACCTCCTGAAGAAGATGCTCCCATTTGTGCCGCCTTTTGAAGTAGAGCGGTCGCTGACATAGCTGGCTGAGCTTGGAACCGGGTTGACCCGAGAAAAGATGATCCATGACTTGTTGAAAGACCTAAAGAGATAGGTTCAATGGATGAAGATGGCGCGAATAGACTCGGTGATGAAGAAGATGTTGTCGTATATATACTCAGAGAAGCTGAAGAAGATTCGAATAAGCCTGTGAAACCAACACCATTGCGTGTCACGTTTAAACCGGTCGGTTTTGTAGCTTCTTGAACGATTTCGTTAGGGGTTTTAGGGGATTCTGCAAAAAATAAAATAAAATATCAAGAATGGTCTTTTAACATAAAGTTTGATACTTTTTCAATCATATCTTTGATTTTTTATAATCAGCCATTGAACAACTACTAAATTTATAAAAACGAGTTATGTTCTTAATCAGGTAACAGATAAAAATAATATAACACTACAGACAAATAATATATATACTAAAACTCCAAGATCACCGACCATTAACAGAGATTACTTTTGTTCTCTTCATTTTCAGCTAAAAACAAGAAACTAAAACGACAAAAAAAAGATGATCCAAAATACCAAAATCTATAAACTTTGACCTGATTGCTTAATTGTTAAAGTCGAGGAAGATTTTATTTTTGCAGACTCAGTATCCACCAGAGCAACCGGATCGGGTACCGGTTTTTTCCGGGTCAAAATTTCTTGATTCTGTTTCTTAGTTTGTTGATTATTATGGCTTCTCGCACTTTCTTCAGCCAAAGCATCACAAAAAGCTCTATGCGTTATAAAACTATCCCTCCTGCCAAAAAACAAAATGTCAAAAACTAATTAGAATTTTTTAATTGAATTGAATCCAAAAAAAAGAAAAAAAAAGGAAGAAACTTTAACCTAGAAAACAGAGTACCACAATCACATTTATACTCTTTAGTACCACAAATCTTGGAATGAGCTTTCCAATCAGATTGAACTGCGTATTTCTTCGAACATTTATCACATTTCCATTTCTTCTCACCGTGTTTCCGACAAAAGTGTTTCTTGATTCCGGTTAGATCTCCTAAAGCTCTTAAAGGGTCGTGATGAACACAGTTAACCTCAGGACAAACATAGACTTTTCTCCTCACTTCTTTACTTGACTTTTGTCTGAGCTTCCATGGTAAATTGTGGCCTCTACGGTGAAGCTGTAAGTTCTGGTCTCTTTGAAATCCTTTGTTACAGATTTCACAAACGAATCTGTTTGTTGCTAGTAAAGTTTTTGGTGATAAAGCTATCACTTCTGACTCTGGATCTGCAAAAAAAAAAACAAAAAAAAAAATTACAAAATCAGAATAAAAATGATTTTTTTAAGTAAAGTTTGGATTTTTTTGAAGTTACCAGGCATGCCGGGGAGATTTCGTTTCTTCTTTCCGGTGGATTTACCGGCGGATTTTGGAAGTGGGGTTTGATTTCCGGTGGAGGAAACACTTGCTTCGCCGGAGACAGTAGAGGAGTTATCTAAATCTACCGGCATCTTTTAAAGTTTCTCACTTTATTTCTTTTGTTTTGTTTCCTACTGATTCTTTATATAAAAAAAAAAGTTAGAATGAAAATGAAGAAAAAATTTCAGCTGATTTTTTGTCAACCAAGTTTCAACATTTAGGGTTTATCTTTTTCACACTCTACTTTTTTTTTTAACTTTCTATAAATTCTCCTCCGTTGTTCTTCAGCTACCAGTCAATCTGCTTTTCGTAAAAATTGCTACCTACCTTTTCTGATAACAACAATTAAATTCTAAATTTAACTAAAGTTAAAACAAAACAAAACAAAACTTTCATCTAAAAACCAAAACTTTTACTGAGAACGGAAATTTCTCAGATCTAACGGCTGAGATTCCACCGGAGAGTTACGCCGTCGGAGTTTGATCTGATTTTGAAATAAGGCGGCTTTGAGAGATTTCGTGTGAAAGAAAGATATGACCCTCTTTTTTTTTTCTTTTTTTTTGGTTTCTTCCGAGACAAAGAAGCCTTTTTTCTTTAGTATTGTATTTGGCACAATTATTTTAGTTTCTGTCTCTTTAGTCGATTTTCAACTTTTTTCAACACTTTGGATATTTTTTTTTTTAAATGAAAAGTTTTTTAAATAATAGTTTAATTTTTTGAGCCGTCTAAAAGAAATATTTTGTCGATCCTTGTGGGGTTTGAGTGTTTTCAAGTATCTATCTGTGATTCTGGACTCCCATGCATTATTATTTATTAAAATATCAATCTCATTGTCTTTCTTTCCATGAACTAATAATCTAATTTTATATCTACTCAATTTAGTTTGAATTGGTCAGAAACATTATGAAGTTTGTAGATAAAAGTTGTTTTATGTCAATGATTTGTTATATCAGATCTAGTATTAGTCATAATCAGCTAAGCATTTACTAATTGTATATAGTTGTAGATGTTACAATGCAATTCAAGTTTAGTAAAATGTGCCATTCAATTTTATTTAACAAAAATATTGTAAAGTAATCAAATAAGATTTTGAGGTAAAAAGAGGATGTAAAAATTTGGATTTTGTCCTAAAGCGAAGACAGTGGAGGATTTACCGTCGCATTGTCGGATCAAACACCTCTGTTAAAAAGTATTTCCATAATTGTCGATAAATGACAAAAGGAGAAGATAAACATTTACGGCAAATTTTGAAATTACGGTTGATTTTGTCGTCTATCGATGGTATCAATTTTGTTCAGTGTTGTGATTATCATGCTATTACAACACATTTAATGCAATTGATCGCGTTATTTGTTGACTTTGACCTTTTATAATACTAGTAGTATCTCTACAAACTATAAGAGTTTGACGTGCTAAGATGTTGCCACGTGTGTCGTAGTATTTCATCGTGTCCGTTGAATAGAACTCGAACCAGATAACGCCTTTTAAAAACAATAATTATCATCTTTGTCATAATAGTTTATATGTTATTTATAAAGATTGGATTGATTTCGTTAATACTTTTGGATTTTGATAAAAAGAAAAAGGATAAATCTAACTCTTATTGCAAGAATAGCCATCAAAAACTATTGTTTGACTTTTTTTTCCTTCTTTTTTGCTGTCTTATATTTTTATGAGTTCCAAAAATTATTTAAAGCATAACATGGTCCCTCAAAATTCCAGAACACTGTTTAGCCAGCTTTGAAATTCCATTTTCTACAGAAAAAGTTTCAGCACTATCTAGTAATCAATAAAGAAATCATAATTTCGCTCTTTACATACTTTGCTATATAGTCCAACTTTACATATTTTGCAATATAGTCCAAATACTAGTTTTTTTCTTTTTCTTAAAGTGATAATCCAAAGAATGCAAACAAAAATCCAAAGATTGCGGAGACATGGACATTATTGGGCCGAAATCTCCATATTCAGAGCTAAGCCCATTTAAGTTTGTATTTTATTTTAACGTTTCTTGTGTTGTGTATTTGTATTCTTGCCAACCCTCGTGTTCCCTACTCAACGAAACTAAACGTTTTGAATGAAAGATCAATGTAGCTTTTTCATAGTTTGGTTAACTTTTAAACACCACCTACCTACTAACAAAAAAATCGTCTAGCAAGTTAGGGGATTGCAACACTTATGTGATGCGGGTAATGAGAGCCATTTTTTTTCTTTCTAAAAATGTTTTTTCTCCTATCAACTATAATTTGTTTGGTTGGGCTTTCAAAGTCATGCTTAACCCTCTCAGTTTTCTATATGATGTTGGGTGTATCACAAGAAACGGTAAACAGTTTCGAAGAGTAGTATAGTTTTAACATTTTTTAGAAATATGAGTTAACAACGAAAACGAATAATTGTGTTTTAAGTTAACAGTTTGAATACAGTCTAACAAATTGGATAAACCAACTAAATTACCAACACGTCAAAGAAAGAAGTATTTCGCCATTATTCTATATAGTACAATGAATGATATTCAAAGATCTTCAGATGTTTCATTGTTTTGATTCATTCGAGCACCAATAAATATGGTTTGGAGACACTAGACAGTATTGGACTTTCCCATTACTGAGTAAATATTTGTTGGGATGGGGGACCAACGTGGAGACACTAGACAGTAGTGGACTTTCCCATTTCGGAGGTTTAAAACATATCAGTTCATAAAATGTATTTCTAAACAATAAACTTTGTAAATGTATAATGTGCATAATTAAAGAAAAAAGGGGTATAGATGACGACGAGTTTCATTGTAAAGATGAATATAATTATAGTAAAGTGTTAATAGCAACAAAAGTTTTGTATCATGGCAAAAAGATTTAAATATATGGTGTCCGAAGCTCATATATATTTTCCAGCTAATAGTTAAAGCTAAGAACAAACAATTTTCCAGTGTCATTCAATAAAATAGCAGTCATTGTTAATTACTGGACCATCGAAATTACTTTTCTAATTTTTTTTAGATGACAACAACTTATTTAAGTTTTACCGAGAAAGATGACTAATCTACTTTTTAAAGATTACTGCAAAATTTTGCTATGGATGATTTTACTTTGTCGGTATTGCATATGGTGAAAAAACGTTACTGATAGTTTATAATATGATCAAGAGGCGACAAATCACCCAAAAATAATATCGGAACGAAAATACGATTTTTCAACGTTTGGGGACTTTCAGCTGATTTATTACTTTATTCCTCTTAACCAATTTATCGAAAATGCGATTTTTCCTTTTTGGTTTTCACTACTTTTCTTTGTTTCTTTTATTACCGATTACAGTTCCAATTATATACAACTAAAGTTTCCAACACATTACACATGTAGATGTAATTTCAAGTGTTGACTAGGTAATCTATTTCTTGGTACCAAATTTTCTTTTAATAGATAAGTGAAGATGTACCCCGAAGTTACAACAATTCTCTATGTTATGAAAAACAAACTATTTGACTGAAATTGCCTAGAGCTTTAAATAACATCTTACTCTAATTGGTAACATGTCAATATAATCTTATCAATAACAAAAACATTTATAAAATTTTCTGACACTTTATAAGTTATTAACTTGAAAAACTATAATCAATCAAACAAAACACACAAAATTTTGGATGATTTATTTGTGTTTTAAGTTCTAACACAACTACGACATCCACTAACGTCTTATAGATTTGAAATTTGATAACTAAAAAAAAAATGATATTTGAAAGAAAAAAAAGACCGAGAATGGCGTGTTTGTAAATATGTCAAACACTAGGGTCCACTATTAGTTGCACATAACAGAGACGTGTCGAAGATGGCCAGATCCAAAACCCTTACGTCTTTCTACACAAACCAGCACAAAACTATTCAATCTAAACCCTCTATTCATCCACGTCATCGATCTTAAACACTTTAATCCAACGGTTATTAAAACACTAAATAATTCACACGAAATTCTTCAAAACCAACCCGCCCCCACTATCTAGACCTCTTTTTTTTTTTCCAAACCCGCCCCAATATTTTCTCAAAATCAATTAAAGAGCCCAAAAACAAAGAACAAAATTGTTTAGGTTTTCGTCTTCCTCACGAGGTTTAGTGGCGACTGGTTTCTGACCGTACAAATTAGGGTTTCGAAGTTTCGATAGTAATCGAAAAAGAGAGGGTTTTTTCGACTTCCGTATCATCATCATCCTCTAAATCAAACTCTTACCTCCGTCAAAGCTTTCTCCTTCTTTTTTTTCCCCTTTTGAAAAAAATCTTATTCTCTGTGTTTTATTTACTTCAAAGATACGATTTTTGTGAGGTTTTAAAGGTGGGTTTTGGTTTTGATGGATGAGATTTGGGAAAGAGCTGTTGAATCGGCTTTAGATGGTCAAACGGATCATTTAGCTACACGAACGCTTACACTTGATGGAGCTGTGAAATGTGTTCAAGGACGTTTACCACCTCCTAGTCTCTTGGAAAGGTTTCAGAATCTTCAGCATCTATCTGTAGCTAACATCGGCGTTTCTTCTCTGGAGCAGTTTCCTAGGCTTGGTAATTTACAGAAGCTAATCTTATCTGATAATCGAATCACTGTTGGTTTGGAGTTTCTCGTTGAAGCTGGGCTTGATTCGTTGCGTGATTTGGATTTATCTAATAACCGGATCCAGTTTGTTGAGGATCTAGCTCCTTTAGCTGAGTTGAAGCTTGTTTCTCTTGATCTGTACGAGTGTCCTGTGACTAGGGTTAAGGATTATCGATCTAGGGTTTTTGGGTTGATTAAGACTTTGAAGTTTTTAGATAAGACTGATGCTGAAGGTAATGAGAGACCTGAGTCTGATGATGAAGATGATGAGGAAGATGAGGAGGATGATGAAGAGGAAGAGGAAGGTGATGAGGAGGATCCTGGGAGTGGTGAGGTTGATGGAGATGAAAGAACGGAAGCGCCATGGATTAGTAATGGGCATAGTGAGAGGTTAGATGGGGTTGTTGATGTTGATGAGGATGAAGAGAGTGATGCAGAGGATGATGAGTCAGAGCAAGCGGCTGGAGTGAACGGGACTAGTTACAGACCTAATGGGTTTCGTTTACAAGCTGTAAATGGAGAGGAAGTAGGGGAAGATGATGGTGATGATAGTGAGTCTGGGGAAGAGATTGATGAGGAGGAAGTAGGGGAAGATAATGATGTTGTTGAGGTGCATGAAATTGAAGATAGTGATAATGAGGAAGATGGGGTTGATGATGAGGAAGATGAAGAAGAGGATGAAGATGAGGAGGAAGTTGATAATGATGATCGTGGTCTTGGTGGGTCAGGGAGTTCAGGGAGGTTGATGAACGCAGGAGAGATTGATGGGCATGAGCAAGGGGATGATGATGAAGAAGATGGTGATGGCGAGACTGGGGAAGATGATCAAGGGGTTGAGGATGATGTTGAGTTTGGAGATGAAGATGATGATGGTGAAGAGGAGGTGAGATTCTTGGTACTTACATTCTTATACAACGTTTTGATATATGAGTGTGATACTTGGATTTCAGTTTCACTAATTCTTTGTTGTTGTTTTTCACTGGTTCTTAGTTGCTACAGATAGGTTCTTGATAGACTTATCACTTCATTTTGACTAAAGTTTGCTCCTTAGTTCAATTGTTTAGAACTTTGGTTATTGATAGTACCGTCTCTAATTTTGCTAGTGGTTTAGAAGATCAGTCTAGCCTTGCATTGTTTTGTTTATTGCGTAAAGTATTAGGTTAGGTTTATAGTGAACCGTATTGTGTTATGTGAAGACAACTAAAGCTAAAGTTGATTCCTTTTTGTTGCTGAAATGGTTCCATGTTTGAAATTCTGATTTAGGGCTGATCTAGAATTTGATGAATTTTGTAGGATGAAGAATCTGGTGAAGGGTACCTTGTTCAACCAGTGTCTCAAGTGGAAGATCATGATGCTGTGGGTAGTGACATCGAGCCTATCAATGAAGACAACGATCCAGATGAAGAAGAAGAAGTCGAAGACGACCTGCCAATCCCTGACCAGTCTTTACCATCATCATCTCGCACAAAGAGAAAACGAGATGATGATGATGATGGTGGTGATGAAGATGATGATGACGATGATGGTGATGATGATGATGACGATGACGACGATGATGATGGTGTTGATGATGAAGAAGGTTGAAGATGAAAACATAGTAAGAATCAGGAATCTCTAGTTTGATGATGAGTTTTGAAATGGCAAAGAAGAAGCTCTGTTTCCTTGTGGATTAGGGCGGCTATTAACTGAATGTTCAAATGTCAGTTATATAGTCAAAGCTTGGTGGGATTTTTCAAATGACGGTTACTCAGTTTGGATTTACCGCCCTTTTAGAAACCCAACTTTATGGAGGGAAACACCAAACAACAACAACAAACAAAAAATGAGAACCTAAATAGAGAGTTTCGAGACCTTGTTTCTCTGTTAGAGGGTCTTGTAAGAATGCTTATGTGGATAAATCTTTTGAGTTGTTATATCGTCTTTTTGTTTTTTTTTTTTACATCCATTCACTTACACTTGTCGTATCATCATTGGTTGAAACCGGTTTTGCTAGGATTGTCGTAGTGTGTGTTGTTGATTGATGATGCCATTTATAAAAGATCAAACGGGTGAGAAAGTTTTGCTATTTTGTGTGGTCAAGACTTCAAAATCCAATCTTTCTATCACTCTCTTCCTTAAAATGCTTCTTCTATCTCCGATCTCTGCTTCTCTTCTACCGTCGTTTAACCGGAGGAATGTGATCCGGCGATCAAGTAACCCGGTTGTAGCTAAGGCCAAGGACAATACGGAGACTGGAGGAGTTCTTGAGAAGGTGGCTACAGTTGGTGGTTTAGTTTCAACGCCGGTTATTGGATGGTCGCTCTACACTTTGAAGACCACTGGTTGTGGTTTACCTCCAGGACCGGGTGGTTCAATCGGAGCTTTGGAAGGTGTGAGCTACTTGGTGGTGGTTGGTATTGTGGGTTGGTCTTTATACACCAAGACAAAAACTGGGTCGGGTTTACCAAATGGGCCGTTTGGTTTGTTGGGTGCTGTGGAAGGCTTGTCGTATCTGTCGGTTCTAGCCATTCTTGTTGTGTTTGGTCTTCAGTTCTTGAATAATGGATCAGTCCCTGGTCCACTTCCTAGTGACCAGTGTTTTGGTTAAAACCACTTGTAAAATTTGTATTGGAGAAGAAAAAATGTCAATAAATGTGTTTAGCTTTCATTGACAAAAATCGCAATTTGGGCAGAGATTATATTAATTTACTTATAGAAAACTGAGGCCAACAAGTTTAAACTTTTATTATATTTAAATTAATTACTTTAAATATTTATAAAAATTAAATTATCAAAATATGTTTTTTTTATAAAAAAATTAAGTTAGTAATTAATGGGAAAATGTTATTTTATTTTAATATAAAAAGTAGATTTTCCAATCTTGTAAATTATGGTGTAGTTTGCAAAAATGTAACAAAATTTAAGGTATTTAAGCAAATAATATCTATCTTTTTTTTTTGTCTATATTCTATATATTGGTATCTAAATAATTTTTCAAAGATTTTTAAAACAAATTTAGAGTAAAACAATTAATGATTTTTCTTTGGTCAAATAGTAAAACAAGTAATAATTCTCTTTACTAAACTTGCTTCGTAGTCCACCAATCCAACTTCTATATATACATTAGCCAAAAAATAAAATAGTCTCAAAGAAAAACAAAAATGAAGAACAAATCAGTTTTTGGTTATAGTATCCTCATAGTCACATTATTCTTCGTCCTAGCTCGAGTCACCATCGCTCAACCACAAAAGGGATCCCCAGGAGCTGATGTCAAGCCAGTAGAAACACTCGTGGCTCACAACAAAGCCCGAGAAGAAGTAGGCGTGGGTCTAATGGTGTGGAACGACACTCTTGCAGCCTATGCACAAAGTTTTGCTAACCAAAGGATCGAAGATTGTGACCTAAATCATTCCTCGGGACCTTATGGCGAAAATATTATCGTCGGGGGAAATCCGGAGTCTAATATGAGTGGGCCTGTCGCGGTTGGATATTGGATGCAAGAGAAGCCAGATTACAAGAGTAATTCACATACGTGTGATACTGTGTGTGATGACTATACTCAAGTCGTGTGGCGTAACTCGGTCCGGCTTGGATGTGGCTCGGTGAGGTGTAAGAATGATACGAACATTTGGATCATGTGTAGCTATGATCCTCCAGGAAATATCCCTGGTCAACTCCCATATTGATGTTTACCATAATGAATCTAAAGAATTTAAGTAATATGTTTATGTGGTTTTTATGCTATTAATTAACAAAAATAAATTAATGAAAATTTTAATTACATGTGTTTTATGCTTATATCGTTTTTTTTTTTTGGGGTCAAACATGCTATATCGTTTAGACGAAGAAAAAAACCTTATGCATATACACACATACACATACGTTCTAAGAACAAATCTTATCTGTGAAAATGATAAAGCGGGTTGTCCCGAGTTCATATATCTCTTCGTCGTCGCCATGGGAGATGACTCCAGCGATCCTTTCATGTGTAACCAAAACGCCGCAGTTCAAGCACAAAACTTGGTTAAAAAATAAAACTTTGGTTAATTGAAACAGTTTAAGTTGACAATATCATTTATCATCATACATGTGTGATGTGTTACAACTTGTAGCGTAGGTGGATTGTATTCTTGATCCTCCGGTTCAGCAAAGTTACTCACAAATAGAGCCAAAAGCCTTGTATAAGGTGGGACACTTACTCTTCTCTGGTGAAAATAAATAAAAACAAAAAAGCTCCGATGCCGGGAATCGAACCCGGGTCTCCTGGGTGAAAGCCAGATATCCTAACCGCTGGACGACATCGGATCTTGTTTATATCATTCAACCTTATATTTAAGTACCTACACCTTGATACATCTTTGGTTTTGATGTTTAAAAATAAAATCCAAAGTTTTTTTTTTAATTAAATGCAAGGAACACTTCGTGCGTTAGTATATAAACAACATTTCGGGAAAAAAACATTTAAATTTTATTATTATTATTATACAAACACAACACGTCTCTTGTTAATTAGGTTGGGACACTTGCTCAAGGGTCGTATTCTTGTAAGAATTAAAATTGATTACGATTACTACACATAAAACTGAGCAAGCCAAATTATTTATTAAACCCTTTATATTTTTGTCAGTTTAATAATCATTTTGCTTGACATTAATTTTTCTTTTCTTGTTGTAGATACTAGATAGTCACTCATTTTTGTTTGTGTCATCGTTTTGAAACTTTTTTTTTTTTTTTTTTATAGTGAAAATGTCATTTTCGACCTAGAGACCAAATAATGTATTAATTAACATGTGTATTATTTTTAAACGTCATTAATGTCTAGCCTATATGATATATACATTTACATGTTGATTCAGAACGTTAAAATTTGCTTGACTTAAGATACAGGAAAATAACTATACATGTGATGAATTCGAATACTTGGTGACCCATTAACATTCATGACATGAGCAGTAACAATCGCAAACGAATCTCAGCCCAACTGGCTTATTTCTTGGACATGTTTATATAGTAAAACAATGGGAAAAACGTATAATATAATAATAATAAAAATATTATATGATTGTGGATAAAAACTAATTATGATAATAATAACAAAAATAAAATCTGGAAAGGGACCAGAGCCGAAAGTTAAAGGGAACTTTGCTATAATGTTAACCCCATGCGAAACCTTAGAGGGTCCAACAACTCAACTTCTTCTTTCACTCCTTTTCTACAAAATTATAATAATGTTCGTCATTTATTAATATATACTATATTGTAAAGCCTTTTTTTACTACAGTCAAATACAAAGCCATGATTTAAAATTATATCTTTTTAAAAACAATCTAGAGTTTGTCTTACTAATGTTTGCCATTAACCACACATACACATAACTTTTGTTAGTTAAAATTAGTTTCTTTTACTTTTAATATCATTTTCTTCATGGGGAGTCGATTTAAAGTTTAGACTTCTCTTTTCATTCCTTCGGTTTTTACTCTACATAATTATGTTTTTATTTTGCCTAATTGTGTTTTGTCTATAAACATTAAACATTAAACAATGAGTACGTAACGGGTCCATGTCCGAAAAAAAATCTCAATAAAATCTACACTTATATGTAGATATATATCAAATTATATTATTTATTTTGTTTTCTACATCAGTTATATTTTTCATCCCAAAAAACATTATGCACTGTGTATAGTTATAAATCTTTCGATAAAAAGTTATATTAGAACTAGTTCAACATTAGATGTTAGAAGATAAATAAATGAATATTATATTAAAATACGAGGGTTTTGAGTTCGAAGCCTAACTCTTCATATAGTTTGAAAATCCATATTTGTTAACTAATGTATTATATATATTGCGGGTCTTATAATAAGATTGGTTTGAGATAGACCACTAAAAACCATCATCTCTAGATAATATGTTAGAATCTCATATATTAACATCTATAAGAAATATTCGAAGTAAAATATGACTAGATGAGTCATATCCTTGTACTTTAATTATACATTTAGAATAACCATTCTAGAAAAGCCTTTCCGAAATGGAGAAGGTAAAGACAAAAATAATAGAAAGGAAAGAGTCAAACATTGTGAGCAATGACTAGTTTCCAAAAAGTAGTGGGACGACGATATGATTCAAAGCATGAGAAATTTGTAATACATATAAAACTTAGATGTCGAGCAAAGTAAAAAAACGATAGAGATGAAAATGAAAATGAATTGAAGGGAGAGAGAGCGATGTGTTGGTTGCGCTCGTGAGCAATGATTGAAATGCAATCATAACTTTTGCAGGTGGATGTGGGGAACCCCCATGCATCCCCTTCTTCATATCTTCACCTAAATTTCCATTTTTTTGTAATCTAAAGATTTAAAAGTTACTTGATTGGTATTAACAAACAAATTTATTTGATTAGATATATGTGTATGTAAGCATGAACGTAATTTAGTCCATATTGCGAGGGTTGGTAACTGAACGATAGAATAGAAGAATGATTAGAGATTTCACAATTTCTACCAAATTTATATATTTATGTTCGCTTGTTAATTACTTTTATACACTTTTGTTTTGTATTATACAGTTTTGTTATTTTCGTTCTTGAACATGTGTTATAACACGGCTATTAAACAAATATGAACCGTTAAACTGCATATTCTGAAATGTAACTTAATTTCTTATAACAGTCAATTTATTATTTTACAGTGTTAATATTGTTGCTATAGCTATTCGATTTTGTGTAGCATTATGCTTTTAAAATTGTTTATTTGTGTGTGTTTTCAATATGAGGCATTGGAACATTTATCTACTTAAACAAAAAATGTCATGTTGAGAAATGATTTTGATGCGTCCGTGTGCTTGTGGAAAGGGAAAGTATGTGATATGACATAGATCGTAAAAATAAAAATGTTGCATTAAATTAAGGTATATTTGTCGGTCGAGAACTCTAGGGATGCAAAGTATTTTGAAGTGATTGGAATCAATCTAATCCTTAGAGGAAAAAAAGACAAAAATACGAATAAAGAAACGTACCTAACAAGTATGTATGATTGAGGTATTGTCATATTGATTTGATAGAGATAGTGTTGATCCCATTCTTTTATTTTTTTCATTTGTTTCTAGGCTTGTAGCTATCTCCATCTCTCTCGATCTGAGTCTTAACTTTTTAGTTTTCAGTCAACAAAATTTGACTTTTGTTAAGCCATATCAAATTTATGGATTGTCGACAGAAAATAATTGAGTACAAGATTATCTAGTAGCTATATACGTGCGCCACTAGATTGCGGCATATATAAAAAGTTAATAAGCCTGTCTAAATTCGTTTGTCATTTTATTTGTCATTTTCCGAGTTTAGATAAATCAAATTACGTTTTGACTAAACAAAAATGTAACCATGATTAGTGGTGGTTCGATGGTTCGTCTAAAGGAAGTTTAATCTTAAACCCCTAATTTGAATTATGGGTAACAGAAAATGAGTAATAAGATTGAAGTGAGACTACAGATTTACGGGGAAAAAAAATCTTTCAGCAAAAAAAAAAAAAAAAAAAAAAAAAAAAAAAAGACTATAGATTAACGAAACTTTCAAAAAAAAAAATATATATATATATATATATCAACAATGACCTTACAACAAAAAGGAAAACTAGTTCTTGAGAAACTATTGAACACAATTTTCGTATAGTAATATTGCATAAGAAACTATTGAAACAGGTTTACGAAATTCTGTTTTTATAAACAAAAATATATATCAACAATGACCTTACAACAAACTTAAAGAAAACTAGTTTTGAGAAATTATTGAAACAATTTTGGTATAGTGATTGGTTAAAAAATTTAAACCATATTCAAAATTTATGCTTTAAAATAAATAGAACTAATGTAATTCATGAATTTAGTTAAACTTGTTAAAAATTCTAAAATTTTGTTCATGAATTTAATTAAACTTGTTAAAAATTCTAAAATTGTGTATTTTATCAAAACGTCTGTGTGTGGACTGTGGACTGAGAAATTGTTTCGTCGTCAATGATAAACTATTTGAAAGTCAGATTAGTTTATGATTTTCCAAAAAAATGTTATAAAATTGAAAACCGATTTAACTATAAAACAAATGATAGTAGTAAATACTGTATTATTTAGTAGCTAAGTAGCGACATGCTCCACTAGATCGCGTCATTATATAAAAATCAAGTCGGTCTAACTTCGTTGGTCCTTTTATTTGTCCTTTTCCGAATTTTCTAAAGTCAAACTACTCACAATAAAACAATTTTGGTATAGTAATTTGCTAGAATTTTAAATCCAGCCGACAAATAAAAACAAAGCATATTAAAAATTCAAGTTTAAGGGATATTAACTATCGAAGTAATTCTTGAGTTCAACTTTAATAAAAGATTTGAAAATTTGCATGTGATCATGGAGATAAATGTTTTTCTCGTAACATCTAAAGCAATTTTATTAACTCAATAAGTCAATAATAGTTTCAAAGACTTATTATTTTAGAAATAAATTTACTCAATATTTTTGGTCCGTAAAACTTATTCGCTTAACTAACCATCAGTTTTGTTTTTCTTTTTCTTTGTAATCATATTCAAATGAAAAATTCATACGCTACATCATTTTATTCTTAAAAAAAAAATCGACCATATATCTATATAACATCCGAATACTATTATCATCCAGATAAATGTTATGTAAGTAATATACGTGTGAGTGAAATAATTTGCTATTTGTTAATGACTAACTTTTAAAGTGAGATTGGTTGTGATTTTTGTAAATAATGCTTCAAAAACAGAACAAGAAAAAAAGATAAGAAGGCACTCTTTTATCAAAGAGAACAAATACCTTCACGGCTTCACCACTTGTTTATCTCGTACGACATAGTTTATATGCAAAATGTTACGAATGCGACGAGGAAGAAAGTCGGGATAAAGTGTGATAGTGCATGGTTAACTTTAATAAGATTATTAAAAAAAAACTTCTTAAAATTTCTCAAAACTTAAAAACAATTCAAAAAGATATTTTTATTTTTATCTAGTCTTGAATTTGTGTGCTGTAAAAATAAACATGTTCTCACACGCCCAAAATTATATGAGAAATTTAATTTTCAGATTATTGATTTTGAAAAAACAATTATTAAGTTATTCATTTTGACTAAAAGACCTAATAAATTTATTCATTATTTTTGGTCGGTAAAACTTATCCCATAACTACCATCAGTTTATTTTTTCTTTTTTCCTTTGTAATCATATTTCATATTCAAAGGAAAAAATTGTAGGAAGACGCTACACCTTTTTTTTTTCTTCTTTTTTTTTAAATCGACTATATATCTATATTACATCCGAATACTATTATCATCCAGGTCAATGTTGTGTAAGTAATATGCGTGTGAATGAAATAATTTGCTATTTGTTAATGACTAACTTTAAAAGTGAGATTGATTGTTATTTTGTAAATAATGCTTCAAAAACAGAACCCAAAAAAAACAAAAAAAACAAGAAGGCACTATTTTATCAAAGACGAGAAAGAAATCCAAGATAAAATGTGATAGTGCATTGTTAACTTTAACTAGATTATTAAAAAAAAGTTTGTTAAAATTTCTCAAAACTTGAAAACAATTCAAAAAGGTATTTTCATAATTTCATTAAGTTTATGTTTTTGTATATTACTTCGATAAATTATCGACCGAAAAAAACGCTTGTATGTGACCAGTTTACTTTGATCATTCAGAAAATTTTGGAAAAAAGTGCTAATTGTTTAGTTAAACAGAAAAACAAATTATATGAGCAATAAAAGAAAATAAAATTATATGAGCAATTATTTCCTAAAGATGCTAGATTGAAAAAAAAACGAAAAAAAAATAGGTTTGACTTTTCATTGAGACAGGTGCTGGTGGGTTTAAGGAGAGAGAGGAGTGAGGTCAGATCAACAAAATTGGGTTGTAAAGAGGAAAATGCTAAAGGAAACGGTTGGTGAGAGCATTTATATCACAGCCCACTCTCCTCTCGTCATATCACTTTCACTTCCCACACGTGTGACCTGCCACGTGTCAGTCTCCCACCTCATGCATGCCCCATTACGGCAATCATTGGGCCGCCGTTACGTCCCCCCGCACCCGCACGAGTGCTTCTTTCCCTTCTTTTTATATTCCCTTTTTTTTTCTCATAATTTCTTTTATTTAATTCTTGTTTCTACAATACCTTTTTTTTACATTATCACATTCATTAAAACAAGTGTCACGTTAAAAACGAATTATTTTAAACACATAACAGACAAATATCAATTTTGATATTTGCCTAACAATTTAGGAACTAGTTTAACGTAAAACCTAATTTTCTTGTCCAAACAGCAAGAAGTCAAATACTTTGTTCCCTTTTCTTAGTACTTTTTTTTGTGTCATGATATTGGTCAGCGAACTATATAAACATAACACTATTCTTATTGCAAATTAAAAAAAAAAAAAACAACATGCATGTTAATAACTACAAAAAAAAAATTATATTAACAATTTCTTCAAAAAAGTTCCACATGCACTACAATTTGAACATAAAAACAGTAAAAACAAAAAGTATATATTTGACCCATTTTTGTTTCTGTAAACATGTTAAGTATATAATTTATATCATTATTATTGACTATTGTATATAAGAAAACTCGTTAAACTAAATATATTTGGTTTGTTGCACATACATCCTTATTATGGAAACGGAATTCGGAATTAATTGATGACAGTATTTATTTTCTTATTTGTAGAGGAAAATATAAATAAGAAGAAAAAGTCATGTGAATTTGGGAGAAAGCTGGTGGACAAGCAAATGCACGTGAAGTGCAATAATGTGCACACATGGACGTGCCCAAAGTATCCCCCATTATCATTCTCTTCTATATTTTCCAAATAATTTTAATTATATAATTTCCAATAAGTCGACATAAAAATATAGCCTTCCAGTATTTTATAATATTCGAAATTCATTCATAAAGTATTATTCAATGGTTATACAGATATGTTTATGCTGAATAGTGGAAGATAGTGGCAACATAAAAACAATTTTCCTGAAAATCTAAATTTACTGTACAAGTCAATGCCGCTTGAAAAAGTCAATACAGCATGATCCATGCATTATCTACTTATATGCATAGGTATACTCGCATTATACACAAAAACATGTGGTTACAATGTGAAACCATTTATACACAAAAGTAAAATGATGATAAGCTTTGCGACTTATCTTATGTTGGTTGAGGTTTATCGCAGATTGATTTTTAGGTTGGATGTAGCCATGTTATTTTGTGTTCGGTTTGAGCTATAAATTCCTTTTTTTCTTTGTCATTCAGTTTACATGATTTGAGTCTGGTTCTCAATTTGGATAAAACAGACAATTAAAATGGTAAATAGTTATAACCAAATCAATCGTTTTATCTTTGATTTTAAATATGGATTTCAGATTTTCTACCTAATGCTAGGTTTTGTTCAGTCTAAAGGGGAATAATGTGGTTCGAGGATATCTTTTCGGATTTGGGTTACCTTCTATGTCCGATCATAGTTACATACATCATTCTCTGGTTGTTATGAATATATTTAAATAGTAACCTATTATGTGTTTTGATTTCAAATCTTGATTATTAAAAGTATATACGAGTGTGAATATCCATACTATCGATAAGTCCAATCATGATTATGATTCTTGTGCTAATCCAGCAAACAAGAAAAAGAAAGAAAAGTGTACATATTAACAAGAGTTGAGAGTATAGAGAAAAAAAACAAAAAAAAATAGAGAAAGAGCAGTGACCCATGGAGTATGTGAATAATTATCAAACGGAATAAGAGGTGACAACCAAAAGGTTGTGGAATAATGGTCCCTGCCAGCT
The DNA here is from genome assembly GCA_963555745.1 of Cardamine flexuosa. NCBI lineage: Eukaryota > Viridiplantae > Streptophyta > Magnoliopsida > Brassicales > Brassicaceae > Cardamine > Cardamine flexuosa. The sequence goes on along the minus strand of OY743218.1, from coordinate 19,059,885 downwards.
TTCTCTCACAATCAACATCGACCCTATTTGGATTTTCTAAATATTCGTTAAAATTTGCGATAACGATATTGAAATATACTTTAGAATAACAAAAAAATATGTAAGTTGATTGATCTCAATATGAGTTCGGGCTGTATCATAATTATAGTTTGTTTAAAATAATGATATTTCTTTCTTTGTTATTCCGTTTCTCCAAAAATGATTTTATTTCTGATATTTCATTTTAAGACCATTTTACTTTTTTCCAAAAAATACTCTTTTCAACATTTGGACTTGTAAGCATGAAATTACACAAGTACAATGAAGACTTACAGACTGAATATTTGGGCTTGATTAGCAAATATAGACACACATGTATAAAAACAAAAATAAAATAAAATATAGAGATAGAAATTTACGGAATCTTCAGTTGTTATGTAAAATTCAGATTAAAAAATATCCTAATATAGAGGATATTGTACTATGTTTCAAGAGAATTCAACATATTCGTACACAATATGGAGTATGTGTTTTGGAAAGGAAATTTACACTCGTGATAAATTGGTAATCATCATGGAACCGTATACTACAATCACTACAATATCATTATGTAAAAAAACGATTTTTCTTTCTTTTCTCAACAGTAAAAAAACGATTTTTTTTGTCGTTTGTTATTTTTTTTCTTGGATTCCATTCAATGATCTAAAATACATAGATCTTGTGGGTTACAGTTTCGAAGACCTCTACAAGCGTGTAACCATCTGCAACTATTAAATTGCTTTCTTTAATGCATCTTTAAACATATTTATTGTTGGTTGGAATTTAATAAGAGGGGACTTGGAACAGTTTTACCATTCTTTTTTTAGAGATGTGATTATTCAAAATACATTTAAAAAATGTATAGAATTCAACTTATTTTTTCCTAATTATCGAGGAACAAAATTTCAGTCATATTCATATACTTGCAATGCCATGAAGATTTTGAAGTGATCCAAACCTGTTCATTCTTCTATTTGCAATGCATGAAAGATATTTCTTCCCAGAAATTGATCTATATCTTACATTTTACATGATGTACTACGTCCATATATTCTTGTTGCCATAATGACAGCCTCTACAACTGTGATAGTCAATTTTTCTGCACATAATAAATTTATGTATTGAATGCTATTATTAATAGAAAGAAACTGCAGAGTATTACAATTTTACTCAATTTACAAACTTTTGACATCTTAATTAATAGAAAATTTTAATCATCATGGATTCATGGTGCAATTCTGAATTGGAACAACGAGATTTTTTTTTTTTAATCTATCTTAAACATTAAACCATTTTGATTTTGAAATGAGAGTTTGTGACTATTGAGGGGCAAAAAAGGACAAAGCCAAAAGTCTACGGGTTTGACTGTCCAGTTCGGTAATAATCTAATAACTCTGTCTTTGACCGCACGCTCGTGTAGGGGTCCTTCTGACATTTTCACTGTACTACCCCTACTCGTGAGTCCATCCTCTGCGTAACCAGAAGGGTACTTTTGGAATTATCAATCGAAACTGATGGCGACCGTACCGGACTTCCTGGGATTCTGCTGGAGCATTTATCAAAACTGTTTTTAACTTAAATTTTATATTAGCACGAATGGTTTTTTTTTTTTGTTAATAGCACGAATGGTTAATTAGTTATTAATAAAAAAAAACTTCACACTAGATCAAATAATATGATCGATCAATTATCAGTGATTTTTTAATTGGTGAATTTGGTAACCAGCAATAAATGGAGATGCATTTAGGTAACCAGCAATCATAAAAATTGTTATTAAAAAAACTGGTGATTCTTCTAAGAATTGTGATAGTTCATAGTCACCGTATAGTATGCTATTAATAAAAAGTTATAAAAATAGAACTACTGATTACTCGTATGTATTAGTGTCTACAGTATATAACAAAAATATAAATTCATTTGACATATTTAAGCACAACAAAAGTATAAATTTATTTGATATATTAAATGTTTAAATACAGATAGAGAATTAAGATGGTACGTGGAATAGTTGTGATCAGTCGCGGATCCAGAAGCTTTTTTTATATATGAGACACAATTATAAAAAATTTATATTTTAGTTAATATTTTGTTTTTCCATGAAGCACAATCATATAAAATTTAAAGTTTTAATTAATTTCATTAGATTTATTACAAATTTTAAGTAAAAAATTACATTTTTTTAAAGAGTATGAAGTACTTGCTTTCCCTCACCAAATCATAAGTCCGCCCCTTATTATAGTTTTAAAATTATTAAATAAACAAATAAGTAGTATAATTTAAAATAATTTCACACATATTAGAAAAAATTATTATATTTTATCTTTCATTAATGCATTCTATTAATTTTTTATTGATCAATATATTAATACATAAAAAAAAAACTGTAATTTTTAACTAACATTTATCTTAATAATTTTAAACGATATTTAATTTAAAACAAAAACTAATCCTAAATAAAAGAAAATATAAAATTTTATTGCGCAAATTAGAGTATTCCATTCGCCTGAATAAACCAATATGATAATTTTTCATCAAGTGAAAAAACAACTACCACTTAGTTAAAATTTAATCTTGTCTATGGATTATAAATCTCCTTGCAAGTTTTCTTAATTACACATGTTGTATTTGCCATCTACTCCAATCCCTTCAGACTAGTAAACAATTATCTTCGGTTCTTGCAAATTATATTATTCAAACTGACTTAATTTTAGGAATAATATTTTTAAACCACGGTAAAAGAAGTTACATATTAGTCAGAAATGTTAAGTCATACTTATATATCTATAACAGTAGTAGTATATAAAATAGTAATACTCCTAGCTGTTAAACAATTTCGGCATCGCAGCTTTCTGCAACTTTGTTGTTAATTTGAATATAATAAATAAAAGGATTAAAGCATAACGAGGCAACAAAAGTAATGAATACGGCAAAAAAAAAAAAAAAAAAAAAAAGAAGCCAGGAAGCTCATTGGTTTATGGTAGCTTAATCCGAATTAATGACTATGATAACAAATACTAATAATTAAAATTTTTAAAAATTCTGACTTCTTTAAAACCTCCTCTTACAAACAGAAGCTCCCTTTTTCAGTAGAGGTCCGATTCCCAATCCTCCCAGAAAAGAAAAAAGGCAAAAAAAAAAAAAAAAAAAGAGAGACTCCATGTTCGAAACAGAGCATAACACCACTCTCTTGCCTCTTCTTCTTCTCCCTTCACTTTTGTCTCTTCTCCTTTTCTTGATTCTCTTGAAACGAAGAAGTAGAACCAGATTCAATCTCCCTCCGGGTAACTCCGGTTGGCCTTTTCTTGGCGAAACCATCGGTTATCTTAAACCGTACTCCGCCACTACTCTCGGTGACTTCATGCAAAAACATATCTCCAAGTCAGTAAAAAAACTTCAAGATCCTCTGTTTTCTCTGTTTTTCAATTTTTTTGACTAATGTTTTGTTTTATAGGTATGGAAAGATATATAGATCGAATTTGTTTGGAGAACCAACGATCGTATCAGCTGACGCAGGACTCAACAGATTCATATTACAAAATGAAGGGAGACTATTCGAATGTAGCTATCCTCGAAGTATAGGTGGGATTCTTGGGAAATGGTCAATGCTTGTTCTTGTTGGTGACATGCATAGAGACATGAGAAGTATATCTCTTAACTTCTTGAGTCACGCTCGTCTTAGAACTATTCTTCTTAAAGACGTTGAGAGACATACTTTGTTTGTTCTTGATTCTTGGCAACAACACTCTGTTTTCTCTGCTCAAGATGAAGCTAAAAAGGTTCTTTTATTTTTTACCTTCTTTAAAAGACTCGAATTTGGTTTTTGGAAATCTGATTTTATGTGGGTTTGAATTGATTTATGCAGTTTACGTTTAATTTAATGGCGAAACATATAATGAGTATGGATCCTGGAGAAGAAGAAACAGAGCAGTTAAAGAAAGAGTATGTAACTTTCATGAAAGGTGTTGTCTCTGCTCCTCTTAATCTCCCTGGAACTGCTTATCATAAAGCTCTTCAGGTACATTTAAATTAAATTCTGTAAAAATTTAAACTTTTCATTATATGTTCTGTTTTTTTTTTTTTTTTTTTAACTGAAAAAATTATACTATGGTTGTGTGTATAGTCAAGAGCAACGATATTGAAGTTTATTGAGAGGAAAATGGAAGAGAGAAAATCAGAGATTAAGGAAGAAGATGAAGAAGAAGAAGTGAAAACAGAGGATGAAACAGAGACTAAGGAGAGGAAACATAGAACAGATGATGATCTTTTGGGATGGGTTTTGAAACATTCAAATCTATCGACTGAGCAAATTCTCGATCTTATTCTAAGTTTGTTATTTGCTGGACATGAGACTTCTTCTGTCGCCATTGCTTTAGCTATCTTCTTCTTACAAGCTTGTCCTAAAGCAGTTCAAGAGCTTAGGGTAAATATAATTATAAATTTATAACGTTACAAGTTAATTACTACCAAATTATGAAGTATTTATTTAATTGTTACTAATTTATAATTTATGTTTGATAATTTTTTTGAAGGAAGAGCATCTTGAGATCGCGAGGGTTAAGAAAGAACTTGGAGAATCAGAATTGAATTGGGATGATTACAAGAAAATGGATTTTACTCAATGTGTATGTGATTATTTATTGAGTTTTTATGATGATAATAAAACAGAATTATTGATATATTTATTTGTCTTGAAGGTTATAAATGAGACACTTCGACTGGGAAATGTAGTTAGGTTTTTGCATCGTAAAGCTCTCAAAGACGTTCGGTACAAAGGTAAACTTTACGTACAAACAAAACTATACATTAAATAATGAAATCCGAAATATTGAAATATTATTGGATGAAAAATTATTAAATAATATTATTTTCTCAATGTTGGAAAAAAGGATACGATATCCCTAGTGGGTGGAAAGTGTTACCAGTGATCTCAGCCGTACATTTGGATAATTCTCGTTACGACGATCCTAATCTCTTTAATCCTTGGAGATGGCAACAGGTAAATGTTTTCGAATAACTAATATAACATATAGTTTCTTCATCTTTATTCGTATGAATTAATGATACGTCATACGTGCATATACATTTGACTTACGAGAACTATTAAATCTGGCAGACTTTAATTTTATTTTATTTTAAATTCTCTATGAAGTTAGATCTTAACACGTACGTCATTGATCATTTATCACATGAAACATATAATTTTTAAAAAATCATGTGAAACTAGAAGAGAGACGTGGTGGTGTATGTGAAGAGAATTAATTAGTAGAATGTTTATGTCTTTAATGACGTGGGAGCTGCTTAAATTCTTATAATCTCTCATCATAAGAATTTAATATGGCCCACATAGAGGTTTCAATCGTGACCGTTGATTTGACGGATGATGGTACCACGGCTTTGACGGATCTCACACGCCCGATGACTTGTACGTGTGTTAGATTCTGCCACGTTGACCGGTCCCATTCTCTATTTTTTCGGCGAATTAGAAGAAATAAAAATTTAAAAAATAGCATTACGATGTGATTGTGGGATAATACTTTAATAACATAAAAGAAATGAATAATAATGTGGGAGTCATGATGTTATACAAGTGAGTGGGGAAGGTAAGAGATGATTAATGACCCACGTGGGGTGGTGCCAACAAGCACGTGTTCTTCTTTGCCTTTTTCTCTAACTTATTTTTGTTTTGAGGGATTATTGTTGATCTAAAACGGTGTGTCGTTTTTTGTTGTTGTTGTTGTTACGAAGCAGCAAAACAACAGGTCGTCTTCGTCAGGGAGTGGTAGTTTTTCGACGTGGGGTAATAACTACATGCCGTTTGGAGGTGGACCAAGGCTATGTGCTGGTTCGGAGTTAGCTAAGCTAGAAATGGCTGTGTTTATTCATCATTTGGTTCTTAATTTCAATTGGGAATTAGCTGAAGATGATCAACCTTTTGCTTTTCCTTTTGTAGATTTTCCTAACGGCTTGCCTATTAGGGTTTCTCGTATTCTGTAAAAATAAAGTTTAAAAAGAGTATTTTATTCTCTATTTTTTAACGTCTATTTTTATTCTCTCTATTTTTAAAAATGTTTAAATCATTTTTATTTTTTTGGCCCGGTGACAGAAAGATAATTGGGTAAGTTAATATTATTGACAATCGGGTTTGAGATTTTGGCTTTCGACAATGTTCTATATTAGTTGAGATGAGGCTTTTTCGACAATGTTCTTCTATATTTTGACATTGTTATATGTATATGTATAGTACGGATGATGTTGATTATTAGTGTTGATTACTAATTAAATTGGCTTTAGATAAAGCCCATTCATATTACTACGATAAAATAACTAAGCGAAAGCTCATGGGCCTGACTTTTCTTTTCGTTATCCAGACAATCATATGTGTGTGTGTGTTCTTATATTATATGAAAAGCCAAATCAATTTGTGCATTACATTATATGAGAGGCTTTCTTCTTTTATTTATGGTCAGTTGAATTCAACTAGGTTTAGCAATTTTGTTATTGGACTTCATGGGATTAAAAAAAAAAACTCGAATCTTAATCTCCTAACTTCATAGTAAGTATTTTAATTATTGGATCACCAAGAAGTTAAAAATATTTAGTATGAAATGTTTCACACTCTTTTGTTTTGACAAAATTGTGCAAAAGAATCAAAATTTCCATGATTTTTTTGTTTTTGTTTCTTCAGTACTTCACAAGATAAACAACTATCTTTCACCTTACGCTCCAATTTTCTCCATTTTCAACCACTGTTACAAACTTACAGTACATTCAAGAATCTTTTTTTTTTTCATTCAAGAATCTTGCTTTTCAATATAGTTAATATTTGTCATGATAATGTCAGAAGCTCACTTGTAGCATCCAGCTTCTCATACTCCACTTCCATTTCCAACCAACTGATAATGTCATGACAAGTCCTCATAATCAGTATCCTTGTCCTCTTCAAGCACAGTTTTGTCAAACTATGCCATCCAAAAATAGCTCTATGTCTCCCATATTGATCTCCATCTCCTGAAAACCATGTATACCTTTTACAAGAAACTACTTATCGGTCGTTGGATCTCGATTAGATTTAAGGGTTTTAGATCTGTGGTTGCAGGTTCTCCAAGAAACTGTTTAAAGCAACGATTATTCATGGACAGAGTTTGGTCCCTTTAACTTCACTACGAAAACCCTTTTATGGCAAGTTACAACAGAGAATAAGTATATAGTACGGGACAAAACTTGTATTCTGATTTCTGATCTAGCAAACTCTTGTACTAGTATTCTTTTGATGCATCTCTTGATGTAGTAAAAAACTGATAATAATTAACAACTATCTCTCCACTCTTTTCATAACTCTCTCACACAACTAGAGGGTCATATTTATATTTCATACAGTAATATATAGTGCCTTTACAAGTCGCTGATGATACTTTTCTAAAACCTTATTAGTCTTTAGCTGCTCTTCATTGTGCCAACTAATTATTATCCCAAGCTTCACCAAACTTCGTCCATCTGAACTATGAATACATTATATCATTATTAAAAAGAAAGTGTGAACGTAATGGTCTATAAAAATCTGCAAATACGACCAGAATACACTAACACGACAAAAGTCAAGGAGATAAAGTGTAGAGTTTCTCATTAGACAGAATCGAGGGGTAACGTATGATGAATTGAACATACAATTAAAATGAATGCACAGTTCACTAAAATTTGAACGACAGAAGTGAGTTAGCTGGTCAATAAAAAGGTACGTAAGTTGATTGTTCGGATAGGAACTTAGTTTGTCATAAAAAGTACAAAAAAAACATGGGATGCTTTATTTGTTTTTTAGATGGTTTTTTTTTTACATCTAACTGGTTTGTTTTTTTAATGAGATAGTCGCCACCAAATATTTTATTTACTGGCTAATTCTTTCCATCTAAATGATTTTCCAAGTGTATATTAATAGATGAGTAATGGAAAGAGAGTCAGTTTTCTTTTATTTGCTTCCTAGCAACTTTTTTCAAAAATGTTTAGTAGAAAAAAGCTCAAAATAGTATTGACCAACAATAAATAGACCATTGAAAAATATTTAGAAGAGAATAAAGAAAATAACACTTTGCAAATACATATATCAGAATGCACAAAATTTTGTAACTTATTGATCCTAATATATATGGTTCTCATTTTAATTTTATAACATACTTCTGTAAGTTTGTGTTTAAACAAATATTAATTAATGTTGATAATCAATATTCACTAGAGAATTTCAGAACGATATTTCCAAAATAAAAAACTGATGTCAAATGGATAACTAAAACTTACCTTCATTATCAATTATTAGACAAGATTTAGTAGTAGTATATCTTATCTACACAATATGATAAATAAATTTATTTTGGTTAGTAAAAGGTTGAATTATATTGAAAATTAGAGTTAGAAACAAAGGAGGAGACAAAAATGGCTAAAGATTGGTTAGTAAGAATGAAATGAAAATTAGTATAAAAAAGGCAAAGGATGTAACAAAAATGGGTAAACACGTAAAGAGACTTTCTTGGCGATAACTCAATGACACTCTTTGGTGATACAGACAATAACCCTACCGATGACTTGGATAGAAAGAAAAGACAAATCAAAACCCTTTCATTCTTACTTATGTCCCTTTCACACACCACTCACTCTCACCTCTCTTTTGTCTATCCAAGTCCACTTGCAGATATTTACAATGGAGAAACACTATAGTGGCATTGCCATTTTCAGAGACAAGTCCTTTTCAAAAATATCATCTTCTTCATTCTCCTTCTATGTATGCCAATGTGGTCACTTGTTGAAATCATTACGAATTTAGAACAGTCCATTTTATTTATTAGCAAAAGTGAAAAAAGAGTAGATTTGGACCAGCGACTATATACATGTTTAGTAATGTAAGTTAGTTAATTTATAAAACAAAGTAGTGGAACTGTGTGGAAGTAGGTCTTTTGACGCGGATACAACGATGAAATGAAAAAGAGTGATGTCTCAAGACTCAAGCAAGTGTTGTTCCCATGTGCTTTTTGTTCTCTATTGCTTTTCTATAATTGTTCGGTTACATAATAAAATTTTACAAAGTACTGAACAGTTTCTTTCCTATAGTTGGTCTCACACAAAGTCAGGAGCTTATACAGTAAAGTCTGGATATTGGGGGCTGCTAAGGCTTGTCAGAGAGGATTGAAACCTCCCTTTTCAGGGACTGAGTGTTAATACATTGCAGATGCATTTATGGAAGCTTCTAATTTCGAAAAAACTTAAAAATTTTGTGTGGCAGATTGTGTCGGGTTGTATACTTTTGTGTCAACGACTCACCAATAAACATATTAGGGTTGATAGGACATGTTCGTTATGTGGAGTGGATAATGAAACTATTAATCATGTATTTTTTGAGTGCCCTCCGGCAAGGCAAGTATGGGCTTTGTCAAATATACCTTCAGCGCCGAATCATTCCCTTCGCTATCAGAATTCACGAATATCAACTTTCTTATGTGGCAAGCAAAGGATGTGGGGGGAGGGGGGGGGGGAGACGCTATTGCGATCAAATCCTTCTCTTGGATATTGTGGTTCATTTGGAAGACTCAAAACCTAAAGATTTTCGAGAATAAATAGGTGACTCCGAACGCTACTCTTTCTATTGCGATCCAGGAAGTGGAAGCTTTTCGAACAACAAATGCTAGGGAGGAAGCGATAAGGTTGGCTACCTCACTTCAGATCTCAGAAGGATCACCTTCATCCCCTCAGGGTTCTACTTGCCAAACAGATGGATCTTGGATAGAGTTGGATACCCAGAGTGGGCATGGCTGGATCCTGATGTCGTATGGTAAGATCGTGCATTTGGGGGTTGAAGAGTAACCAACGCTCTATCTCTCCTTTTCACGCTGAACTAGATTCTTTGATTTGGGCCATGATATGTTTAAGAGATCTAAACAGGTTCAAGACTATTTCCCAGACCGATTATAAGGATTTCATAGCTTTGTTGGATGCACCAGAGATTTGGCCATCATTTGCATCAGAGATGGATGATTTCAAGGTTCTTAAACTTTTATTTCCAACTTTTTCTATTTCTTTTATTTCTCGTAATTTAAATGTCAAGGCCAATTTTTTTCAAAAAAAGCTCGAGCACAAGATTTGTTATTTTCCCATGTAAGCTCTCTAACTCACCAAATTAGTTTTCTCATGAGGAAAATTGTTTCCTAGATGCTTAATAGATTTGTTTCTTTCGAGTCGGCAAAAAAAAAAAGATCTGTAGTTTGCATGTTCTCCAAGAAACTGTTTAAAAGCAAAGCTATTTAGTTTTCAATTTAACCAGATCTTCGTTGCTAGTATTATATATACCAAATTAGTCCTTTCCATTATAAAAACCCTCACATTTATACTGTTCTACTAAGTTAATGTCTCAGTGTTGTGTACAGGCTTGATTCGTGGACAGAGTTTGGTCCATTTATTGTGAGCATAGGGCATCAATTCGTTCGAATTAGGAAAACCATTTAACTTTATTCCTTTTAGGCCAAGTCGCAACAGAGAAAAATGTATATAAATTATGGGGGAAAAACTTGTATTCTGATCTAGCAAACTCTTGTAGTATCCTATCCCTATTTAAAATGACATACATTTTCATCTCTGCGGTTGAGTACGTAGTTTCTTGAGTTCGTTTACAACCAAATAAAATCGTTTCTCAAAATGGGAAGTGAGCACTAATGAAGATAAGAGGTTTTGATCCTGAATATAAGGAAGTTCGTTTTAACAAAATACATGATTTCAAAAACAGTCATCTCGCAAACATTCAAGTACAGATTTCATTATGATGTAGTAATAAATTGATAACAACTACCTCTTCACTCTTTTCATAACTCTCTCACACAACTAGAGGGTCATATTTATATTTCATATATATTGTGCCTTTGCAAGTCTTTTATACTTTTCTAAGAACTGATTCTTTAGCTGCTCTTAGTTGTGCCAACTCAGCATCCCCAGCTCCACCAAACTTCTTCCATCTGAATTAGTATGAACGTAATGGTCTATTAAAAACTCTGCAAATCCGACCAGAGTACACTAATACGACAAAAGTGAAGGAGATAAAGTGTAGAGTTTCTAACTAGACAGAATCGAGGGGGTAATGTATGTGAATTAAGCATACAACTAAAATATGAATGCACAGTGACTAAAATAACTAATTAAAATTTGGACGACAAAGGGTGCGAAAGTTGATTGTTCGGATAGGGACTTTCTATCATTATTTGTCATAAAAAACCAAATATAGTTGGGATGCTTCATTTAAAAAACAAAATGGTTTGTTTTTTGTATGAGATAGTCGTCACCAAATATTTTCTTTACTGGCTAATTCTTTCCATCTAAATGATTTTCCAAGCGTACTAATGTATGAGTAACGAAAAGAGAGTCAGTTTTATTTTCTGATTTCTGTTTGTAAAAAGTTTATATCCAGTAGTTCTATTTGCTTCCTAGCAACTAGGTCTTCAAAAATATTTAGTAGAAAAAACCTCAAATAGTATTGACCAAAAGAGTATAAAAATTTGAAAATATATTTAGAAGTGAATAATAAGAAGATAACACTTTGCAAAAACACTTATCAGATTTCACAAAATTTTGTTAGTTATTGATCCAAATATATATATGGTTCTCATTTTAGGTTTTTTTACAAATTTTTGTAAGTTATTGATCCAAATATATGGTTCTCATTTTATTTTTGTAATATACTTATGTAACTAAGTTTGTGTTTAAACAAATATTACTTAATGTTGATAATCAATATTTTCAAGTGAACTTCAAAACGATATTTTCAAGATAAAAAATTTATGTCAAAGGAAAAACTGAAATTTACCTTCATTATTAGACTAGATTTAGTAGGAGTATATCTTATATATCTAACGTAATATGATAACTAGGTTTATTTTGGTCAATAAAACCTTGAATTATATTGAAAATTAGTGTTCAAACCAAAAGATGAGATTAAAAATATGTATATATTGATGGACAAGAGCTGAAATGAAAATTAGTATAAAAAAGGCAAAGGATGTGACAAAAAAGGGTAAACACATAGAGACACTTTCTTGGCGATGACTCAATGACACTCTTTGGTCATACAGACAATAACCCTACCGATGACTTGGATAGAAAGAAAAGACAAATCAAAACCCTTTCATTCTTACTTATGTCCCTTTCACACACCACTCACTCTCACCTCTCTTTCTCTATCCAAGTCCACTTGCAGATAGTTGCAATGGAGAAACACTATAGTGGCATTGCCATTTTCAAAGACTAGTCCTTTTCAAAAATATCACCTTCTTCATTCTCCTTCTATGTAAGCCAATATGGTCACTTGTTGAAATCATTACGGATTTAGAACAGTCCATGTCATTTATTAGTAAGAATGTTAAAAGTAGATTTGGACCAGAGACTATATACCATGTTTAGTAACGTAATTTAGTTAGTTAATTTAAAAAACAAAGTAGTGGAACTGTGTGGAAGTAGGCCTTTTGACGCGGATACAACGATGAAATGAAAAAGAGTGATGTCTCAAGACTCAAGCAAGTGTTGTTCCCATGTGCTTTTTGTTCTCTATTGTTTTTCTTTTCTATATTTTTTCGCTTTCGTTATAAAAAGTTACAAAGTCACCTAAGAGCTTTTGCTTCAAATAGTTTGGGGCTCAAATTAAACCTCAAATATATGCAAATTCTCGTATATTAATTATATTTTCATGTTTATGGAACCTCCAAATAAACTGCTGTTGAAATCGTACGTCGTTCATGAATGATATAATAAAACTTGGTTTATGAAAATATAGAATATTGAAAGACTTGAAAATATATATTCCTCCTTTTAACTCATTTTCTTGTTTATTGATTGCGTTGATTGTTTTTTGGGTATTTCTAGTATTTTAGGTAATTTTTATAGCTTTCCGGCTGCTGCATTTCTTCGTCAAAGATCGGTCTAACAAACACTTGTGGGCCCCGCCACCAATCGCTTTTGCTCTATTGTATGGGCCTACGTACGGGCCCACAAGCCGTCCTCCAAAACAATAACGTTCAGCTAAAATTACATACGTATGCAAATAAAACAAGTCTATCACTCTATTGTCAAATGTTTTCCTCCAGTCATAATATCATTTATTGAAGATGTTTTTTTTGGTTTTAAGATCTTTTATTGAAGATGTTAGCTTAGTTTGTCAAATAGATTTTCCAAAGTAAGTGAATCTAAACCAAGTCATTGTTATTTGTCAACCGGTTTAGTTAACCAAGTCAAATTCAACTACCCCTTGGTTGTTAAGAAATAGACAGCTAGCTTTTGTACTTAAAAAGACCTTTGCGGCTTAAAAGCACAAAACTATTATATAAAATTAACCTAAGTTTTTTTACTTTTCTTACATCAATCTTTTACGTGTTCTCCTTATTTTTGCTGTTTCTAGTTTTTACTTTCTTCATTTGTCAGAGTATTTAACTTTCTAGTAATATTTTTTCTAATTAAATAAAAATAAATAAAAGTTGCAGACGACATGCAGGTGACAAGTAGCAGAAGACAGTTGTGGACGTGTCACATTCATCATTCAGCAAAGCCATTGATCTGATTCTACGAACCGAAAATCAGACGGTGCAGATGATGTCACACTCATCGATACGTAACTGCCGATACATGACGTCATCGTGCTGGTGGGTCCCACAAGATAGAAATGGTGTTTACTCTTTTTACTCATTAAATAGTGGTATTAACTATTGAGGTTAAAATTTTATTTTTTGTGACAAAAAAAAAAAAAAAAAACTATTGAGGTTAAAAATAAATTATTAGAGTTACTCAAAAAATTAAACTATTGGGGTTTCTGAAAGTATTCATTTGGTGAAAAATACAAAATCATTTTATTTCAAAATTATGTATTTTGATGGAAATGCATTATGCAACATATACTCCAACGGTTAACATATTTGTGAAATAAGTAAACACAGAAATGTGATTCTCAGTATATTACCATAAACACATAATAGTATATTACTACTTCTTCTTTTACAAAAAGTAACGACGATAAGTTTGTAGCTGCGACGTCAAAAAAATAAAAATAAAAAAGTTTGTAGCTGCAAAACTGAACTGGTACTAACTGATTAAAATTCTCTTTAACGAAAAATAATTTCATTCACAACTATCAAAAATATTTCACAAAAACATAATACTAATAAAAATGAAACAAAACCAAATCGAACGGACAGAGTTTGATCAAAGATTTGTCCCACTTCCTAAGACTGACCGTTCGCTCTCTCCTCCCTCTCCCTTTCTCTACTAAAATCTCTCATTTTCTTCCTCTTTGTCTTCGCCTTTCTCAATCACCACCACAAGTAACAAACACCTTCATCGCCGGCGATAATTAGCCGGAGAATGGCATATTTGTGCACCGACAGTGGAAACTTAATGGCTATAGCTCAACAACTCATCAAACAAAAGCAACAACAACAACAAGAGAAGCAACAACAACAACAAGAACTACAACAACAACAACATAATCCTTGGCCCAATCAATCTTTTGGTTATACTAATCCCGGTTCGGGTTTCTCCGACCCGTTTCAAGTAACCAACGACCCGACTTTTCAGTTCCCACACTTGGAGCATCAAAACGCCGTCGTCTCTTCGGACGGGTTTAAGTTTTCTGACGGAGAGTTTGACTCTGACGAGTGGATGGAAAGCTTAATCAACGGTGGAGATGCGTTACAAACCAATCACGACTTATCAATCTACGGTCATGATCAAGTCTTGTCATTCCCGAGTCGACTCAGTGAACCGTCGTATCTAAACCGAGTCAACAAAGATAAATCAGCGAGTCAACCACCGGTTTCCTCCTCTATGTGGACCCCATCTCCGCCACCTCCACCACCGCAGCCGGATTTTGACTTAGACCGGCCGATTTTAAAATCTATCCACGACTACGCAAGTAAACCGGAAATCAAACCGGAAAATCTAATTCGAATCAGAGAATCCGTTTCCGAATTGGGTGATCCAACGGAGCGAGTTGGATTTTACTTCACGGAAGCTTTATCCAACAAATCAGAAACAGAATCGTCGCCGGCGTTATCGTCGGTGGAGGACTTCATCCTTGCTTATAAAACCTTAAACGACGCGTGTCCTTACTCCAAATTCGCTCATTTAACGGCGAATCAAGCGATTCTCGAAGCTACACATAACTCAAACAACATTCACATCGTCGATTTCGGGATTTTTCAAGGGATTCAATGGGCTGCTCTTTTACAAGCTTTAGCGACCCGAGCTTCTGGAAAACCCACCCGAATTCGGATTTCGGGTATACCCGCTCCATCTCTAGGCGAATCACCGGGTCAATCTCTGATCGCTACTGGAAACCGTCTCCGTGATTTCGCGACGATTTTGGATCTCAATTTCGAGTTTTACCCGGTTCTTACTCCGATTCGATTACTAAACGGGTCGAGTTTTCGGGTTGACCCGGATGAGGTTTTAGCTGTGAATTTCATGCTTGAGCTTTATAAGCTTCTAGATGAAACGGCGACGACCGTTGATACTGCGCTTCGGTTAGCTAGATCGTTAAACCCGAGGATCGTGACTCTTGGTGAATACGAAGTGAGTTTAAACCGGGTTGAATTTGCAAACCGGGTTAAAAACTCTCTACGGTTTTATTCCGCGGTTTTTGAATCGCTTGAACCGAATTTGGAGCGAGATTCGAAAGAGAGGCTGAGAGTGGAGAGAGTTTTGTTCGGTAGGAGGATATCGGATTTGGTACGAACCGATGATAGTAATGGTAAACCGGGAAGCCGGTCAGGGAGAATGGAGGAGAAAGAACAATGGAGAGTATTGATGGAAAGAGCCGGTTTTGAGCCGGTTAAACCGAGTAATTACGCGGTTAGTCAAGCGAAGCTGCTCCTATGGAATTACAATTATAGCACATTGTATTCACTAGTTGAATCGGAGCCAGGTTTCATCTCATTGGCTTGGAACAATGTACCAATCCTCACTGTTTCGTCTTGGCGTTAACTACGATCCGATCCAATCAATCCGATCCGACCCTAACGGTCCCACCCACCGGTTACATTTTTTTTACTCTATAGTCTCTATTGTTGATAAGTTAATCTAGACTTCTGAGTTTGTTTTTCAGAATTAAATTATTTGGGGGGATATGTTTGGGATTTTCTCTAATGTAGTGAATTTTACAAAAAGTGTTTTTGGGTTTGTTGTCTAGTTACTCGCTAAGCTATTTTAAAACCTATTTTTAACTAGTGTCTGTCTTTTTTGTTCATTTGTAATCTAATATCTTGTATTTAACATTTTGGCAAAATTCCTTGATGTTATAATTATTAGAAAATATGTGTAATGTAGCATGTATCCAAAAAAAATTCGGGACGATTTTACTTGCAGTGTCTTGTTACTTTTTATGTAAGATTTAATCATGAATAGTTGAATACTGTGTTGCACAAAACAAAAAAAGTTGAATACTGCAAGAAAAGGTAAAACATATTGAACTATACGTAGCACCTTCGAAACTCTAAACACTAAATTATTTTATTATCCCTATAAACCAAAAGATTAGAGTTATATTCGTTTCATTAATTCATAGTTCAATATTTTGTTGTTTGCTTTTGAATGAGCAGAGTTATGATTTTATATAAATTCACTTTTTAAAACTATTTTTGTTCTCCACGACCAAAACAAATAAAATCTGGATTTATCCGCTGGAATTGGGGAGAAAAGTAGATTTTCTTTGTCAATTATAAGCATAATACGGATTTAAATTTACGTGATACAAGGAAAGTATTAGTAGAAGAAATAAAGTGTGCTAATAAAATAGAGTATAATTTTATTTTCTTATAGTCCCATAAAAGAGACTGGAAATGAATAAAAAAATGTTCTATGATCTTTCACTAACACACCATTTTGTTCTTCCTTTTCATCATTTTTATCTCTCTTTTCTTTCCATTTTGTCCCCACTCCTCTTGCCTATTTTGTGTTTGTTTACTTCATAAAAGTTGAATTATCATTTTTTTTTAATTCCATTTACTAAATTATAAAATAGGAACATTAAGGAATAAGAAATTAAATTTATCATAGAAGTAAAAGCCAAGAACAAATAGTTGTGCATGTACGAAGCGCACTGACCCATTGACTCTATCAGTGTCAATCTTTCTCTCTACTCTTTGTTCAGAAACTTCAGACGTGCCATGATGACATCATCTCTCGATCTTCTTTAGTGGTCTTGTGGACCTATCTTTATGGTCCCAAGTTCTCATTTCTTACTTCTTACTTTTTACTTCTTACTTCTCACTGTTTCAAATCCACATTACAGACACCTTCCCGAATCTATCTATTCCCATTTCTGTTTATAACTTTTCTCTTGGCCCAAACGAAATGGCCTAATCTCCGTCCCATTAATTCCTTGTTACGTCTCATTAATATGAAAGCCTGAACTTGAACCAGCTATGAGATATATTACCAAATTTAAAACAAATTTTGGTTAAGATATAGTGAAGGAACTACTAAAAGTGAGATGAAACGCAACAACTAACAAGTATGGAAAACTTTTTTTATTACAAATAAATTTGTGATAAAAGATAAGAGATTTCTTATTAACAAATATACTAGTTACTAGTGTATTTGCTAGAAATTGGCACTTGCAAACTAGACTATGATTTGCTCTAACAAAAACTTAAGTAATGATGTTTTTGGTATTTTCCTATAATGAGTTGAAAAGTGGCCTCTTCGCATCACGACACGTTTGCATAAACAGTGTTCAATAGAACATCCAAGCACATGATTGACAACCCCGGTCGATTGACTACAAGTCTGCAACGTTACAAATCATATGAAGATATTAATTATAAACCTTTTATGCTAATCATTATCGAGATTTCACAGAGTTAATGTTTTTGAGATCTCTGTGGCGCAAAGTTTGCTGCTCTTTCGTCACCCGGTTGTATTATTTGTGGTATGGGAAGCATCAAACGGTCTGATGCACTCGCTGGACCCGCCACACCCTTCGGCTAAAGGTTATAGACATTGTTATGATTGGTTTAATTAACGTAAGCATATTTCAAACTGGTTTTACATGTAAGAACATTCGATCGATTTTGTGGGGTTTGATTTCGGTTTACCATCTGTATATGGTTTGATATTTGTGTATCTGTTTATCTTATTATGGCTAATACAATTTGTAACGTTACGTTTCTTTGCCGTCTAATTTGTTTATATCATTAGGGTTTACATTTGGTTAATATTATTTTCAACGAATATTTAAACGGCAATTCTTTTTTTTCTTTAAACAGAATATTTTGTGATAAGTAGTTGAGGGAGAACCAATGAAAGTGTTGCTTTCAGACAAATAAAAATAATTAGACAATGTAAGACAATTTAGTTTCTTAATTATCATATCAATCAAGAAAGAGCTGTTAAAAACTTTAAACAAGAAAGTAAAGCTACGAAATTTAAGTAAGGCGTAACTGTTACTAAATATTCTTTTTCTTTCTGTTTTCTAAAATTATTTATTTTTGGTGCAGGTTTTTTCTCCTTTTTCTTTGAGCAAAGCCAAGACAATTTGTCATGAAACACAATACCAAAATATGTCATTTGAATAGTCCTTTTGAGTGTTGAAATATCAAAAGAAGTCTTTTGGGTCTGAAGGGTGTAAAACTCTTTATTATTGATTTGTCTCTTTTAAGGGGAAACTTTATATTAAAAATAAAATATTTTTCTCACAAAATCAATATCCGAGACTATAATATATGTTTAGTTTTCATGATAATCTTCTCCCCTTTTGTAGTAACTCCAGAGATCTTCAGTTCCTTGAAAAGTTATTTGGTCAGTTTGAGAATGTCGAATGGAAAATAGATATTTTCTTTTTTTGTTTCTTTGATTTTTGTTTTCACATTTGGTGTTTAATATTTGCTGAACATTAAAAGTATACGTATACAAACAGTTTCCAACTACAATAGTTAATAGTTAATATTAAACTTTATTTATAAAAGTTGTTTGATGGCATCTTCAAACCTTATTGTTTTTGAAAATTATATAAGTGAATCTAGTTTTGACAGTTACTAAATATATGCTACTTATGAAAGTAAGTGAATTTTGCTAGTTGGGACAACTAAACTAAGCTTGACACTAATCATAGAAAAAACATGTGTGCACAAAATTTCTTCCAACATTTTTTGTGTTAAAATTAGTGTGCAATCATAGACAAATGGTAAATAAGAGATGGTGGTTATTTGCAAAAATTTCAGGATGTTGTAAGTCTTCTCACATCAACTTGTTGGTGAAATTTCTGAAAACAAGACATTCAATGAAGCTCTTCACTCTTTGACTTTCGAAAACTTTGAAGTTTTCTCAAAGCAACTCGACATAGGATTATTTGCCTACGATTGGAAATTTCTCTTCCATAAATTATTACCTCTGATGTTTATAATTTTCTGGTTCAGTCTCAAATTGCTGGTATAGTTTTGATCCATTCTCATTAACTTTCATGATTTTGAGCAACTCTTTTATTTTATCTCTAAGATCAGTTTTGTTTTCTGAAAATCCCAGATGGTAACACAACTTTAGTGGAAGAGGATTTGATGAAGTATATGGTTTCTTTATGATTCTTTGGTTTTTTTTTTGAGAAAAAGTATCAGCTGTAATATAGATTTAATTAGTGATGATTTTTTTTGGATAAAAAAATCAAAAATGTACTATTTTCAAGAGATTCTGTTTAGAAATAAATTTTAAAAATGTTCAAAATATAAATAAATATATATATATATTAGATTCATTTTGACCCCTAGTTAGAATATAGATTTTAGTGATGATTTTTTTTTTTTGAGATTCATGGATTATATATTAGTTTTGTTCACTTAGTTGTTTTTCCAGATTAACAACATACTTTTGTAGTTGCAAAACTAAAGTGGTAATTGATTGAAATGAAATAAAACCAAATCGAACGAACAGAGTTGATCAAAGATTTGTCCACTTTGGCTGACGGAGTTACTCAGTCACCAACAAACAATCACTGAATGGTGTACTAGTGTATTGACACTTGCAAAGCAGATATGATTTTAAAAATCCAACTGTGAAGATGGACTTCCAAGTCATGTATACAAAGATCTCGGTTGCTCTAAGAAAAAAAGTTAAGTAATGATGTTTTTGGTATTTTCCTATAATGAGTTGAAAAGTGGTCTCTTTCTTCACATCACGACACGTTTACATAAACAATGTTCAATAGAACATCCAAAAGCACATGATTTTGACAACCTTGGTCCTTTGACTGCACGTTACAAATCATAATGTAGATATTAATTAGAAACTTTTTATAACAATCATTATCGAGATTTCACAGAGTTAATATTTGATGATAAGCAATAGAACAAGAAATAACAGATGACAAATGGATAGTTCTCACGTGCTCCCATGTGATCTTTGAACTCCTTCAAGATACGAAGATCATTATCTTGCCAAATGAATGATATTATATAACACTTTTTTTGCTAATTACCTCTTGAAGAAATATTCATATATATAGAATATATAGTTATATAGATCAAGCTTAATGGATCTATGAGTTGGACATTATTCACACCATCGCAAAAACCCTATATATATAATAAAACTTACAATCCAAAGGCTTAGATCTCTCATTCTATCTACAATGGCACGCTTAGAAATGCACAACTTCATTAATAGTGCTGCTAGAATCTCTTTCTCTAACGAGTTCGTCGAAATCAGATCGGAGAAGAGTAACAACATTAGCACAAGAAGAAGCTCTGTCTCCAAGTCCTCTACTGATTTCGAGTTCTCCGTCACGGATTACTCTATGATTCCCGAAGATGAGATCATCCTCAAAGGAAAGATCTTACCTCTCAAGGAGACAAGTCACGTCCATAGGACTTTAAGAGAAGAGCTTCTAGATGTAGAAGAGGGCAATATCTTTTCCCTCAGGCCATTATCGTTGTCTTCTACGTCCTTTTCCACAAAAGGCACGTGGAAGGAGCTTTTGGGCCTTAAGAGAGCTCATGTTAGATCTAAGAAGACTGATAAAATCAATGAAGAAGATATTAGTTCACTGAGTCAAGGTCACAAAATAATATCAGGTATATACAAACAAATCCTCCTTTTCTTTCTCTTTAAAACGTCCAAAATTATCAACCATGATTTGAAATCATAATGAGAATATTCAAACCATGATTCAAAAAGTTTCAATGTTTTCATATGTATGAACTTTTCTATTAAACTCTCATCTATATTTTATTTTTTATGTCAAAGTCTCAAACATTTAGTAAATTTTCATGGGGTTAATTTTGGCTAATGAAATATTTTATGGGTTTCAGGAAATGTTGCGACAAAGGAGTGTAAGTTGGCAGATACTTGATGAAAGAGTTAAAGAGCTGACATCACTTTGGTTTCTAGAGCTTAATTTAGATTATTTATAATAATCTAGATTGGTTGTATCTAAATGTTCTTTGGACAAATAAGATGGTTCCAACAACTCTTTTGGTCTCACGTGTTTTGTTGTTCTTCTAAGGCTTTTTGTTTTGTTGTGGAAACAATATCTTTGTAGGAACAACTCCGTTTCTTTAATGCAAGTGAAGATTTGTGTGTACAAAAGATATAGTTTTGTCACTTTTAAATTTAACTGTCCACATGCAATTGCCAATTATCTTTTGGCTGATTTATCTTGTCAACCATTTTGATTTATGAGTGACAGTTTAAAATTTAGCTTTTAATCAGTCTTGTATATAAGTATATAACGACTCCATTTGAAACGAATAACTCGAGATATTATTTTTAATCTCTTTGCCACTTCTTGGCAAGAAAAAAAAAGAAAAAAGGTAAAAATATATGCCTCTTGGGTTTTAGTGCACATTCCCGCATCTTTGTGTTGTGTCAGTATCTTTAACCGATCAGTACAAGTACGACAATTAAACATTTTAATCATAACCTCTGCATTATTTCACTGAATTGTTGAATCTTGAGTTCTAGTATTTTTAAAGTAAGCGAAGTAATAATGACCAAAACGAAAAAAGGAACAGAAAAGGAGAGACCAAAATAAAAGGGGGAAAAAGTTATTGATAAAGTCATTCTTGGTTTAAGGAAATTGAGAGTGTTCTATAATAACAATGGCAGAGTTTGGTATGAAAAGATTTGTGATTGACCATTTATTTGCTGGTAGAAAATGACCCAAAAATAAAATAAAATCATCATTTATAATAAATCCAAGCTAGATAAGTATATTTTTAAGTAATTAACTCAAATAAAAGAAAGTAACTAAAAATGGTTTTAGTTAGAAAACTAAAACCAAATTGTAACTGTCTATTTAAAGCTGCTTTTCAAATTTATAAAATCTTTCAAATATCCAAATCTGGATTCTGGAATATATATTTTGTTGTTATAACTGATTGTGGAATCTATTTTTTTTTTTGTCTAAGAGCATGTGAAGCACAAGTTCATAGTTAAATCACTAGAGTAGTAGCACATAAATTCAAGTGAGAATAAAATCTATAAATTTTACACTGGAAAAAGCCTGATGAATAAACAGTAATATTCCTTTACCACATCAGTTTCATATCTTTTTCCTACTCTACACTCTATTTTTCCTTCCACTGTACCCAAAAAAAATGAAATGAAATTCATAGAACAATGTATTTCTATTTTTAAAAAGTGGACAAAAACTATTACGAATACATAAATTTATAGGCCCTATATATTTATGTAACGAAGAAAAGAGTCGAAGAATCTTCTGACCAAGGCATAAACACAGCAATAATGGTAGCTATATTAGTTTTCTGTCTCTCTTTTTTTTTCGTTTTTTCTTTTCTTTTCACATTACTTTTATAAAACCATTTTAAATTACTCTTAGGGTTTTTAGTAATTCAAAAGTCGAGAAAAAAAACATGGATCTAATTATGGAATACATTTTATTGATTATTTGAGAGAGATATCTACATTTGGATTTTGCTAAGAAAAAATTATTAATAAGATTTATATATCAAACCAAATACTTGGTGAATGATCATCGTCTTCATCAATCATCATGGATTCAATTTAACCCACTCGTATCGTCCACCAAGTGGTTCATCTTTCTCGAAATCGAAATTATACCTACAATTTTCATTTTAAAATTCGTTACATTCAAATTTTAATTTTTGAAACATACTATAAAAGTTGAATTAAAAAAAAAAACTTACTTCATAGAACATTCCAACATTTGATTCCGGAGATCTTTCTCCGCCGTCTGGAAAAAATCTTCAATCTCAGCTTCCTTCACCATCTCACAACTCTTCTTCCGGCGACGAGACTCAACATCATCGGACTCTTGAATCTCCATTGCCACCGATTCTTCACTATATAAATCACTCCTGAGAATATTATATAAACACAATATTTTAGTAACAGAAAAATTCAAATTCGAAACTGCGAAAAAATTTAAATTTTAATACCTCTTATCATAAATCCAAGACGTTCCGGTTTGATCATCATCACCGTTATTTTCCTGAAAAAAAAATCAAAACTCCAAAATTCAAAAAACGAATCTTAAAAAAAAAAAAAAAAAAAACTCCACAAATGCTAACCTCAAAATCAACAAATTCGATTCTCCGTTTCGATTTCTCTTCCGATCTATTATTACTAGAACAACACGAAACCGAATACGCCGGACGACGATGTAAATCATCTTCGGATATCGGAATCTGATGACACTGTTCATCAACCGGAGAATCTCGCCGTCGAACAATAACAACACTAGTCTCCGACGCTCCAGCTGAATTTCTCGCTACGATTCCACCGCGATTCGTTGCTTGTACACACGGAGATAAAATAATCCTAGATTCCACTACTTCCTCCTCCACCAGCTTCCTCCGTTTCACCGTCGTCGTCGCGGCGGCTCCGTTTTCTTCAACAAATTCTCGTTCTCTTCTTCTAACCGCCGCCATCTCCGACGTCACCTTCTTCTAGATCTCTCTGTGTGTAAAATCAGTTTTTTGTTGTTGTGAGTGTTTTGTTTTCTCTTTCTTATTCTCGAGAGTCTGTTATACTAAGTAGCGATGATGACGATCGTGCTTTTTTAACGGCCACGATTCACTCTTGTCATTTTCATTGAGAATAAAGCCTCGTGTGAACATAGGAATAGTATTATTTGGTGTGGTGGGGACCATTTTTTTAGAGTAACGGGAAATTTGACGGCGCCGTTATAGTGGTGATCGGAGATTTTACAGAATCGGTTCATTGATTTTGTTTTCAGTTTTTTCACTATCGATTCGAATAACGAATTTTAGAGTGGGAGAAATTATTGTCAAATAGAGTTTGAATCAATTCGAATATTTGAATTACTTTTAAATTTTTTTTTTTTTTTTTTGTTAAGGGTAGTTGTAAGATTGATTTTTTGTTTTAGATTACGTGTCATTTTTACAATGCAGTTTATGTTTACATAATTTATAGTTTTTTTTTCTGTTACTTTAGTATATTGACTAATAAAAGATCTATATGATTTACTGATAAATATTAAATATTAAATTTAATTGTTTTTTAATATATCTTTAGAATGAAAATATTTGGTTTGCTTTTTAAATGGAATCAACGAAGAAGGAGAGAATGAGAATAATTCTCGTGGTTTAAGATAAGATCGGGATTTGTTTATCTTTAAGTTGTAATAATTGCGAGTTTATTTGAAAAAATACAATTACATCCTTAGCTTTATAGAGAAACAACGATAATGCCATGGAATCATCACCGGTTTCACGGACGAGCAAAACAGGAAGAGTGTGTAAGAGGAAGACCATCTCAAATTATTTAATTCTTTATCATAAGAGTTTTTAGGTTTTAATGTTTTATGGATTTTAATTTCTTATAGAAATGTGATATCATAATAAACAAAAACACGCATATAAGAAACATGATGAGTCATTTTAAAACTGTTAATATGATCAATGGGATTTGAATTTGGATATTATATATATACGTTTCTTTACTAGTATTTCACGACGTCGTGTCTAGTTTTACTTTTACCATGATAGATAAGTTAAAGAATATAAAGAGGGGTCGACGTATCTAATAAGGAGAAACCAAGGGTACAAAATTACAAATAAATAATAAATCTAGGGCCATGACGGTATTTAACAGTTAGGTGATAATGAAATGAATGCTGTAACATGCTGATTGATTTGTTGAGGCAATAAAATACGTACACAAACATATTCACATGCTTAAATGTTAATTTACACAGTGAAAAAATAATTGAAATTATGCATGCATTTATATGGTTGGATTAATACGAAGTGGGACACTATTTAAATGGGAGGTCAGGGATATAAATGGGGCACCGTCACTTAAATTTATTTAAATAAAATGAAATAGAGGTAGTATTTGTTTATTTTATTAAATGAGAAATAAATTTCCAAAGTAACATCCATCATCTTTCGTCCTGTATTGGTTATTTATTTTCGTTGTCCTATTTTAGTTCTTGAATCCACAAGATTCAATGTCTGCATATCCATCATACCATTCAATTTAATAATATGCCCACGAGCCTACTCAATCATTACTAAACTGTCTCTTTTTTTTTTTTTTTTGCAACCCTATATAACAATGTGTAACTATATTTTTTACCAAAAAAACAATGTGAAACTATATTTAGTTATAAACCAGTTTTGTGCATTTAGTTGTATAACCTATTGCTGACTAAGAAAATAAAAGATATTTCAACAGAAAATCAAATGATCATATAAGTAATATTTATATGCGTGTGGTATATCTATAATTTTAACTATTAAACGTAAAAATTAGCAAGTTTTAAAAATCTCTATGAGAACAAATATACATCTTGATTACTAATTTTTAAAATTATGTGTGATAGTATATATCGAAAAACCTTACCTTTAGATATATGTAAAGACTATGCCTATCATGAAAAGTTAATTTGAAACACATCTAAATACATCTTTCTAGAGGGAAAAAGATATCCAATAAAACGAAAAAGACTTGAGTGAATGCAGACAAGGGCACATGGGATCTTTAGTGATTTGTATAGTGTGGGCACGAAAATTTATAATCAATAAAGTCTATCATGATCATAATTTGTAATTACGTATAATTGTTATATAGTTCTCTATTGAACAAGTCTACAAAAGCACTTTCTTCTATCTTTTCTTTTCTTTTCAATTTATCAAAATGACCGTGACAGTTTTATAACAATTGACAACAGTCAAATGATTCAGTTTAACATATAATGTATCAATTTTATATTAAAAAAAAACATTAATGCATCAAAGTACAACAAAATGACTTCTCTTTGTAAAGATTTTTACCAAAGTAATACTAACCAGAAAATCAAAGTTAGTAATATTTGATGAAAAAAACATCAAATATATTTTGGTGTAGTTTTTCTTTTGATATTGCTTTACCGATCGAGGAATCGAACCTTCAATATATGATATTTCATAGTTTTGTCCGTTCTTAAGAGATTATCCTAATTTATAAATTTTATTTGTATGGGGAATATATATGTATCACATGATTCATAACAACTGTTGCATTGCCTAAGCAAAAAAAGATAAAAGGAGCGATAATTGATTGATGTTGGAGGATGGACCCATAAAAAGGTTGAATACTCCGAACTAAACCTTAATTGAATTGATAAAGCTAAAATGTAATATTCTGATTTATCGATCTTACACTATATGCGATTCAATATGGTCCTTTTATGAATTAGAAGACCTCTCATGGGATTCAAAGTTTATTTAACATTTGAACATGCCATAAATAAGAGACAAAAGAAAAACAATAACGAGAACTAATGCGATAAGAATAATATATATGAAAGTTAATGGGGTTTTCCCACAGCTTGACACGTTGGATCACCAGAGGTTGATACCTATCTTCTATTTTTTGAATAATTTAAAAAAGAAAATTTCATTAAACGCCACTGTTTCATCTTCTCCATTTACTCTCCGTCAGTCGTTTCTAAAGTCTCAATTAAATTTTTAACTTTGTACCCACTCTTTCAGTTATATTCTCCTGTATTTATTTTTCTATCTCTCAACGACATAGCCTATATTTTCCTCCTTATTTATGTGTTTCGTGTATTGCTACTTCAGAGATTAATTTAAATAATTAAATCTCCACCGCTCACAACCGATCAGTTTCCATAGATGTTAGAAATTTTTTTCATTTTTTTAGTGCTAGAAGGGTCATTGGCGATGAACACCCCTATCAAATTAGAAAAAACGTATGTTTCTCTCTCTCATCATCTGATTCTCTTCTTTTTCATTTCTATTTCTGTAATTGTTTTCCAAATTGACTGTGGATTATACAAGCGCCTACTCTTCTCTTGCTTTTTCGGTGATGACGGCACAAGATCATTCATAAAATATTCACATCGATCTCAGTTTTCTTTTGTTAATTGATTTTTAAACACATCAATCTCAGGTTGAAAATTTCGAATTTGGATTAGAACAGATAGTGACGGCGATGCTTGGTTCTGCTGGTAAAGAAACTAAAATCAGGTACACATTGTTTCACTGGTGCCTTTTGTTTTCTTTCAGTTGTTCATTATATTGTTTCGTTTCTGATGAAAAAGACCAATGGAGTCTGTCAAGTTCCAAAGAAGGTAAATAAGTTTGAGCATTGAGAATATTTTGAATCTTCTCTTATTCCTTCACCCTATGTATTTCTGTTTCGTGAGACTTTTATGTTTGTTTGATTGCAATAATTTTTCAGAGCGTTTGATGTAATTTAGGTTTCATTTTTTTAATTAGGTTCCGGTTTGGAGATTCTGCTATACAATCTCCAGCTTCAGATATTTTCAAAGGAACGCTTTTTACTTCAAATTGTTATTTTGTAACAGAATAAGCAGGAGATGGAGTTCTTCTCTGACAATGTCGATGCCAACAGATTCAAAATTCAGTAAGTAATTGGAAAAGGCAGTTATGGAGTTGTTTGCTCAGCCATTGCCACCCTTACGGGTGAGAAAGTAGCCATTAAAAAGATTCATGATATTTTTGAGCATATCTCTGATGCTGCAAGGATTCTACGCGAGATCAAACTGCTCAGACTCCTAAGGCATCAAGATATAGTTGAAATCAAGCACATTATGCTTCCTCCTTCATGACGAGAATTTAAAGATATTTATGTTGTATTTGAGCTCATAAAATCGGATCTTCATCAAGTTATAAAAGTCAATAATGATTTGACTAGAGAGCATTACCATTTTTTCCTGTATCAGTTATTGTGTGCACTCAAGTATATTCACATAGGTAGGCCACTTCTTTTTTAATCTCTCTCTGTAGATGAAAATCTTTGGCCTAGAAACATTTTCATAAACTGGATTCATGCGATTTCCCAATGTCTAGCTAAATATTTGCCTTTTGAAATTTGGTCCTATCAATATTTCTGAGTTTTACCATCAGCTGGAGATTTTAGTATGTTAGTGTCATCATATCTTATGTATCATTCTTGGTTGTTCCAGCTAATGTCTACCACCGAGACCTGAAACCAAAGAACATATTGGCAAATGCAAACTGTAAACTGAAGATTTGTGATTTTGGATTGGCAACGGTTGCATTCAATGATACTCCCACAATAATCTCTTGGACAGTACATTTCACAAGATGGCTCTCTATGTGTCATTTTATTCTTTTAAACTAATGTTGGTCTGCAAACACTTCGACATTATTTTCTATCTAATTTACATGACTATGTTGCTACCAGATGGTATAGAGCTTTGTGGATCTTTTTACTCTAAGATGTTCTCATTTGTTCTGTATATAACACTTTTTAATCGGTGTATTACCGTCATATAACTTTTGATGGATTTTGCTTTGTAGTATACACTAGCAATTGACATCTGGAGTATAGGCTTGTGCTTACTGAAGTTTGATTTTAAGTTACTTTACATTTTCATGTATCAAATAATGTATTAGAAAATATTTGTTATATTCTAAACGTATATATACTATTAAAAGAGACACTTTAGAAGAAACCTTTGAATTCTAACAATAAAGAACAAAAGAAAAATAAATAACTCTCATTAATGGCAAAAATATCATTGTATTTTAACTTAATATCCACGTATCCAAACGACCTTCAAAATTAACTATTTTCTATCCATATAACCAAACACAATTAAAATATTTTTTTAACATTAATTAGAAACTTAAATATTTTCATATGTAACTAATTTAATAATATTTTCTGTTTAAAAAATAGAACTATTCACTTAAATATTTAATATGAATACGTTTATCAGGAAACAATATTATTTATAACAAAACTTTGTTAATAGTAATACGTTTCTTCATATGAAAATAATATACTTAAAGTTATTAATAATTATTGTTAATTTTACATTGCAGATATTATTTGATAATTCAAATTTGAAATATATAAGAAATTTTAATATTTTTAATAAAATTGTTTTTAATTAAAATGATATGAAAAATACAAAAAAAAATTTCATTTTTGGTTTTATGACAATTTAAATTATCACTAAATTAAATTTTAATTGTAAAAAATAATATTTAAAATGTATTAGAAATAATTATTATAGGTAGCCAATTTATTTAATTTTGAGCCAAAAAAATATTTTATTTGTATCAAGTAAATTATTTCATTTCAAACTAAATTATTACGTGAGTGTGTGCTGATTTTCCCAACAAGCTTTTAGAATATATATTCTTCAAGATTTGGTTATTTTATTTTCCAAAATTAATATAAATAATTTTTAAAAACTATAATATATCAAAATGAGAAAATCTAAGGGCTCAAAATCTAATCACACGAATATTCTTAATTTTTTATAACAAAATAAAACATGACGTAACTGAAATTAAATTACATCTATCTCTAAATATTTTTATTTGTCTCAAATGCGTTTTAATAGTTTTTAACATTTTTATGTCCACTTTGATAGTTAACGAGTTTAATACAAATCTAATCGACCACTGATCGGAGCCCTCTCAATTTCGGTTTGACTGCTGGGTTGGTCTATATTTCAATATATCTGCTACCATAGTTCAAATTTAAAAAACAAAAAAACGTAATCTAATATACAAATGAACCAAATAAAAAATAATTAGAATAAAAAAATTCAATTATTTTGTAATATTTTAAAGATTAAATACAAAAAAGATTCTTTTGAAAATTTATTTCCAAACAGGGATCCTTGCTTCAAAATCCTTCTCTGAGAACCCTGTTTGGAAATAAATTTTTGAAAATGATCTATTTAAAACAATCACTCATATTATTATTATATCTTATGATATATAAATATACTATGAATTATATTTGTGTTTGTTTCATATAGGAATTCGACAATTTAGGTTTCCGTCCCGCCATATTTCCATTCAAAAATACAAAATTTGTCCCATATGCTACGGGAATTTAGGAACGAGTATACGACATAATGAGTCATGACGAAACTGAAATTAAATTATGTCCATCCATAAATATTTGTATTTGTCTCAAACGAGTTTTAATCATTTTTAAATGTGTTATGTCCGGTTTGATAGTAAACGAGTTTAATAGAAATCTAACCGACCACTGATTCGAAAACGTTCGATTTTGGTTTGACTGATGGGTTGATCTATGTTTCAAACTACGCTGGTAAAATTATTATTACTTTAAATATTCAAATATTTATAAACTTAACTCAAACAAAACCAAAAATTAAATTGGTATGAGTTCAAGTTATACTAAAGAAGATGTTTACAAATATAATCCTGCACATATGTATTTTGTTTTTTAGTTTAGTTTTATCTTCCCACATTTATTCATGAGTATTTAGTTTTTTCGTTTTCAAGTTTTTCTATTTATTCTTATAGACCTAGAATAATATATTGTTTACATCATTTTTAGTTTTTAATTTAGTAGTATTTGCAATAATTTAAATAAACAAAGAATCTTAAACAAAACAGAAAACTATTATTACTCTGAATTATGATTAATAATTTTAGTATTCAAATATCGATTTATAACATATCAAAATACTAAACATGTTAACAAATACTAACATAAATCCAAAATTTCTTCATCTACAAACTACAAAAAAAAAGCTGAAACAAATATAACCCTGCACGTAGTGCGGGTCCGAATTTAGTCAGAGTAATAAACGGGATTAACCGTATTCTTTTTCTTTCTTTTCAAAATAAAGGCATACTCTATTTCACAAGAAATTAATAGGGTTTTGTGCAAAAAAAACATCAAGTTTTTTTTTCCAAGATTAATCATGACCTCAATGTTGTGTAAGTCAATCCTATCAACTTAAAAGTCACGTGCAATATAACTCTTGCACATATCGTCAACGTGTCACCATTTATTTCTGTTAAAAATTTGACGGAATCAACAAAACAACGTCGTTTTGGAATTTGAAACTACACGATATTTTATTTAAAACTACATGACATTTTGCTAGGAGAGGTTGTTGTTTTTCACTAGAAAAAACTACATGGTTTTTAATTCATCTGTAATCGAAAATTAAATCTAGGTATTGGGTAAACTATATAAGTTGTCGATGTTTTATAACAAGGGCACATATCGTTACCTATAATATCAGATCTGGAATGGAAAATTAAACGATATTACAAAGAATTCAGTCAAATTCAACAAATTAATTATCAGATCCAGCTACAAGAGGCCTTAATTACCAGTTACGTTCTTCAGATCTCTTTTCCTATTATCCTTCTTCTGGTGATGAATCAACTAGAGCAGCTAGATCTCCAAAAATAAGATGTTGATCTGTACATCTAGAGAACCGATACACCAAATAAACATAAAAGTCTAGAGGCTTCGATGATAAGAATTTGAAAGAATCATGTGTTTCTAAGCACCCAGATTAGTATATCATGTTCTTTAACCTCTGGTTTGATCTTTTTTATGAACTTATCCATGGCAAAGATGAACCCTAAATTTGATTTTTCATCTTCTTCTTTCTTTTTCCATTTTGTGTATTTTTACGGTTTGATATTTGAGTTAGAACAATAATATTTTTAGACATAAACCTAACTAAGTTAAATAATATTCACATATCAAAATTGCCAGATTAGAATTTCTACTAACACAACATCAATTTACCAAAGATTAAAAAGCAAATTCATTAAAGAAGAATAGAGGATTGATAAGAATTGAAAACCCAGAAATTCTAATTTATTTTTAAGATTTCAATCCAGAATATTTCAATAATACCATCAACATAGATCATCATCATCATCCTGAACGATGTCGTTGTGTAGCCAACAACCACCGATGCCGAAGATCACTAGTACGTCTCTACTGTTAATTTTGAAACTTCCCAGAATTTAACAATGGCGGAGAAAGGAAAGTGAAAGTGAAAATCACGTTGTTTTGATTAAAAATTAAAAAAAAATTATGTTGTTTTGCTTAATAAAAATAGTGTGTAGTTTTAATCTCAAAACACGTTATTTTGTAGTTTCCGTTAGCTTTTTAACAAAAGTAAATGGTGTCACATCGATAATATGACCAATAGCTATATTGTGGGTTATTTTAGAGTTGATATGATTGAGTTGTACAACATTAAGATCAGAGTTAATCTTGGAAAAAAAATAAACCTCTATAGTTTTTTCACAAAACCCAAATTAATAAGTCTACTAACATTTATTTCATCATTATTTGCAAGACGTGAATGATTGGAAACTTTAACCTTACTCAGAAACTTGATATGACAGGCCTATATTAAGAATCTTATCAAATTTGCATTAACTGTACCTAAAAGCCAAGCTATAATAAAGATTTTCTTTTTGGGAAAGCTGGCTCTTGTTTCCAGGTTTTATTTTCCGCTGGAAAATGATTATTTATGTTTTAACAGATACTACTTATCAAAGGTTGATTCGAATCAAAATAGTTTTATCTAAGTATTAGTAAACATAATTCTAAAATAGCAAGTATTAGTTATATCTAAGTATTAGTAAATATTCTAAAATAGTTATATCTAAGTATTAGTATAATATAATTTCAAAAAAAGACCAATATAGTTCGGACAAAATGCCCTTCAACTCAATGCAACTTATTTATTTATTTGTCAGCATTTTGTTAAAGGGTTTCAATGCAACTTGTTTAATGCAAAATGCCACAACTAAATTTTCTTATTAAAAACATTATCCAGAAAAAAAATCATTTGAAAACATGTCTTACTATTATTATTATTTTTTTTGTCGTCCACATGTCTTACTATTTTACAACGTGGTTCGGCTGTTTAAATAGGAGTAGTAGAAAACAAAATTCATAATCAATATATTCGGTTAAAATCTATGGACCAACGAGAACTCCTCGATAGTAAAAAAGTTCTTGTTTAGAGTTTAGAAATTATATACCCGCTTAATATGTGCCCTCGTTATAAAATATCGACAACTTATATAGTTTACCCAATACCTACACGTATAATTTCAATCAAGCTACACCATGAACCAAAATATTTAAAATAAAATAAAATGTAATTCGTTTTTAAAACAAGGGGATGAAAAAAGTGTATAACTTGAACTTCATATGCCAAAGAAAGCTGACGAAAACTTTGTATAATCAAAGAGATGAGGAAAAAAGGTTAAATATGTTTTTCTGGGTAACTTTTAAATATTATTCACGCAACTCAATTATAGTGGGGAAGAAAGCATATCACTTTTATAAGTCGAACTTTTTCTTTTTTCTTCCTCCGGATTTCCCAAGGCTCCAATTACCCTACAAGCCTCTCTTTCCGAAAGGGAGACTCATGATTTATTTTATTATTTGAGAAATAAAGCTGTTTAAATCTTTCTTCTTCGAGTATGCATCGAATCAAATGGAGACATGGAAAAAAATGCATTATTCACGTGGTTGTCGTCTCTGTCAACCTTTTCTTTTGTAATGAAAACAAACTAAACTTTCATGCGTTCCTTATGAAATATATCAAGATTGTTGAAACTAAACGTATAAAATATATATTATCATCTTTAAAACAGATTTTGGTTAGCTCAACCATTATAAGAAGTTGTTGTAACGATATGAGCCAAATGAAGAAGCATGTCAATCTTTCGTGGACTCATCTCATGCAAATCGATAAACTATAGACACTAATTATTTCGTAGATAAAATATTTGTTATTTCATTCAAATGAACGGTGTATAATCATTGTAATTGGAGCAAATATTATAAAAATATATGATATTATATATACGTAAGTCCATGATAGAATATTGATCTCAAATCCAACTCTCGATTTTTTTTATGTAAGCAAATTGTTAATATCTTACATCGATTATATGAAAGAATTAACACTAATATATAAAAAATATTAGCTAATTTACTAATTATCAATTTGGTTTTGAATCAAAAATCCATATAACTTAATATAATATTAAAACCTCGTTTGTTGGTTAAAATAGAGTGAACCAAACAAGATTTACTACTAATCTTAAAGTAGGATTCAATTCAAAATACACTGATGAAAGTCATTCTCTTGAAGGACGTGTTAATATTCTATATCGTCATATGAAAAATTAACATTAATATATAAAAAATATTAACCAATTTACTTTTTACTAATTGATTTTAAGTTAGAAATTCATATAATTTAACATAAATAAAAACAACAAACGATTTACTAGTCAAGTTTCAACATGAGAGTTACGTCTATTTTATGCCGCTCTAATTTTCACTATGATTCATAAAAGAAAAGAGTCGTAATTCTCCTCTCTTGTTTCATTATATAACAAAGGGAAACAACAACATAAATATAAAAGAGAAAACTTAAGACAAATGGACATAGATTTAAAATACTGCAATAAATTTATTATTTAATGAACACTTTTATTTAAAACATTATCTACGGTTCGTGTAGAGATCCCTCCCTCAGTCGACGTCACCGTTTAGATCGATTAACGTGTAGTGCGATAGTCGAATTACACAGAAGTTTAGAGAGATTAGTCTCCACACAATTCAATAATAACATGCTATAAAGCTATATGACCCAATTATTGCATGAATTGATAGCATTGTCATGTTGATTATGCCAACTAAGGTTGAGAAAAATAAAAAGATAAGAGTGCCAAATTAGAGTCTGTTGGTAGAATTAATTGGCAAGCAAAAAAAATTCTAAAAATTCCAGCGAAATAAAACTAGTTTGTTAATATTGCTAGCTTTCAGTTTTTAAAAATGGTTTTGCATGTGGAATCCGCCGCAAATAATGTATGGCCAAAAGATATGTATACATGTTCGTGTAAGATCCAAATTGTAATAAATATATATCTCTATCGATAATTGGCATGATGGTGAACTAGCAGAAGAGGACAAGCTACATTTGATTTAGATGTTAGAAGCTATGCAAATAGCTAGGGCCCCAAAAATCAAATACATTTACGGGAACCTACATATAACACCACATTCATAAATGGGTTTACATCTACACATGTTAACATACGCCTCGCATACGTATTAAAAACATATAACTAAGGGTTGGTTCGATACTTGGATAACATGCTACCACCGGCAACTTTCATTTGAAGCTTGAAACATATTTGAACAGATTAGTCAAAGCAAGATACATAAGAAAACAAGTTATTGGATTGTAGTTATCTATAGTGGTGTAGTGGCATTTTTGTGGCCGAAATATTATAGAACATGATTGTAATATTTATTTATTTATAATCTAAATAACATATTCAATCATTGGAAAAGTTTGAATGGGAATATAGTGACATATTAATTACATTAAAGTTTAAATGGTTTTCAATCATTGTCAACATTTTAATGGGAAATAGTGGATGCCAAAGTAATTCTATATGTTTACATGTTAAAATTAAAATATAAACTTGTTCAATAACACATTTACATGTAAATAAACTATACACCATTTTGGGGGGTGGGGAGGGGGGGGGGATGAATAAATTCAATAAAAGCAGTAAATGCCCTTGTTCTTCTTAGGTTCAATCATAGCTGAGTTTAGTAAATAAATCAAAAAGTGTTGTATTCTATTATAACTGTAATCATAATATGAAAATATATAATTACAACTGTTGGGTGATTTTTCTTTTTCTTAGAACGGGGAATATTTATAAAAAATAAGCAAATAAAATAGTTAAACATGAAGTTAAACTTCTTGTATGAACCTTCTCGAGTTTTGTGCAAAAAATCATTGAACTTTATTTTTCTTACAAAATCAATTTTCACCCGAAATTTGTGCAGGTAAACCGTATAACTTCAAAAGTCACCCACAATATATCCATCATGTATATTGTCGACGTGGTCTCCGTTTATTCTGTTAAAATTTTTATTGAATGATCAAAACTATGTCGTTTTAAGAATAAAATTTACTACAGTTTTTCAAAGCAAAACAACATTATTTTTTTTTTCTGTAAAAAAAAACGTTAATTCTTTTTTGATATATCTAATTTTTACATCTAACCAATGGAAAAAAATAAAATAATATTTTATGTCTCATTTCTCAATTAAAAGTTAAAATACATAATTGATGAAAAATTCTCCAGATTTTTACTGGATCATTAAGTTGAAAACTAAAAGAAAAATTATTCCGCGACAGTCTTATCTGAGGCAGCGGTGGATTTCGTCTGGTTCCTCCGGTGAACCTCCAGTGTTTGGTTGGAGCAGATCTGTTTGGTTCTTGAGGTTGTCTTAAATCTATGAGTATTTTTGTCGTGAGATTTTTGGCTAGATGGAAGCGTACTTTGGAGGTTGCTTCTTCGGTGGTTACGGTGGTGCCGTGGTGGAGTGGCTACAAAGGCTCGGTGGTGATTGTCTTGGTCATAGTCACGGTGATGTTAGTTTTCTTCGTTATGGTGGTTCGGATTTGGGTATTCCTAAAACTGAAATCAAAATTGAACATCAGTTCTTCCTTTAGATTCAGTCTCCGTTCTACTACCATAACCAGATCTGTAACTCTGTTCGGGTCTCTTACTGTAATTGGTGTTAAGAGTTTCATTTCTGTTATTGTTGATAAACACAACGTGATGATTTAATCTCTTATGTTGTTTTTAACAATTGTTGGATTTAATTTCTAATTCTATATATGATTTTGGATGTAATTTTTGATTTAATTTCTGATTTCAGATGACAACTAAAAATTATATCAATTGATTTATTTAATGGAAAACAACGTGTAGTTTTTATTAACAATAAGAAAACATGTAGTTTTTTTTTGTCTTAAAACGATATCATTTTGAAGATTCTATTAATTTTTTAACAGGGTAAACGGAGGCTACGTTGACAATATACACGATAGCTATATTGCGGGTAATTTCTGAGGTGATAGGATCGAGCTACACAACTTTCGGATAAGAGTTGATCTTGAAAAAAAATAAAACTCGATGATTTATTTGCACAAAACTCAACCTTCTCGCATAATTATGGTCTCATAGATGAAACATATCTGCATGAGCATTATGCAGCTCTATGCCAAGTTGCCAACATTGCCAAATGCTCTGGATATTATAAATTTACCTTCCGACGATCCCATGAGTAAACATCGCAAAGCCCCTACCTAGGACAGAACTTGAGATACTAATACACATGTGTTGCTAAACCATCAACATGAACCATTGACATGTATGAAAAGTCATTATATGCATGTCAGGTTCGGAGCCATGTCTTATGAATTCGTATGTTCAAAATATTTATTTTGATATAACGACGAATTTGGTTTGATATGAGCCGTATTGTAGTTGATCTATCCATATGGATATAAACGTAAACATTACATCTCTCACACCATAAAATTTCACCAACTTCTTTTCTCAGACAACTTGTAGATACATAGTGGTATCTAGATCCAATAAAATCTCATAATACTTGAAGGAGATCTAAAAGTCGAAAATACTTTTGATTATCCTATTTTGACGAAGTACATAAACTCTTGAGCACCTAGCTTATAAAAAGAAAACATTTTGAAATATCATAACATCATATATAACTAGCTCATTCTTGAGAAGGGGATCCAAAAATATCCTACCTTAACGAAGTCCCATAAAACTTCGAACACTTAACTTAATGGAAAATCATTTCGAACTATCAGAAAACCTTATATTATTAATTGAGATCAACATTCAAATCATCCTTAATTCGACCGATTTGAGCAAGGAATATAAACATCACACTCGAACAATAATTATAATTATAAACACACGTAAACCAACATAAACCAAACACAAACAAAAATGATTAAATAGCAAATTATTACATGTATAGAAAAGAATAAAGTGATAAAAAGAAAAAAGAAAGGAAAATGCATTTTTGGTGGTTAGTGGGGAAGTAGAAGAGAGGACAGCGAAATGGTGTCGTTATGTTAGGGAGGGAAGAGTAAATGAACTTGGAGAAGAAGTGTCTGTGCCCCTTCTTCATGGTCCATCGTTGTCTGTTTTTAGTTACCACGTGGAAACTTAAGTACGCTCCTTATAATCTACTGCCATATATCTATCCACATTTCTAAAGTAACGATGTGATTGGTAATCAATTCTATGACCGATCGATCGATAAAACTACTTTTCTCTTTTTTCTTTTTCTTTTTAACTATTTGTAACACTGTTTTACAAAGTTGAATTGAAGTTACAATGGTAAAAATACAAAGCCTGAGTGATTAATAACATGAGGAACATCCGAGTGGAAGTAGAAGGACATGTTTTGTCTGATCATAATCTCTTTCGATTCATACAATTCTAGTTTCTTCCAATCTGTCGTGCTATTGCCTTTCTTTACTAATTCAATTGAAAACTTCAAAATTATGTTTCTATTGATCTAATCTCTCATTCATACGTTATCTCTTTCAAAAACAACTTTTATAGACCTTTTGCTCTAATGATGAAAAATATACAAATATCATTTGCTCCAACAGATTTGCATTGCATGCGATTATGATACTTGCAATTCATATATATTCGAGGACGTACGACTATTATTTTGATGGTGTATATATTCGGACAAACTATTCAGTAACTATTTATTTATTTTTATTTTTGTCAAAAGCTATTCAGTAACTATTGATTCTTATCTTTTACTACTAAAAATGTTTATACGTTTCTCTCATCAGTTTGATATACAGTATATATTTATTGTTGTTTTAGCCGTCTGCTTATATAGTACTGCCGAATAATATGCATTTGATTTGGGGACCTCGTGTCTCTTTTTCTTCCTCTCACAATTTAAATAAGAATTATCTAAATTTTAAAAATATACTTGTTTTCTACATATGTCTTTCATCATTTGATGATTTATGTTGTATGTGTGTTAGATACAAGGGATAGCGACAAAAATATGAATTTTTTGTTCCAAGTAAGATTTATATGATTTGACTTGCGATAATATAAAAAATATTTTTAAAAAGAAATGATAAATTTTTGATACGACTGTTAACGACTGGGATATCTTTTCTGCATGAAATTTTCTTCTTTTTCTTGGACATTGTTATGCTCTACAGAAATACAGACAAACAAACTACTTGGTGAACTTCATAATTTTTTGAAACGAAATTATAGTTTGATGTTTATCAAATTATATATTTTTTCTCAAATTTGTAAAATTGTCGAAGAAAACAACTTCCGTGATAAAGTATCTGTCGGAATCTTTGCTATGGGATTGGGATTTTCAATATAAATGATTTTAAACTTTCGTTCGAATCTATTGGGTTTCAAATATCAACTAGTTGGGCCTGCTTCTCGATTTTATGGGTCAACAGCCAAAAATCTACAGACCATTTATTATTACAGCACAATGTAGGCTTACAATAGATTTGGGTCAGAAATGATGGGTTCTTCTTCTCGATCTGTCTCTTTTACATTCTAGACTCTATTCCATCTTCATTTCTGGATCCCCACATATACAATACGTAAGTTAAAGAGACAGATCCACCACCAAACATTTAAGTATAAACCAAATAATATATAAACAAGAAGCTATTTGTTATGACTCGCACAATTTGATTCCTATATTGTCGATGAGAGTCACGTTGGATCCCACTCAAACGTTCAAAGACTTGAACCATGTGGTACCAACTCAAGTCCTTTTTCGTTTGTTAGGTTTAATTAAATAAACAAGAAATAAAACAAAGTTCTTCTCTTCTTCCTTTTTTCCCTTTTTCGTTTTCAAAATAAGATAATTAATACATTTATCTAAAAAAAACTAAGAAATAAACTATTGCAACGTATATATGGTGGGTGATTAGTAAGTTGGGCTGCTCTTTCCAATATATAGTTATTTTTATCTAAGAATAATTAACAACGAAGGAACACGTATTATTATTTGTAGGTAAACTTTATATCGCATGCCTAATCATAATAATGATTATAAATTTCATTTTGGATGTCTAGCCTTAATGATAATTATACAACTTATACATTATATATCTATATGCCTATCGTTTATATGAGTTCATTCAAAATTTCACATGAATACGGCCATTTCCTGACTAACATATCCGTTAATCATAATTTTTTTTTTCTTTTCATTGCATCAACAACGTCGTGTCAAAAAGTGTATTCGTTAATCATAATTAGCATTCATAAGTTATAGCGGATAAACCGATCGTAAGTAGCATTTTCACTTTTTAAGAGACTATAACGAATACACTTTTTGACACGACGTTGTTGATACAATGACTTCACCAGTCTCCATCAAAGCCTATCCTAAAAGAATTGTGATGGTCTTCGACTTCGTCTAGCCTCCAGAGAAAATGTGTTTCTTCCAATAGACATTCATAATCGTGTAAGAAACTTCTAATTAGTATTATGTCGAAGGTGATCAATTATTTAATTTGAGATAAACACATAAATTTCAAAAAAACTTCTGAAATTTGTAAAGTTGCAGAAAATTTATGAAAGGTTTTCAAATTTTCCAGGGTCAAAACCTTTGTATGCGAAGTAAACATTTTTCCCTTCTTCTGCAACGAATTCTAAACTTAAAGTTTTATTTACTCAAGTAATTAAGTTTTACATATGAAAAAGGAAAAGTAAACAAGTTTTACCTATGTATAGATCTAATATTTGCCATGTTGTATGTGTGCATTAAATATCGACGTATGGAAATCACAATAGCCTCGGGCTAATAATAAATAGGGTTGCTCAAATAAGGCGCTACTATCAGTGGACCGTCTCAACATGCGTCAAGCCAGGTTACACTATTTTATACTAACACAAATTAAACAATACCCCATTTATGTTTTATTTTTATTACTATATTTCGTAAAGACCAAATAAATACTATTGATCCTGTTTAATAAGCCGACCGGGTTGTAACGTACGGTGTCGGTAGCTCTAACTTTTATGTGTCCTTTGTGTTTCTGGAGTATTTGTTTTACTTTGTCATTTGTG
Source organism: Cardamine flexuosa (assembly GCA_963555745.1). NCBI lineage: Eukaryota > Viridiplantae > Streptophyta > Magnoliopsida > Brassicales > Brassicaceae > Cardamine > Cardamine flexuosa. The sequence continues at coordinate 19,018,600 of OY743218.1, read as the reverse complement.
CGATTATTTGTTCAGTGGCTAATTCATTGAAAATGTATCCTTAGCTGTTCTTTTGGATTAAAATCAATAATATTGTAAAAGTATTAAAACTATTCGTTTTACTATATATCTTGATTAACACTTTCAAACTAACAACATTACATTCTTAATAGAGAATTTATTTTATCAAAAAAAAAAAAGAGAATATATTGAAAAAACTTCAAAGTCTCTTTCGTACTCCTCCCGCTTCAGAAATTTAAGTCTTTTTCCCCCACAAGTGACAAGACTCGTTCAACGAATACTTAAATTAGTTAAATTATATACATAACTAATTAGATCCATTACTAATTTAATGATAAAATAAACATAAATTAGATAGATATTAGACGAAGAGGGACATAACAACTTCCGCTGAACAAGGTTAGTAAATAAAGACAGTGTACATAATAACTTAAACAAGGTTAGTAGATAAAGACACTGTAATGTGCCAAATCATGATTTGTCCCAAAGAAGAGTTCATCAAATCTTTTTTTTGGTTTTGTTTTGGTCAACACTCAACAGCTTATTAATCTCTAACTGAAAAAGGAATTATTCAAATTTACCACGAAAGATTCGCCATGGTAGAATTATTTGTCATTATTATTTTTTTTTTTTTTGTAAAGTAGAACTCTTACTAATTTAAACCAAAGACAAAACCTAGAAATTTAATGCAAATATTGAGTAATTACGTAGCAAAAACTATAAGTTAAATGTAAAAAACAAAAGTCAAAAGTGTAACGTTCAGAAACTCCATAATAATGATCACGCGTGACACAGAGGCTCTCTTCACTTTAATTTAAAATTTATTCATCACATAAGCTTAAAATAATCAACATAATTAACCTTTGAACTCGTTTAACTTTTTGACAGTCAACTCTTACCGATTACTTCTTCAATATTCCGGAACTTACGTAATGACAACAAAATGAGAATTATTAACAAGTCAATCCCGAAACAAGGAAACATTATAAACCTTTGAATGTGAAAAAAAAATATAAACTAAACCTAATTTATCAAAAATTAATTAGTCTATAAATCTGTTTTTTTTTTTAAAAAAAATTCTGAGATTAATTAGTGAAGGAGAAAAAAAAGAGACAGTGCCCATGTTTTAATGACACAGTGGCTCAACTTTCCACGAGGGAAACTTTATAATATACAAAAATCTTTGGTCAGTCTTTTCTCAATTTGCTCAAACTCTTTTGGCTTCTTCTTCTTCTTTCTTCCTTCTCAGATTCTCTGTAGTGGAAAATTGGAAATAGGATTCATGAATCCATCATATCATCTCTTCTGTATCTAATAAGCTTCTCTCTGTTTCCTAAGCTTCTTCTAGAAGCATCAATGGCAGAGTTCATCTGTTTATTCGGCAAGGTTCGTCTCTTTATATCTTTCTTTGATTAAGCTTCTGGGTTTCTCTGCATGTATCTCTTTTCAATGAAATCTACAATAAAAATAGTTCTTTTATGGATTTAATAAGATTTTTTGAATCTCTCTGTTATTTCTCCTTTGTAAATAAATTCAATTGATTTATGAATTTATTACTGATTCTTGTCTAATCTGTTGTGTGTTTTCATATTCTTGATTTTAACTTTAATTTCATACTAAAAGTAGTTAAAAATATAGTTTCTAATTTGACACAAGAGAGTTTTAAATTAGGGTTTTAACATTTATCTGTCTTTGCTATTTAAAGAGACTGAATTTGATGTTGTTGAAACAGGACAATGCAACGATTGTAATAAAACAACCAAAGAAATCACCATTGTTCTTTAGGATGATAGTTTTAGTGTTTTCAATGGTGTGTGGTCTCTACATTTGCTCAGTTTGCTTAAAACAATTTGGTTATGTCAGTCTCCAAAGCTCTCACTCATTACACTTTGTTACTCGGATTCATTACCCAAAGCCACAGACTTTTAACAGGTAATAATTAAAACCATCTCTGTTCTTGTCTTTATGTATATTTTGACTTATAATAATAATTACTCTTTTGTTTGTGTCTTGAAACCAGAGATGAATGTGGGAATAATCCAGTAAGGTTCTTTGCGATATTGTCAATGCAGAGATCAGGAAGTGGTTGGTTTGAAACATTGTTGAATAGTCATAACAATGTTAGTTCTAATGGAGAGATTTTCTCTGTTTTTGATCGAAGAAAAAACGTTTCTTCCATTGTTCAAACTCTTGATAGAGTTTATAATCTTGATTGGTTTACAAGTGCTTCAAAAAATGATTGCTCTGCTGCTATTGGTTTCAAATGGATGCTTAATCAGGTATTAAAAAAATAAGGTCGATTGTCTAAAATGAACTCTTTAGAAAATTTATTTCCAAACGGGATATCTTGAGAAAGATTTTTGAAGCAGTAAGTGTTTCCGTTTGGAAATAAATTTTGGAATTGGGTATATTTTTTGTATTTAATACTTAGTTTCGATTTTTAATTCGATTTCGTCTTGCAGGGTTTGTTGGATAACCATAAAGAGATTGTGGATTACTTTAACCGAAGAGGTGTCTCGGCTATATTTTTATTTAGGAAGAATCCTTTAAGAAGAATGGTTTCTGTGTTGGCTAATTCTTATGATCGTTATGCTAAGCTATTGAATGGAACTCACAAGTCTCATGTTCATTCTCATGAAGAGGTTTGTTGTATAAATATTATTTGCATACAAATGTTTTTTTTTTGTTTTTATTCGGATTCTTGATTTTTGTTTTATTGGTTTCTTGATTAGGCAGATGCACTTTCTAAGTATAAGCCTGTGATCAATTCGACATCGTTGATCCATGACTTACAAGAAACAGAGAATTCAGCTGCAATGGCTTTAGAATATTTCAATACCACTCGACACATTGTTGTCTACTACGAAGATCTAATAACAAATCATACGGTAAGGTTTCATATCAATCTATGGAATTTTTGTGAATCTTTTGATGTTAATGGTTTTTTGGGGGGTTTTGATGCAGACAATATTGAAACAAGTTCAAGAGTTTTTGAACATTCCTGTGAAGGATTTGTCAAGTAGACAAGTGAAGATACATAGAGGAGATTTGTCAGAACATATAAAGAATTGGGAAGATATAAACAAGACATTGAATGGGACTGAGTACGAGAAATATCTACGAGCAGATTATTAGTGTTTTTTTTTTAAAGCTTATCTTACATTCAAACTAGAGGGTTTGCAAAATGCATAAAAAGGATCTTCTTGTTTGAAGTTTTTCTACTTCTTAGGTTCTGTGCTCAACTATTTGTTGATCTTTTGTTTTGTTTTTTCTCTTGTGTCCTTTTAGAACAGAAATGATCTTTTAATATTCTTATTGGTTGTATAGGGAGTGGAAACTGTATTTTGCTTGTTTTTAGAGGTCAATTAAGTTGTTTTGAATTTTGTAATAGTTGATTTGATTTTCAGTTATGTTCTGTTCTTTTAGTTCATAGATGAAATGGGCCCTGAAACTAGGCCCAGGAAGACCATTCGGAATCCCATTTCTTAAGCTTTCGATTTTTTTTTTTTGTCTTTTGGTTAAAATGATTTTTTTTTTGTATTCCGTCTTCTCTTTTGTACGTGTTCTTATAAACACATAATTTTGAGCACTTAACAAGTAGAGGAGATTAAGGCTTTAAAATTGAATGGTAGTAGTTTTTATATGGGTTATGGTTTTTGATTTTCCAAAAATCATTGAATTAGCCAATCAAGACTATTGTCAAAGTGGTTTCCCTAGAAAATAGGGAATCCAGATTTTGGTGGGTTTTTGCATATATTTGATTAGATTTTGAGTTTAGTGGGTTTTGCAAATTTTTAAACAAAATCCAAAATTTTACTTTGATGAGATTTGAGTTTAGATTGAACGAGTTTTTTAAATAAATTTCTATTTATTTTGTTTTCTTTTTTTTTGCAAAATTCTAAAATCTAAAAAACAAATCTATAATCTAAAACCACTTAAACCCCTCAACCATTCCTAGCCTAAGTAGAAAGGAAGTAAGAACCATAGAGATATAGTTAACTCATACGAAGACAATACGACGCATAAGACTATCGAGGAGAGGGATCATGAAAGTGACCGAACCATAGAGTAAGGAATGTGTCTTGAGGAGGTTTAGGTCGGTCTAGGAATGTGTCTTGATGTTGAGTAGCGGGTACGATGATCCGTGGAGTTTAAACTTGAACTTGAAGTATTTGATTTTGATATTCGATCCGAGAAGGTAGAAAAAAGAAAAGGAAATAAAATGATATTAGTCAAATAAAATTAAAAAGGAGAAGTATTCGATTTTGACTTCGATATATTCGAGTTCTTGTAGTTGTGGCCTTTAACATTATTCATGTTGCGCCTTTTCTCATCGCAAAAAGAAACATGTAAACTATGGTGGTACACATGCAATATTTCATAAATAAGATCTAGAGTTCATGCACTATCATTTAAAGATTCTAAACATGTAAACTAATAAACTATGGTTGAGATTTTTTTTTATGTTTTCGGTAAACAACTAAAGATGATATTTTATCTGCAGATTATTTTATTTCGATATCACGCTCTTTCCCTCTTTGATAGAATCATATGCTACTTTAGTACTTTACATACTCATTGATATGTGAGTTCTTATTTAATACGACGACATGTTATTTAATAAAATTACATGGTTACGCGCAAGTGCGAATGCTGTGTTGGTCAAAACCATATAAACAATTTGATTTTCCTTTATTTCTGATTTTGCTACCAAAATTAATTTACCTAATTAAGTCTATAGCTAAGCTAAGCTGTCTAGCTGATTATTTTTAAGTCGATTGGTATGATTTGGGTATTTATTCTTTAATTATGGTTCTCTCCTTTAGTTTTACATGAGAAAATATTCTATAGCTTAAAACAGAGATTGTAGTACAGTACTAATCACAGATGGAATAATATCTTACCTTTCATTATAAAGATTCACTTTGGCCTTTGGGGCAAAAAGTAACAAAAGAAGTTTCGAAATAACATAATTTAATGGAAAAAGTCTGTAGCATACCAAAAAAAGGAAACAAAGAAATGGCAAAAGCAAGAGTGAATGCCTCTGAACCGCTAGAATTTTGAGACGGACCAGCTTTAAGGTTGGAAAGGTGTGGGAAAGAGCCGATGCGTGTTACAAATCTATGATTGTGACTTGTTGTGATTCCTTATATAAATTGATTCTTTCATGATGTTTAATGGAATATATAAATGTGACAGTTCATTATATTACGCTTTCTGTTTTTTTTTTGTATTCCATTAGAATTAAAAATAAATAAAAACCATTCGTGAATGCATAAATTAAAGTAGAATCAGTTTGATCCCATTATGCATTAATAATGGGATTTTTTCATAACCAACTAATGATGAGTTAAAACTCCACCAGAGCTTTGACATACACGAAACAATGAAGCTTACATGTACACCACATAATTAAAATTAAATTTCTGATAAACTCAATTACAACACAAGTTGTTAACTGTACGTATTTTCCCTTCTTTGGTGCTTACCTTTCAAATCGCCGTTATTAATTCTCTCTTTTATAATTAAACAGAATAACTTCAAAAGTCAAAACCTCATATAGCATAGGACAATCACACGTCCGCGTGATTGTCAAATTCTTCTTTCCATTCCTTTTAAGTTTTAACTTCATAAACACATGCATAAAGAAATAACGCATGCTTTCTTATGTCAAAGTAATCCCTAGTTTTTTGTTAAAAAAAGTAATCCCTAGTTAACAAAGAGAAATTCGTTACGTTAAAAGTAAAGGGAAATTCATTGTTTATCTCTTCATTTTGTTTATGTAGTTCATAAACTTTTCAAAATTAATGCTTCAACAAAAAATTCTCAAAATCGGGAAAGTCTCGAGTTATATATACACATATTCATGACCCGGTTCTAAAAATATATGGGACCATAAAAAAATATGATTTGAAGGTCAGATATAATGTATATAAATTTTATTTTACGGTTTTGGGGTCCAATGATATATGTATATATTTTATTTTTTAAAAATGGAGGTCCAGACAAGTATTTCATCTGGCTATCCTCGAGACCAACCCTGCGCATATGTAAACAATATAATTGTAGGACATACCTAATAATAATATCAAGTTTGTTAGGTACAGACTATGATCAAGATTTGAAACTTTAAATGTTGAGATTAAATTTAAAAGCAACAAGGGTGATTAAGAGAATACACCTTACCCTTTTTAAAAAATAAAAATCACCTCGTTCCTTTAGACAACAACTTGTTAAAATACATACATTGTATGTATAAAATATGAATAGTTCTTTCTGCCTGTGGTGGCGGAGGCTACGTACGGTGGGGCCGTTGGTGGAACTTCCCTGTGTGCAGGAGCCAACCAAATTGAAAAGCTTTATTTCACTTTTCAACATGTCATTCAATATTTTGTTTTTCTATAGCCCTTTTCCCTAATATCATCAAGTGTCTGTATATGCCATGCGCATTCTTCTACCAATACTGTACGTATAGTTCTTCGATTTAATTCAAAAGCTAATCATTTCGATATATTTATAGAAAATAGGTGCTAATCATTCTGTAACAGACGATTAATTCCGGCTACATCATTCACGTGTTATAAAGTTGTTAACGAAAAGTTATATTTATGTCATAAAGTATATTTAGAATCGAATAAAGAAAAAGTTCTGATGCTATTACAATTATATTATGTTTAGATATTTTTTTAATATGTCCTGAATAAATGCTAAAGTTTGAGGAGATTGAAAGAAGTAGGCATATGATTATATGAATCAAAACTTTGAGAAGTATTAGCTTGATGTGAATGTCTAGTTACGTATATCCTTTTATGTTTTAATAGTCAATGGTAAATGGTAATAGTATTGATATTTTTTTTTTGTCAATATGGTAATTATATTGATTAAACTCCTTAAGTTATATGACACAAGTTGTATCATACAACTTTTAATATGTCCTTGTGTCCTATATGTGAAAAAGGGTTTAATTAGGTGAAGACCAAAATATTAAGTGAGTGGTGAGTGACTGGTAGGGTCCAAATTAATAGTGGTTTTGTTGATGGTGATGGTGCCTTTGACTTTATTCTAGTGAATCTATTGACTACTTGGCTTTTCTATATTTTTGTCTATGTTTTATTCCATCTTTTAATATGTTTTTTTTGTCACTATTGTTATTTTTGAAATGGTATATTCTTAGAACCATGGCGGCGTTGTCGGACACATGCGAGTTGGCAAGGAAATTACTAACATCCACAAACATGTCATGAGTCAACGAAATGGTTCTAATATAGCCATTTTCGTTCCCTCAATTGAAGACTCATATAGATTTTTCTCAAATTTTGAAACTAGTATAATATTTTAGTTCATGAGATTCAGGACTAGCAGCACATTCTTTTTTCCAACTCATATGATCCTACCATTTTAGAAAATTTAGTGAACACTTACACATTGTTTAACGATCTCAAAAATGAATAATGCAACATACAATATATGATTTTAACAGAAAAAAACATACAATATATGAAATTAATGGACAAGTCGACCTATAATGTTTGGAACTTTCATAAAACTTTGAATCCACATAAATATACTTTCTTATACGTACTATAGAGTTGTAGTCCAAGTACACTAGAAACAAACTAAAACTTGTTACATTCGTTGGAAAATCACGTAAGGTAATTCGAAATGAACACAAGAAGTAAGGTGGCAATATCTCTGAAAATTATTGAGAGATTATTGGCTGACTGCGAAGTCTTTTCATACAACAACAAGAAAATGATGGTAGCCAACCTTTCTCGTGGGATGGTGGAGGATCTTATATTTGTGACTGAGATCATCTTATTATGCTTAGGATGTAAAAAAGTATTCATTCCGTTCTAAAATATAAGTATTTTTAACTAAATTTGTTTGTTTTATTTTATAAATATTTTTGTAAATATCAATGCATTTTTACAAAAACTAAATAATTTAATATAAACTAAAAAGGAAATCTGATAAAAGTATTGGTGAGAATAAAAAAAAAAAAACTAATAATTATTTTAATTTAAAAAACTTTATTTAATAAATGAAATTTTAGCTAAAAATCATTATATTTTAGAACGGAGTATTACATTACTCATATAAATCTCAACAGTATGCCATATATATAGATAGTCAAACATGCACAGAATCATATTTAGCATTTACATATTTATTCGACCTTATAAAGGAGAGAAAAGTCAATTAAGAATATCTTTCGTCAAATCATTAGTCTTCTTGAAACTCGTGTGAGATTAAATAACCTTGTTTGAAATGCATTTCTGTGGTGGCTAAAGGGCGGCTTTTCTTAGCCTTTGAATTCATTTTGAATCAATGTACCAATTAATTTAGATTATTAATATATAAATCGCAAAGCAAATGTAATTATTTCTGCATCTCCAATGTACAAATATATCAGAATACAAATGTGTGTTGTTTATTCAACAACAGAGCACTATGAGCGGCATAGGATCGACTTTGCAATATTGTATATTTAACCTTCAATATAAATAGCAATCGACCATATATTTTGGAATCTCCTTTAACCAAGCGTACACAGGCTATATTTGTCGTCCATTGATAGTCTATTATAGCATTTTCTATTTTAATTAACAACGAGCAACAAAATAAGAATGCATGCCCACTTGTTGGTAATGTGTTAAAATAGGTGTATATATTTTATACGCTGCCATTTATTTGCATGTGCGAAGGGAGAATTCATTAGATAACAAATATGTATATACCCAAAAAAAAGATAGTTTGGTATTCCATGACAAAGTAGCTATTAGCAATACTTGACATACGACGCAATTTAGTTTCGAAATGTCAATTGAAATTCTATCTCAATTTTTTTTTAAACTAAAATAATTCATTATCAGTTTATCATCTCCTTGATTTTTTGTGCTTAGAAAAACAAGAACGAAAAATGCATAATTTCATCGAAAAATAGAAATTTGTGGGTATATGTATTCGAACGTTATTTCATTTTAGAACCCCTTCAAAAAGAAATTAAACGGTCTTGGTAGTATATTTGCATATTTAGTAAGTATAATCAATATTTTAAAATTGATAGATAGACGGTCCAAAATCAATCAATGTGGCACTTTTAAATTCGTAAACGGCAACATAAACAATCTTAGTTATCAAAAATAAAATATAAAAAATCTCATGTCACTATAAATACAATATCTTTGGGGCCATTCTAACTCCAAATTTCAGCACCTACTACTCACACATATATACATACTCTTAAATCTTCTAAATTCTTTCAAAAGAAGAAAATATGAAACTATTCACTATCATTGTGATCACTATAGTCATTTCGATGGTATTTGACCAAACACCGATCACCACCGAAGCAAGAAGGTTGAGGAGAAAAGACGGTCAAGATCATTTTAAATCTAGTTCAACGAATGAACTAAAAGGTAACAGTCTTGGCATGGGACACAAAAAATGTAATGTGAATGTTGAAGGGTTACAAGATGACTTCAAACCCACGGAAGGAAGAAGGTTACAGAAAACGAACGGTCAAGATCATTTCAAAACCGGAACTACTGACGATTTCGCACCTACTACTCCTGGAAATAGTCCTGGGATAGGGCATAAGAAAGGACACACGAATGCTGAAAGGTTTGTAGATGACTTCAAACCCACGGAAGGCACTAGGTTACAGAAAACAAACGATCAAAATCATTTCAAAACAGGTTCTACAGACGATTTTGCGCCTACTTCTCCTGGAAACAGTCCTGGAGTGGGCCACAAGAAAATGAACGTGAATGTTAAAGGGCTTAAGGATGACTTCGAGCCCACAGAAGAAAGACGATTGCAGAAAACTAACGATCAAGATCATTTCATATCCGGATCTACGGATGATTTCGCACCTACATCTCCAGGAAACAGTCCGGGAATGGGACATAAGAAAGGAGATGACTTCAAGCCCACGACACCAGGACATAGCCCCGGGGTTGGTCATGCTGTCAAAAACGATGAACCTAAAGCTTAAAAAAGGTTTTAATAGTTTATAGCTTCATTTAATACATTGTTTTACGATATGTATTTTTTAAATTATTGTATAATCTATTATACCCATTTGTAGTATTTTGTAATGGATTCATAATTCTAGATCATGAATAAAATCAGGGAAAATAATTTTTTCGTAGCATCTGAAACTCTTTGTATGGTATGAGTTTGTATGTTGATATTATTTGTTAATTAACTAGATTTTTAATAGTTACTACAGAATAGTATCTGTCATGTCGGTATGGCCTAATAAGTAGCTTCTACCGTGGGGTAGATTTAAGACCGCTCCAACCATATTAAAGGTCCTAATCAATTTTTTTTTAAATCCCACATAATATTAACTTTTTCAACTTCCAAACGAAAGCGACATAAAAATGTATAAAACATCAAAACGAAACAAATTTAAGTTAGTAAAAGATTTTATTGTTAACATAATATGATTTGTAAAGAGTTGATTTTTTCATTAAACCCTAATGGTGTTTGATGCAAAATCTTAAGAGGGAGATCAACAGTTTTTAATAAGTAAAAAAAATCAGAATTAAAATGGAAAAATAATTTTTGATCCTAAGCCTTACTAAAAAGGGGAATATTTTTTAGTTATTTTTTGTCCACCAAAGTCCAAAACCAAAAGTATTTAATTTTAGAATATATATCTCAATAAGTACGTTTAATACTACTTTTTATAGACACTAAAAAAAGTTTTGGGACAACTAACTAGAATAAACTAAGGTCTACAGACTTCCATACTAGTAATACACAAAGTTAAGAGACTAAATGGAAAATAATATATAAGTTAGTATTATATATCTTGCTCTATCTAATTTTTTAAATTTAGAATACCAAAAGACAGTTATTTTTTTGCATCGTTGGTAAGATGTCTTCCATATCACAGAACAAAACAAAAATGATATATTGGGATTTTGAAAATTGTGGTGAATTAGAAAACATATATCAATTCAAAATTATATATATTCAAGACAACAATTTATCAAATATCACATAAGGTTATCTCTTGCATCTGTTGTAAAGTTGCAATTCATCTACCAAGTCAAACTCAAACTTTTTTCTCTAGTAGTAATATATCGGACTATATATAATAACTAAAACTTTTATATTTTGGGATTCAAAAGCTTTGGTGAACTAGAAAACATATATCAGCTCAATTTTGTTTCTTCACAATAACAATTTATGAAATATTACCAAAGTTTTCAGTCCTTTGGACCATAGGCTAACCAAGGCTAAATGTTTCTTCTCACTTTATTTTTTTGGTGCTTAAACATCTTGCTTTTTTGTTTTCAAATAATCACCATTTACTACTTACCATATGTCTATATAAGATTGCACAAAAAAATGTTATACATTGCATGGATTTTTTTTTGAATAAGGAAAATAAATGTTGGAAGAAGTTTATACATCTTTTGTGCAGTCTACACATGTTTTTTCTATGATTAGCACCTTACTTTGGTTGTCCATAACATATATTTAGTAACTATAAAAAATATATACAATTTTGATATAATGTTCAAAAATATTAAGGTTTCAAGATGTCATAAAACAACTTTTAGAAAGAAAGTTTAATATTAACTAGTGTTGTTCGAATTTTTTTGTATACATAGTTTAAATTCTTTGCGGATATTAAACACCAAATGTTTTAAAAGATCAAAGAAACAAAAAAAAAAGAAAAAAAAAAAATATATATATATATATATATATATTCCATTCGATATTTTCAAATAAATGACCAAACCCATGTAAAATAGATAGATAAATAAGTATCAAACAAATAATCCAATAATTTGTCTCCGATTATTGATTTTTGTTGTTTTTTTTTATAGAAAATTTTATCTTGAAAAAGTACAAATCAATAATATAACCATAAACAAAACATCAAATGGTGAACACTTAATTTGGTTATCTCTGATATACTTCAGAGTTTGATGTTCTTTAAGAAAAAGCTATGTCTGAACTTATAATAAAGTTAACTTAGAATGATGATGATTGAGTTTAGGTTTATTATGTGATGTTTAAAAAAAAAAAAAATTATGTTACTTTGATGACTGGATGGTTTGATGATGAGTTGATGTTGAATTGACGAACCGATGATAAATTGATGATGTTGATGAATTGATGGAACTGATTATGAACTGATGATGTTTTGATTATTGATGGATGGATGATGAATTGATGAACTGATGATGAACCTGTCATGAATTGATGAATTGATGAACTCGAATCGATTATGAACTAATGATGTTTTTATTAATTGATGACAGATTTATGAATCAGTCATGAATTGATGAATTTATGATGATTAATGTTTGTACCGGGTCTAACCAAGTTAACCAAACATAACCGAAATTACCCAAATAACCAAACATAACTGTTTCGAATAACCAAAATTACCTGGAATAACTTGGTTTTTTAAATATGTTCGGTTTGATTTGGTAACCAAATAAACAACCAAAATAACTGATTCTCGAACCAAATCGAAATCTTATTTGGGTTTGCCGGCATATTACATGAATGAACCGAATACATGAAAAACCGAATTATATTAAACAAATAAAAACCCTCATGAATGAAAAACTAGGTGGGCAAAGAAGAGTAGTGTTACAAATTGTATTAGCCATAAGACAAACAGATACAGATATCAAACCACATATACAGACGGTAAACCGAAATCAAACCCAACAAAATCGATCGAATATTCTAACATGTAAAAACCAGTTTGAAATATGCTTAACGTTAATTAAACCAATCATAACAATGTCTATAACCTTTTAGCCGAAGGGTGTGGATACAGGTGCGGGTCCAGCGAGTGCATCAGACCGTTTAATGCTTCCCATACCACAAATGATACAACCAGGCGACGAAAGAGCAGCAAACTTTGCGCCACAGAGATCGCAAACATCATATCCAATGGTTGATAATCTGCTGAGCGTAGCTGAGCATAACTGAGAAGGATCTTCGAGCGGGTCGATGGATTTGTTAGACATGCCTCTCTGGACACAGAGATCAACTAGTCCTCTTAGTTCTTCTTGCTTGCTCGCTGGTGCCTTTGAGAGAAGAAGTTCCAGCATCTGCTTTGAGTAGCCATAGTTTTGGACTTCCATGTTTCTTTTGATTGCAGTGCGTATGCAGTTTATGCGGTGCTTTGCTAGTAGTGGTAGTGAAGCTAGATGCCTCGAGAGTCTTGCCATTTCGTCCTTTGCGCTTAGTGCGCTTGCGCCTTGGACTCTTTGTAGCCTCAAGATTTCCTGCAAATGGGAGAGATAAGAAAGAAGCATTGATAAGATGATTGAGGGGAATCGAAACTCATTAGAGGAGAGTTAGTTACCCGAAGGAGAGTTACGGCAATTTTGTACTGAGCACAGATTGTGGCTTGAGCTTTGATATCTGCTCCACGTGATTGATCCTTAGCCAGAGCTAAGAATGCTTCGTCGAAGCAAGACAGTGCATCTGGAAGCTGGTTTTGTTCAAGATGGGCAAGTCCAGTCTTGAAACAAACTGGAGCTGCAGCTCCACGTGGAACCTGAGGAGAGTAGCGAATTTGATCTTTATATTTAATTCCAGAAACATTTGCAAATTTTAATTCGTGAATTCCGAAAAACCAAATTCACATTTACCTGTCCAGGACGAACTGATGCAGGAGGCGATTGAGGCTGTCCAGGAGGCTTTCCAGAATCACCAGTATTTGGAACTCCAAGAACGCTAAGATCAAGAGGCTGCGTAGAGACGGGAAACTGTGGTGTCCCGTGAGTCTGACCTTGAAACTGTGGAGGAACACCGCCGTCAGGAAGTCCAACGGTCTGAAATGGAGGAACACCGGGTTGTTGACTTGGCGGAGGAACGCCACCGTCGGGAAGACCAATATCAGGAAGAGTAGTATTATTTGCTTGATTTGCAAAACCCTTTGCAGCTTCTGCAGCTTGATCCAACTTCGTAAGATAAGTGCCAGGAGGAGGCAATGTCTTGGCAACCTCAACAGATGGGATTGTGTTTTGGAAAAAGTCTTCGGGTATCGGCGCAGCTACACCAGGTGGAGGTGGTTGGGAAACTGGAGGAGGTTTCTGTGTCCACGTCGCGAAAGGATCAACAGGACCAGATGTAGAACTCGCGAAAGGATCAACAGGACCAGATGTAGAACTCGGTGCAGTTGTAGTTCCAGCTGTTGAGGAAGAAGGCTGACTTAACATCTGACCTAAATCCTGGGTTCCAGCATTAATTGATTTCGTTCTACTCATTGTTAAGCCAAGTCCATCTCCAAGTTTAAACGTTTTAGCAGCTTCTTTAAGCTTATTGACATCCACAGTGGTGGACGTTGGCTTTTCTCGTATTCTAATTTGCAGCTTCTTAGTTTTCGGCACACCTTCCTCGTCACTACTGCTGCCATCACCAGCGACACCATACATTGTTTTCTTGAATTCCTCAGCAGCCTTAGTTTGTTCATCAGCCACGTTTTGTTTTCCAAGGGATTCTAGACCCATCATTGAACTGGATTCACCAGCAGGAAGTGCCAAAGGTTTATCTGATACAGGTTTACCCAACAAACTAAGTCCTCCAGGTTTAGTTACTAAGCTGTCTTCTTTAATTTCAACCACATTAACTCTTCCTTTGACACAGCCTAAGTAAACACCAATATGATCAGCTACTATTGAGGGGATGGTTCCATCATCATTCTTCATGTATGGCATTACTTCCCCAGCTAGCTCCCATCGAGGTATACTCTTCATGTCCGTTGGAGTCTTGATTTCCCAGTTGCCACCACCCCATTCTGGTCCTTTTGGAACCATACTCTCAGCTGCAAAATTAGCAAATATTCCCTGGGTCCATCCTGTAGACCGTGCTCGTAAAATCCTTTCACAATATCGTCTCAACTCAGGATCTCCGTTTTCTTCTTCCAATTTCTGGGCAAGACGACGCATAGCACTAGGGTTGAGGTGGCATATGAAAAGATCTAGCAGACTCTCATAGTCAGCTATTACTTCAAAAGTTTCCTTCGCACTATCAAATTGACCATATCTACAGTACAAATGTTGAAAGAATGTTAGATGACTGAACCTTGCCAAAAACTATCTACAAAAATACAAGCATAGAGAAGTGTTATATCCAAGTTATGGGTAGTAACTGAGGGACCGTTTAGGTAAGAAAATACTTCAGATCAACTTTTCAAGGTTTACTTCAAGATGCACTAAAACTCCCACATATATTAGTTCAACAGAAAATGGGGTTGAATAGGCTGTCCAGCAATAACTAACGATATATACAGAGATTCAGACGCTATATCTGTCCTGCAAAGAAAGATTACTTACTTGATACAGGCATATCCAAGCTGCCGGAACCTCTGGAACAAAAGAGAAGTTGGAGGACACTTTGGATAGTCTCTAGAACGCAAGAACTCGTCCTTTAAAACTGACAATGCCGTGGAGAATCGAAGAGCCTTGATTGAATATGCACAACGTAATACCTAATTTTTTTCTGAAACCGCTTAGTAAAAGAATACATCTTCAGGGCGAGAGTTCTAGTCATAAGATTTACTAAACTCGACTCACCTGGTTGAACTGAGGGCCTGCTTGAGCTAGTGATACAGCAAGATCTCCACATACTGGAGCGCTTCTAGCAAGAATATCCAGAGATCTGGGAGTAATTCGCAAGCTATCAAACCTGCAACCAATATATCAAACAAAATAAGGAAGCCAATATAGTTAGGATGGGAATGGAGTAAATAAAGGGAAAGAGACAAAATAATTCATTCCTGTATCCTGCATATCTATTCCAAAATATTTGACGCTAAATATGTTAACAAATTTCGAACGTGTAAGAGAAAAAATAGACAGGAGGAATACCTTGTTGTTATTTGATACAATATTTCCGAAAGGTCCACTTTCTGTTCAAATGTTTGTTGCATTGTAGAAAATCCGATTAAAAGTGGTTCGAGTAGCCCAACAAGACAGCTCTTGATTTCAATCCCCTTTTTCTGCTTCGGACTTATATCAGTGGGATTAGCGAGTAATAGGCGGTCGTTCAGAGCACCAACTAAGGCTGCGTCGAAGAGGATAAATTCAAGAGAATGAAATACAGTAAAATCACTTTTAAGCATTCAGAGAACCAAGATCTGCTTACCTGCGTATGGTGTACTTATAGAAAGAATGGTCCTCACTTTCCCATCCCAGCCAAGCAAACATACAGCAGTTGTTGTAGAAAAGAGTAAGGCAGGCCCAACCCATAGAAGAGATCTATAGTTCACATACGTTAAGGTTTTTCAATAATGAATGAGGAGCACACATCTAAATATTGTTAACATATACTGCATATAATAGAAAGTAAAAAAAATTTGTTTAATCAGGATATTGATGGTAGTCCTCTATCATATTTTGTCGAACTGCTTGCCAATATATCAAAATCAGCAGACACCATCAGCACCCTTTGGGTTGTTAATATCCCTGCAACATATCCCCGGGGTGTTTCTTGCCATTGAACCTGTAGATTTTGAGACAATAATTAGTTCTTTATACAACTTGGGGAAAACCTACTTTGGAGATCTAAAACATATTTTTAAAATCTCAACATAATGTAAAACTTGATTGACCACAACTTCAGAAACAGCTAACACCAAACATGACGAGTCATTTTCCAGTCATTCTTAATTTTAGATGAGATCATATTTATTTCAAAAGAGAACTGGCCAGATGCAAACACCATCAAGGGGTAAGGAATAAAACGACTGCACTTGTTGGGCTGGTCACTGAATCAGAAACTAACTATCAACAGTTTATTTGGTTGGAAAATTTCCCACCAAACTATTGGTAAAAAGTACTTCGTTACAATAGATGCTGCAGTCAGCCAGAATCAGCAATCAACAGGTCATTCAAGTTTTGTACAGAATTTTATACCTGAAGAGCTATTTCATGTTTCTTCAGCTTGATTGACTTTCGTCCATCGCCTTGTGTTGAAATATAATGACCATCTGAAGCTGAGAGACGGTAGCCTTGAAACAACTTTGCCAGCCCAATTTGGGTTCCATTACAAGCAAACATCAGAGTGGACTCTGTAATCAAAAGAGGCATCAGTTAGCGATAGCATGTACCCATTAATAAGTAAAATTTTAAGAATGAGAATATTTGATGCAACACACCTATAGGTGTGGAAAAAACACGATCGACTTCTGTCTCAAACAGGAATTGTTGTGGACCCTGAATTGCAGAAGCATTCGCCTCCTTGGGTTGGTTCTCTTCAGATAACAAATTCTTCTCATTTTCTTCTATTGTGGTAAGTTTTGGGAGGATATACATAGACAGTCCTGTCTTATCCTCGTCAAGAATTACAAATTGATCGTCATTTAGGCCGATAAAGGCAGCATCACAACCTGCGTAGGAAAACAATAAAACTTTGAGATTAATCCTCCCTTGTTAATTTACACATTTAGGCACTCGGGATAGCAAAAAAATGAACGCCAAAAATAATTTTAAGGTTGCATCTCTTTCAAGTTAACAGAGAATTTGTTGAAACCTTCAGCTTCTCTGATTGTTAGTTCCTAGGTAAACCCTACCATCAGTCTCCCAGCAGAATAAATACCTACTGTTTATAGCATACGTTGTAGCCCTGCTATGTCTAAATGATTGGATGCAGTATGATACCATTTAATGCTCTCAGAAACTAAAAGTTCTGCGGCGGGATAGGAAATTCTCTAAAGAGTAGTAGGAATCCAATTATTAGACAAACCTTTAGTAGTGCTTCCTTTGCTGTTAGGCAGCTGAGAACCTGTATTTTCCCAGTAAAGCACAACTTCATTTGTTGCACCACTGAATTCAAAGACAACCAGAAAGAGGTGCCTTTTACGACTGTAAACAATGTATTTTGAGTGATATTCTACATTTCCGGGAATCTGAAATAAAAAAAGTGCTGTAAGTAAAAATAAACCAATAAATAAATCAAAATCACATGCTATCTGATATTACCGATGTGTACAGCTTCTTGTAGATATTGTCCGTTCCAGAACAGAGATTGTGTGCCATGAGGTTAAGGCCCTCGATATAAAAGGCCCTCACAGGATAGTGAAGAACCCTATTTGGCTTGTTGAAGAAATTCAGCTCCAAATGGAATGGCTGTCAAAGTATCCAATCAGTCAGACATAAATCAGCTACTACAGAAATGAAGCTCTAAACAACAGTTACATGCCTGGCAAACAGGAATGTCTTTAAGTTGATCCTTTGTATCCACGACGGTAATAAGGGGTAACCTTGATATTGGAGCAGTTTTAGCATGACCCTCCATAAAATGCTGTATTGATTAAGTCACGGACTTAGCTATAAATAGTTCCAAATAATAAACCAGACATACTGTGTTAGTAAAAAGGTAAAACAGTCATACACTATAAAGGAACGCCTTCCGTGCAATATCTGAAATTGTTAGCTGACTCTGCCTGCAGAAAAGTAACAGAGTGACATATGAGTCATTAAGTACAAAAGGCACGGCTTATTTATGGCATCTGATAGTTAAATCTTTTTAGAAAATATCCAACACTGATTCCATAAGGTAATATCCACCTACCCCTTGTGATGATTCTCCTGTAGCAGAGCTTGGAGTTGATGCTCGGCTAAAATTCCAGAGGAACCCATCGATGATAGCTTTTCCTTTAGAACAGAAGCTGTTAATCACCTCAAATATTAGAAAGCAGGATATATATATACCAAACAATTCTTGTTGTCAAAGAGGAATAGGGACTCTCAAGAGGCACATCCGTACACCTTAAGAAGTGCATTACTTGTTATGGGCAAATTAAATTAATGTTCAAGATTCACCTGAAGATCCCCTAGCACTTTGCAAAACTGCAAAGAGCTGCTTCCTTCCTTCCCTAGTCTGAGCTGCACGGTTTTGAGTGTTCTCATTACCCACCATGTTCTGTAAGAATCCAAAACGTTAAAGACAGAAGCCACTAGGAATGCCACTAAGAATGCAACTAGGAAGTAAAATGAATATTCTTAACTGCAAAAATCAAAGCTGCTAAGTTCAGCTTTGGGTGAACTTCTAACGTTTTGATTCGTGGTAAAGGGTAAACAGCTTCCCCACCCTGTTGAGAGAGAATTCTAGGAATGTCTATTGATTCCATAGCTACAAAAACAATAGGATAGTGTTACAATGCATAATAACAGTTTTCAAACCAATTCATGGGCATTGTTCCTAAATATAGGAAAAGACATATCCTCATCTGTGGATCGACTTTAAGAGACATCAAGCTTACCGGCAGGCTCAAAAAAGTTTGTTTGTGTCGAAGGCCTGTTGGGATTGATTATTACCCGTGTTTTCCACACTTGAAGAGATCCATCCTTGGACACAGTGACAAGAACACGCAACATAGGAAGCCAAGATATTGAAGTGATGGGTTGTGAACCCACTTGCGTACTGCAGTTGTACCAAAAGAAAAGAATCATGAATGAATTATTACGGAAAAAAAATGTGATAGCAATCCAATGCCAGTGACTGAAAGCAGAATGCAACAAAACACAACTTACATTCCAATCATATTCGGTCTTTCAGTTGAAACATCCCACGCTAAAAGTGTACCCCTCCTATCTCCAACAAAAATCCATTCTAGTGTCGGGTGAAAAGCAAATGCACTGGCACCGATGAGTTTAATAGTATTATCAACTACAAGGATGACAAAGAACTAATGTAAGTAGTGATACCCCAAGCGAGAAGAATAAAGACAATGATAAACATGAGATCCCTCCTATACTCACGCTGTAGTGTATAATGAACAGCATAAGTATGAATGTTATAGGCTCGTATCAACCCCTCTGCATATGCCACATACTGAAAAGACACAACAATGAACAAAAAAAATTAAGCATTTGTACAACAAAACCAGATTCCACACACTAAGATGAAAAAAAATGAGGGTGTTTTATCATCATACCAGGACAGGAAGTCTAGGGTGGCAAGCAATATTCACAATTGGTTTCTTCAGGTCTGTTTTAATTTTCGTCGGAGCTCTTCCACCTTCAACAGTTCCAACAACTAAAGCAAAGAACAATCAGAAAAACCAACACCAAATCTTGACATAGAAGAAATCAGGAACCGATAATAAACCAAACCTGTCACACTCATTCTTTTCGGGAATCCGAAAAACACAACCGGCTGGAGTGGCGTCACAGCAAGATGAACTTCTGTATCGGATGAAATGTGCTCACTCCTCTTCTCCGGTGAATGTAAGACACAAGTCTGCTCCGTTTCAAAATCACAAGACCTAATTGTACAATCCTAAACATAAAAAAAATCAGTTTAAAATGCTGAACACTTGGAGCTAAAAACTAGTATATAGCATTTGGAGTAAAACTGACCTCAAGAATGGCAACAACAGCATTGCTACTAGTAGGACTATACAACATTCTAACAGCTGGAGATCCAATGTCAATGGATGCGATCTTACATCCCGTAATTGCATCAAATTCTGCAAACAAATATCACAACTATGAACCAAGAAATCTTCATACGATAATAATAACTGCGGGAGATGATTTTGTTACCCATGATGTGAGAGCCAACGGCAACAGCGATTACGGCTTGTGTCGGATGAAACGCCGCCGTATGAGGTTGCAATGGCTTGCTGACACCGCGACCTACGTGGCGTAGATCCAGATGCTGCACCGTTGCCCACTCCATAACTCTTCTCTGTTTTCGCAAAGATTCGAGCAATTACGATTTAGATCGATCAGAGAGAAAACGATAAGCTTATAATAAGATTACTGATCTGATCTTTGAAAGATGGATATTCGAATTTTTTTGAAAATTCGCTGGTAGCTTCTTCAACTGTTGATTTTTGCTTTACCTGCTCTTAGATCTGCTTGAGATTACGAGTACATTCAATTTGCTTCAAATCCGATGAGGAGCATACGAAGGTTCTTAGAATAACAGAGTGAGATCGAACGGGAAGATGAGAAAATTCAATAGATTTATTTAACCAGATGGTAAAAGCTAGAGGAAGAAGATGAACATCGAACCAAAAATGTCAAAAATTTGGGTCGGGTTGTCCGGATCTCTCTTTTCTCCGGGTCGGATCTTCCGGTTGTTCCTTTGTAATATTCTAATTTGTAACTACGCCGTTTTGGAAATTCGGGTTCAACTTACAAATTTAAAACCTTGGGCGTAAATGGGCTTTTCAAGATTTTTCGATGAAGTAGAGAAATCTCCCACCTAAAGTAACTGACGACAAAAAAAAACTAACAATATTTTTGTTACGATTTTGACAAAATTTAATTATTTTAAATTCTTTTGGTAGTTAGGAATATTCATTTCTGATTTTCCAAAATATATTTACAAAACAACTAAAAAATTTAAGAGATAATATTAACAAGATATGAATTTATCTTCGTTATACTTTTGAGATTAACCTTAAAAACAAATATTATAACTCTTCTATATATAAAACCAATCTAGTCTCATACCATTCCATTTTTTAATACACACACATACTCACAAATCTTCTCTTTTCTCCTAAACCATGAAAAACTCAATCATCCTCGTAGCGGTAGCTTTCCTCTGCCTCGTCGCTTTTCCAACCACAACCGTTGGAAGATATCAAAACGGATGGCCAAATCCATCTTTTAACACTTTCCATAGGTTTAACTATGGAGATTCCAAAGTATGGAAATGTACTTATAGCAATGGATCTGCTCCAGCCATTTCTATCTCCCCTGGATTACCTACTCCATCAACACCGCTTCCGACTCCAAAAGTGTCTCCTCCGCCTCCCAAAGTGTCTCCTCCGCCTCCAGCTCCTAAAAAGTCTCTACCACCACCAACACCGACTCTTCCGCCTCCAACGCCAAAGAAGTCTCTACCACCACCAACACCGACTCTTCCTCCTCCAACGCCAAAGATATCTCCATCGACGCCAACTCCATCAAACCCACCACCTGAGCATCATCATCATCATCAAGAGAGTCCATGGGAACACTTTGATAGCTGTTTGAGAAACATGGGACCACTTGGGATGTGTAGGTGGCAGATGGAAGTCAGTTTCCATACGAGGTTGTTTCGTGTTAGTGACTATTGTTGCAATCTTGTTACCAACATGCAAAATGATTGCGACGACGTCGCTTGGGGATTCTTTACCGATCCTTACTTTGTTCCTCTTGTTCGTTACACTTGCGATGCCAACTGCTAGTTTGGTTTTTATTTTTGTTTCTTAATTAGGGTTTTTTTCTTTTTTCTTTTAATATTTTGTTCTTGTTTCTGGTTCGTTTAGTCATGCAATATTTGTTGCCGTTCATATCTAATGAACGGATCTTTTGTTATGTTTAATTAATGGAATAATGTTTCTTGTTCCTTTTTCTTTGTTGCTTCTTTTACGTTCGCAATTGTGAAGAAAAAATCAATTGCCAAAAGATTCAATCGTATTAAAAAAAATAATCTTTATAGGAAAGAAAACTGTTGTATATAACTATATATCATATGATTTAGTTAGAAGAGTGTGATCTTCTTGTTATATTTAATCGAATATGAAGTTAACAGATTCATTAGTATATAAAAAATTTATTTTTATTTCTGGCAAATAACCTACTTTCGTTTCCTCCTACAAGTTTTTGTTTAATGGCAAAATGGAAATGGATATCAAAATTTTATTATCAGATTTGTTACTAACAACATTATCGAGATGTGAATATGTCGTGAGCTGAGACCTTTCTTTCAAGTCAATATTAAACCACATGCAAATGGATGCATGGTTCATCACAAGACTGATAATGGTTGTTCTTGTTTGGTGTTTCATACCACGTCACCTTCTAGTTTCTTCACTTATTTTTCTTAATTAATGGTTGTTCTTGTTTTACGGCTAGTTTAGTTACTTTTCGACGGCTTTTTCTTTAGGTTTGTGTAGTCAGCAAAATGATAAATACAAATAATTACCAGTATATTCAATCGCATTCAATTTACGTGAGATCTTATAAAGAAATGGATATTTGGACCCGTAAAGATAGTTAGGAGAGCAAACTGTTGTATCATATCGATCTCGGCGCAATCTATCTTTCTGTTATATACTTATATCAGTTTATAAATTATATTTTTTGAATTAAATTATTATATGTAAACATATAAATCTCCATTCAACAGTTGGAGATTTATCAAAAAAAAAAAAAACAGTTGGATCTTCTTATTCGATTTAATAGAATATTCGCAGAATTTATTAGATTTAGAAGACGAAGTGTATCATTTGAATGTTTCTTTTCCTTTTTACTCGTGATTGGTTAGTTGATAAATTAACTTCTTTTTTTTTTAATGGCAAATCATCTTCCAGTCTTTAATTTGTTTTAAGTTTAATCATGTTGATAATCTTACATAATATAATTTTGGTTGATAAATAATATAATCTACCGATATCAAACTATTTTCATAATTTCCATATTCAAGTCTTTTATTTATTTACATTATTCTAATATTCTCCTATTTTTCAGAAACCGTTTTGAAATATATTTTTTTACCACAAAATATACATTTCACGAGATAATGCTTACAACAAATAAGTTTATAGAGATAATAACTTCTAAAACAACATATTCGTAGTATATACAAATTCTATCTTCATCATTTTCTTATTTTTTAAAATAAAATAATAAAAATACTCTATATAAACGGATCCATGCATTCTCTCATTCATTTTTGTTTATACCCACCACACACACACAAAAAAACCTTAGTTTACATCGCCTTAAACAACAATGAAGAGCATCATTATCATCGTAGCTCTCCTATGCCTCGTCTCTCTCCCAAACCCTACCCTAGGGTTACAAAAGAAACCATGGCCTAAACCTTCCGATCTAGCCAACCACAATGGAAACTTCGGTGACTCTAAAGTTGGTTGGGCTTGTTCCTCCTCCTCCTCAGACCCCAACGCTCCTCCTTCACCTCCCGGCTCGTTCCCTAACATCCCTCAAATCCCCGGAATCCCAAACATACCGTTTCCGACCATCCCTGGAATGCCTATCATCCCCGGACTTCCTAACATCCCGGGGCTTCCAAGTCCTCCGTTCCAATCTCTTCTCGTGTCTCAATCTGGTGAGTTGGAGAAGTGTTTGTCCAAAGATGGTTTGAAAGCGAACGACAAATGTTTCTCGCAAGTGTTTTCAAGTTGGGCGGAGAATTATTTCGTATTGGACAAAGAGTGTTGTGAGATCGTTGTGAATATGAACAAGAGATGTTATGGTCATCTTCACATGATGTTTAAGAGTCATTTCTTTGCTCCTCTACTTCAATACTCTTGTCACATCAAGCACGCCAAGAAGAACTAAGCATGTATTTTTTACGTGTTTCCTTAGTTTGCGTTTTTTTATTATTATTTTGTTTTAGTCTTCTGTTAGGGTTTTTGTTTTGTTTTGTCCATTTCTCATGGACATCTCTTGATTTGTTCTTTTTTTAATTAATAAAATAAACTCCTTTTTTTTATAATAAATTAGTTCTCTCTTCTGTTACGAATATATATCCTCAACTGTGTGATTCGATTTTATGTGCATGCTCGTAGATCTGCCTGAAATTACGGGTAAAGGTTTTTTTTTTTTTTTTTTAACGATCTTCTTTCCCGGGTCTGATCGATTGGGTATCAATTAGGCTTGATTTTATAACATTCTAAATTTATAAGGCTAAGAAGTTTTATAATAGGGCTTGTATGGGCTTTTCCGGGTTATACACGAAGTAGATAAGAGCTTGGAGTTGTGCATTTTTATGGGGTTCTTGTTCCATACATATTTTATAGGTTCTCAATCTCATCCAATATCTACATTTTAGACTTCGATGTAGAAATTTAATTCTAATAGATAAGGATGAACTCGAAAATATTTGTGTAAAATTTTGAATCATTGAAAACTTAGACAAATATTTTACTACTAAAATAATAATAATGAATTATTTTAAAACTAAGATAGTAACTAAGATATATTTTCCTCAAAAACATTAACCAAGTAGTTCGTAGCAAGGAGATAATGCAGAAGAATGAAGATGAGCCGGAAAACGAAATTTGACTATGGACCTTATCAAAAATAATCTAAATAATACTTTGTATATTTTGATACAGTACAAACTTTACATAAAATAGAAACAATTTAAAATGAATTTGTAAATTTTAATCACAGCTACTCACCAACTCTTTTGGGACCTCTAGAATTAATGTTTATTATTGACTTCATCCCCACAAGCGTTGTTAAAAACAAAATTATTTAAAAAATAATAAATGTATTTTTGGTGACGGTGCGAGAGAAATCAGGAAAAAAAACATTTTCCATCTCATATTTATTTATTTTGTATTTTCCACATTCCCTCTCTTATTTATTTTAACTAGAAGGAGTCATTGTTTTAACGAGAATATGATGAGAATGACCAGACATTGTGCTATTATCATAAGCTTCATAAACTGCTAAGTACGACTTTTAAGTTTTAACTTTCTTGGTTCTTTTATCATCAATATATAGATATAATGTAATTGTAAAGTACGAGCTTGAATTTAAACACTGACACAATAATAATTTTTACACAAATGATTAGGCTACATATAGTTGTAAAAGAAAATCTTAATACAAATTTAGCTAACACTCGACCTAAAATAGAAACTAAATCTCTTTGGTTAAAAATTTAAGATACTATAAATAGTAATATATAAATTCAAACCAAACCAGCAAATAAAAACCTAGAGTGCAATAAAAACCATGTATATTGATGTCTAACCAACTCCATTCGCATTACATTTAATTTCATATTGAATACTACCATTTAAATTAAAACAAACAAAAATTTCCAAACCAAAAAGTAGATTGAATACTATTTAAATACCATAAATCATATAGGAATTTTGTTACATATGAGGTAATTATATGCTAAGTATCACACATGCACATATGATGTTATATATATATATATATAGAGTTGAATTTGCGTATCTACTTCAAATGGTCGAAGGGCATTAAAAGAGGATGGAGGAAAGATCGAGAAGTTTAGACCAATCATGGTCCATGGATGATATGGGATACTCAGTTCCCCATTTCGGGTCCCATATTTAATGATTTGATATTTGTATTTGTTAGTAGTTTTTTTTCTTTTCTTTTTCTTGTACAACATAACTTTTCATATATAATTTTTTCAAGTTTTTCTCTCCCCATATTTGGAAGAGTCTATCTACACAATCCTAATCTTTCACAGTTCACATTGACAGCCAATATATATCTATTGTAATGACAATTCAGTTATAGACAGAACGGGTCTTAAGACAAAACAAAGAAAATTTAGACTCGTAGTTTTAAGTCAAATAAACATTTTACAAGCTGCTAAAATCATATAATACCTTGTAGTCTATTAATTTGGTTTTAATCTATCTTTTGCTTTCGGCTTTCACATTCTTAAGAACGGCTCTATTGTAGGATAATTTTCACAATTCTAAGAGTAAGAAGAATGTTAATAAATTTTAAGGGCATCTCTAATCTTATTCCATTTTTACTCTAAACTCTATTATAGAATAAAATGTTCACC
This sequence comes from Cardamine flexuosa, assembly GCA_963555745.1. Classification (NCBI taxonomy): domain Eukaryota; kingdom Viridiplantae; phylum Streptophyta; class Magnoliopsida; order Brassicales; family Brassicaceae; genus Cardamine; species Cardamine flexuosa. The sequence goes on along the minus strand of OY743218.1, from coordinate 18,992,077 downwards.
AATCTTACTATATATCATACTCTAAAATAGAGGAATGTGTAAACTAAAAGCAAGGGAAGTGTTATTCATAACTCATTAATTCCAAAAGTGTAAGAGTAATGTTATCGGCGATCCCAATCACATGGTGCTAAGTTTTGAAAAGTATATATATGTTATGAGTGTAAATCTAGAAGCTTCGGTGAAATATGAAAAGGATAGATACATGCATATGTTTTTCTTTTTTGGATAATAGATACATGCATATGTTATATTTGTATGTATATGTTTGATATGCCAATGAGCTGTATACAGAAGAGGAAAGGGGACAACAAATGTCCAACTTGCAAGACAAAAATAAAAGCCAAATCTATATAGAAAATCAAAGGGGAAATAATAATATTCCCCATAAAAGGAGAGCTAATGGGTCAACCTATTAAATAAATGGTCATCTTCTTCATAAGATTTCTTCTTATTTCGTATAAAAATATATAGATTCGTTAAAATGTTTTTACAAACTACCTTGAAATATTTTTGTATATACTGTATATTGGTTTTATATCACAGCCATCAGATAAAATTAACCAATCCTTTATCTTTTTAAATCCAATATTAACAAAAGTTTTCTGCACTAATTGGAATTGAGTAAACTATGTTACGATCGAAATGAAGACTATTCAAAAATGCATAAAACACCACATATTACTTTAAAACTCGCATTTGGTGACACATTTGATTCCTATTCTTGACCAATCGATAGACCAGAATCCTCAACCACTTAATTTACAAAAGCCCACCTTAGTCTTCTCGAAACATCTTTAGTCTAACAAGTAGGAACCAATAGCTACAATTTCTTCCACATGACATGTCTCTTTTGGTGGTTTTTGTTTCTCAACATCTTTGTCTTAGAACTACACAATATACATTGGACACCATCTTTCACCTAGAAGGCTAGAACATATATATCGAACTATAATCTATATATAGAATATTAATTTAACTAACGTAATTTAATTATATTATACTATCAAAACTATATAGCAAAGTGAACTTATTAATTTATTAAAGTAGATGAATTTTAATTATGTAAAGGACAGATAAAAAAAGGTGTGGATGTGTGTATATAATAAAGCAACCAATATTTATCTAGTCCACAAGATTATATCTCCCTCTCTCAAGTCTCAAACACAATCTTATATTGTATATTAAATAGACAAAGAATGAGACCTTAGTTAGAGATTGGCCTAGGTTAAGGGGGCTAGCTTACGTAGACAACTTAATTTTTTTACATTTTCCTTATTATAAATTTTCATTTCTATTCACAACTCCAAGAGAAATAGATATAAAGAGATCAAGAAGGTGAAGAAAGGAAATATCATAAGATGAGAAAAGTAGGGAGTTCGAGCTTCTCCGGTGGCAAAGGCATAGCGGCGGTGGTCGGCGTCGGTCCAAAGCTTGGTCGTTCCATTGCTCGTAAGTTCGCACATGAAGGCTACACCGTCGCTATTCTTGCTCGCGATCTCGGTTTGATTACTTTTCCTCTCTTTTTTTTGTTTTGTTTGGTTCTTTTTATCCATATCTCTAGCTAAACACTATACACTTATCCACATGTATCCATATGCTTCTTTTTTTCTTATGTGCCCACGGAATATTTCTTCTCTATATATTCCAAAGAAGATAAATAAAAATTCGGCAGTTTCTTTTGCAAAAAAAAGAGTTATTTTAGAATGATTTTTCTTGCAAGATTTAACAAACATATTAATGCGGCTAACATTTTCACACATCAGATTTCTTGTCAAAAAGTGCATTTTTATAGTCTGAATGTTAGTAAAAAAAAATTCAGATTTATATTTTTCAAGACTTTGGGTTTATACATCACTATATACGTTAAGCTGGTTGACAAGAAATTAATCGAGTAAAATTTTCAATGTAAATAAATAGTTAGATTGAAATATTTTATGATTTCCCCACAAAAATAGCTTAAAGAGTTACAGTGTTAAAAAACTTTTTCTTCATCATGCTTGCTAGGTGATGAAAAGTGAAAACATTTGCTTTAACTAGTTTGTATTTAATCCCAATAATAAGTTATTTTATTTTATTATTATTTTCATTTCTCTTAGTTATATTTTTCTCCCACTTAATTTCCTCTAACATATTACAAGTCACATTTTTTTTTCTTCTTTAAATATTACAAGTCACACTTATATTAATCATAAGTATATAAATCTAAAAATGGTCGATTAAATTGTGCAGGTAGGTTATCTCGAGTAGCAGAAGAGATAGCAAGAGAAGAGAAGGCACAAGTGTTTGCTATAAGAATTGACTGCTCGGATCAAAGAAGTGTAAGAGAAGCTTTCGAAGGAGTTTTGTCGTTAGGGTTCGTGGAGGTTTTAGTGTATAATGCTTATCATTCTTCTTCTTACACAAGTCACCATCCCACTTCTTTCACACACATTCCTTTCCAATCTTTCCAAACTTCTCTTGCTGTTTCTGTCTTTGCTGCATTCCTTTGCGCCCAACAGGTGACCTTTTGCTGAAATCGCGATTTTTATTTATATGAACAATATATAAATGTGTTTTCTTTTGAAATTACTGACTTTTTTTCTGAGTTAAATCACGATTTTTTATGTATTGTTTGAAGATCTTGATAATCATGATGGACCGACAAAATTAGAAACATATAGTTTCAGGATAATCTGTGTTTCGAACCATAATTAATTTTTCAAGTTATGAAAAAAATACTTGTTATATATCAGTATTGGAGTCATAATTTTGTTTAGAGATTTAATCTTTTAGTGGTTATTTTGATCGTAACAATAACTTTTGTTGGTATATTTAATCATTTGTTGATGTACTAGTTGAGCGAAAGACTGTTTTTATTGCGTGTCATGACTCATGAAGGTGTAGGGTATATGCAATATTGAGTGATTTCGACATTTATAATAAATTTTCAAAAAAACATTTTTCTATTTTTGTAACGTTTTCATTTGATTTTATTTGTATTAATAAATATATATGGTACCAAAAGGTTCTTCCGGGAATGATGGAGAAAGGCAAAGGAACTATACTCTTCACCGGTTGTTCGGCGTCATTGAATGGCGTTGCTGGTTTCTCCGAACTATGTAATTTTTTCTCGAGATTATAATATTGATAATTTATCATATCCTTTCAAAAAGTGGGTTTAATAAGTAATAACTAACTAAATATTTGAAATTGGATTAGGCTGTGGAAAATTTGCGTTGAGGGCCCTTTCTCAATGCTTAGCAAGAGAATATCAAGCTTTTGGAATACATGTGGCTCATGTTATCATCGATGGTGTGGTTGGACCTCCAAGGTACGCAATTATTGATTAATTATCTTCAAAAAATTTCACTGCAAATATAAAATAAATAAAACAAGATGGAAATAGAACCACGAATATATATCCGAAAAGGGTCTTTTAACTTTTTATAGCTTCCACAAACGGCAAGATTCTGATCCAAACCGACAAGATTCTCTACCTCATATAAGAACGTAAATAAAGTTCCATTTCTTCTTTATAATCAAACTTTATCACAAATTGATTCGAGATTCACATTCAATGTTTGTGGTTCCATTTCTTATTTATTTACTTTTCTTTTACACTGTCATTCCTATACCTATATTTCATTGCTTTATTTCTTGAAATTCACGGTCAAAGATAAAAAAAAGGGAAGAACTTTAATTAGAGTCCCCACAACCAAAATGGTCCACAATATTGACACATTAAGCATTTGAAGATTTAAAGAAAATAAATAGTAATGTACAGTTAAAATCTCTTGAAAATGTAATTTCTTTCAGAGAAATAAACATCCTTCCTCGAGGAAATGTCGCAGAGCAAACATCATTCAATATAGGAGGTGAAGATGGAGAAGGAGAAGGAGAAAGCTCGGGAGTGATGGGAATGGATCCTGACGTATTGGCTCAAACATATTGGCACCTCCATGTTCAAGACCGGAGAGCTTGGACTCATGAGCTCGATGTTCGACCATCAAACACAAGATTCTAGCTATAGTACTTAAGAAAATTATGATTTGATTATTCGAGTTTCTGAATTTATTCAATGTTCTTTTATCCATATGTATGTTTATTATTGTATTTGGAATTGTAATTAAGTACTTTTAAAGTGTTGATTTATATGATTGGTGTGAATGATCTATCTATCAATCAATCTCCTATCTATCAGTTTTGGTCTTTGTGGGGTAAGGGATTGAACTTTTCTTGTGGCGATTAAGTTAAAAAGAGTACAACTGACTTCGTGTTCAAATTGGGGACGCAAAGAGGATCCGACAATTCATGTGAATGGACACAAGATCCGATCAAAAAAAAAAAAAAAAAAAGGGACCCAAGTAAAGATAAAATTAGAAACAATCGTTCCTTTTAAAGTGTTGTCATGTCAAAGAAACTTGTATGTCTATTGGGTCCATTTTGTTTCACACAACGGAGTGAAACTTAGATGATGAGTCAATTCCTCAAAAGAGAATAATATCATCAACGAGTCCTGAAGCTTTCTTACACCTTTTTTTAGAATATTAAAGAGTAATTATAAGTAATGTTGATCAAGAACACATTAAGCACTCTTCGTACTTATGAGTAATCAATACACAATTGAACAATAGCCATTACAAAAATGTTTAAAACTCTCTGATGAAACTTATAAAAAAGTGTGTGTGAAGAGAACAGATTTGCAACATCTCTAGCATTAAAGTTAAGAGCATGTATAGAAACATAACATATGATTTTTTACCTTTGCAAAAGATTGATGTTTTTTGATAAACTGCTTCTTTGCTCCTATCTTTTTTGATAAATCACACGAAGGAAATTATATAACCGCGAAGATTCCACTATACACAGAGAGATAGATTCAAACAAAAACGGTAACGATTATTTGTGTATAGGTGACGCAAGTTTAAAGAGGTTTTAGCAGTATCTCCCAATTTCATACATAAACATTTAGAAATATCTCATCCCAAAACAATACATATGAGTTAGGACTCAATTCAATAAATTTCACACAAAATCAAGCGAAATTGTTATCTATAAAGTTGTAACGATTCTTTGTTATCTACAGAAACCAAGTTATTAACCAAATCGTTAGTTCCCCTTGCACCGCATTATTACGAGAGATGTTGTTGGTTGATCATAATTGGTTACGACATGGTTCCCATCTGGTTCAATCCTAATTTTTTGGTTCAGTTTGTAAGAATTAACTCTACTGGGCCTAGGCTGGGCTTTGTAATACACTTTTATTTCCTTGGCTTTCCAATTCATTTTGCTAAATCTATTGATATCTACTTGCAAACAATTGAACCATTTACTTATTGACTTTGTTTCTTTCATTTATGGACAGCTTTGATATTTTTTCAAAAAAAAACAATTGAACCATTTATTCAACGATTGAATCGAACTAAAGAACAAGGAAATTGAGAATTCTCTCTTTTATTAAAACTTCAAAACTGTCCATAAATGAAAGAAACAATGTCAATAAGTAAAGCTCTCGATCTGGGGTTTTCCACCGCCTAGAGATGCTAAAATCAAAAAAGAAAATGCAACTTTAATAGAAATAAGTAAAACTACTAAAAACATCAAAGCTCTCAAAACATGATAATGTGTTGCTTGGCGTTCAAGTTATGATGATTGTTGAGTTTACACAACATTTAAAATAAAAATAAAATATAATTGTTGAGTTTTATTATTTTAGTGTATAGAGTTTATTCTTTTGATTCCCACCAGACAGTGATGGTGTTGCTTTACATTTTGAACTTCTCAAGGCTAGAGGCGTAGGTCCTACTTCAGTAAGGAGGGGGCTGGAATTGGCTGGAAATGTAGAGGAGGCCAAGAAAGAAGCATTTACATACTTCTTGTAAATGTACATCAGCGCTTACACAAACTGGTTTTGGACACAAAAGATCATGTGAGGAATCTAATGGAAGTTTTGGGTATTCAAGGTGTTTTGGTCAGAGAGCCTAATCTTCTTCCCCTCTTCCGTGAAACTCCAACTGATCAAGATCATGACCAGATAGCTCAAGAGCAAGAGGATGAGGATGAGGATGAGGATGATTTTGATCCAAACCTCTGAATGACGACTCAAGATGAGATGGATGATCAAAGAAAATTTTATCAAACTCATAAAAAGGTTTAGCTTTTTCATCAATTTACAGCTGATAACTCAAATTTTACAACAACCTGTTTTTAATGGCTAGTTAATATCTATTACCAACCTTTTTTGTTTGTCTTAGTTAGACTTGGTTTCATCTAAACGTTTCCCTTTAAAATGTTGATTTCTATCCTTTTAAATTGAGCCTCAAGCTTAGGGGCGAATCAAGAACAAATTTTAATATGGTGCACAATATTATAAATATTTTTCAAAGAAAATATAATATGTATATGAAAACAAGCTTTATTATGACATATATTGTACAAATATATTATATGTTCATCAATTTTTGAAATATTTTCATTACTTTTTTAATTTATCACTTTATAAAAAATTATGTTTATAAAATACAAACTAGATATTGTTTAGATGTCAGTACAAATTTTCAGACATTGATATAAGGCAAATCCTCCAAATTATTTTCAAATGTCTATACAAATTTTCTATTGGCACTTAGTAAAATAAGAGTTACATAAACATAATCTAGATCAATTTTACAATTTTACATATATCAAATTTTCTATTGGCACTTAGTAAAATAAGAGTTACATAAACATAATCTAGATCAATTTTACAATTTTACATATATCAAATTTTCAAATATTCAAATAAGATATTAAACAAATAAGAATATGAAACACTCATTAGCTAAACTAAGTAATGTCACACAATTTGTTGAAATTGATATGGAGATAATTTATTTACCAATAATCAAACAATCAAATTTGACAATAATATAAATTTATTATGCATAATTAATTTAAAGTGTTTAACATCCGCTTAATTAAAATATTGTAATTTTAGAAGAATTTAATGAAAAGTATAGAGAATATACATTATTTTATATATATAATAGATTAGTTCATTTGTAAGGAAACTAAAAATATATTATTGTTTCTTTATTAATTAGATTCTTTAATTACAATAGTTTATATTAGATTTATGGAAAAAATATTAAATTTTATATGGGCTTTTGGACTTAATAGGAGCAAATTTAAAATTTCTCAAGAATTTTTTTTTTTTTTAAATAAAAATAAACAGTATGGGGCACGGGCCTACCCCATATTCACTGTGGGTTCCCCTGCTCAAATAAACAGTATAAGGCAGGGGACCCACAGTGAAAAAATCAAATTTAAACAATCAAATTTTTTAAAAATAAAAATAAACAGTATGGGGCACGTGCCTACCCCACACTCACTGTGGGTCCCCCTGCTCAAGCTTTGCTTCAATATTACTTACTTTTAGGTTCTGAATTCTCAGCTGTCTTTTCTATATCTAAGCTCATTCACTATCAACGAGTCTTCTATATTAGTACTGGACAAAATATTCGTTAGATTCGGTTCGATTCATTATTCGTTTCAGTTTGATTCGGAAAAACCAAATATTCGTAATTTTATGAAGCAAAGCAAATATTAAAAATTAGTATTCGTTAAAAACGAAGCAAATATCAAATACTAAAAAATTTAGATGCGAATATTCGCTTCGCTTTGATATATATATATATATATAGATAACTATATAAATATAATGCATATTGATTATATCTATATAGAAATTGTAAAATTTTATTCATCAAATTAATTATATAAATATTAAAATTTAATAAATTAAGAAGAAATATGTAGTTTTAAATAAAATATTGATATTTTGTGATAAATTTTAAATTTTTCTTTATTTTATTTTATTTTTATAAATTTTTAATAATTATTACGAAGCGAATCGGATATCCGCGAATATTTAAGATTTTAGCGAATATTCTGATGTCTATATATTTGGTGAAGTCCGAAGTGAATACAAATAGTAAAATTAGATATTCGGACGAAGCAAAGCAAATAACGAATACCTTCAAAAATCTGAATATTCATTTCGTGCCCAAACCTATTCTTTATCATGTACCAAGTTATAGATTTCGAGATCTCAGCTGTTTTTTTGTTTTTGTTTTTGTTTTTTCAAACAATGATGTTTTAACAATTTTCAATAATTGTTTAATTTCCATGTTACATAATATGTAAAAACACTCATACATCTTGATGATGCTGCATCAATACTCTGTCTTATTGAAATTCGAGTTCCGGCAACTGCTCTGAAAAGTTTACGATCTACTTGCAAACAATTGAACTATTTATTCAACGATTGAATCAAATCAAGAACAAGGAAATTGAGAATTCTCTCTTTTATTAAAACTTCAAAACTGTCGATAAATGTAAGAAACAAAGACAATAAGTAAAGCTCTCGATCTAGGGTTTTCCACCGCCTAGAGATGCTAAAATCAAAAAGGAAAATGCAACTTTAATAGAAATAAGTAAAACTACTAAAAATATCAAAGCTCCCAAAACGTGATACTGTGTTGCTTGGCGTTCAAGTTATGATGCTGCTGCATCAATAATACTCAAGTTCTGAATCTAATGAGAAGACAATATACATAGTTTAGCTACGTACATATATATATATATATATATATATGTTGTTAGTGAATTGTAGTAAGGCTCGAGCAGCCATATTGTAACTGCTGTCCCAGAGTCAAATATATAGCAGTGAACTCTGTTTCCACTGTTACGGTTTCTAGCTACCTTGGATTTGGTGATTCTCACAACGTAAAACGGCCTGTTTTCAGATGTTATATACGTGAAACAGTGAACTTACTTATGTTACACAGAAAAAAAGAAAGAAAGATATTAGGTGTAAGAGGAGTTCACAGAGAAGAAGTTAAAGTCGATATGGAGAATCAAGCTGGTCTGAGCTGCCTTTGTCACCAAAACTGATGGTGCCTTTCCCTTTAGGTCCAAAACACACTGAGAAAGAGTCTGATCGAGGCCACACGCGCTTTAGCCAACATGGATGGAACCGCTATTTCAGCTCTTGCAAGTCCCATTATACCATTTACTAGTTGGGATGCAACAATATAACTACTTATATGTTAATTAGTGTTTAGTAAGAAAACACCTAAAGTTACTAATATATGAAAGACATTAGCATGCTTAAACTGTTATTAACAGGCCTGATTATTAACTACAAAGCAAATTGTCCTTTTACATTTTTTTAAGAATATAATCAAGCTTTATACATGTAAATAGAGGATATTATTTTAGAATACAAACATAATACTTTAACGTAATTTTGACGTAAAAATTAATGGTTTTGAAAAACTTTATAATAAATATAGATAGATCCCGCCAGAAACTTTTTTTGTTTAACGTAATTTTGATTTTAAAAATTAATGGGTTTGAAAAGCTTTATAATAAATGTACTATAATCTATATTATTAACGATAATTAATAAAAAGTTGTTTTACTTACTATCAATTAGTCATGTGATTAAATATCTGGATCCGAAACCATAGTTTTATTTGAAAAATGGATATCCGAGAAACATAGATCCGTCATATAGGGATACTCACAAATTTTTAGACTGGATATCCGTATCCATCCTAATATTTTTTTAAATTGAAACTTTAAAATTTAGTCTATATACTTTTATGCATATTCAAATAGTAAAAAAATAAAATTCTATATTCCAAAAAGAAAATTAAAAAATCTCAATTTTATGATTATTATAACATTTTTTTTAGTCGAAATAATTATTATATTATATATATAACTAAAAATTAAAAAAGTTATCAAACAAAAATTTTATTTGTTTAGCAAAACATTCTCGTCACTTTGCACGTGCATGTGGCAATCACCAAATCTTTTATTTTCTTAGTAAAACATTCCTGCCAAAGTTATAAGGTATTTACTTACGTGAAAAAAAAGAAGGTAAAATAGTCAAATCAGTGTTGAAAAGAGGCGGTTAGAGTGGGTTTTAAAGGTGGGGCCCAGTGAACTGCTAATTTCTTCTTCTTCTCAGAGCTCGCTCAGTGACCATATTGAAAATTAGATTCCTCTCTCAAAATCTAAAGGAGATATGAAAATCATATTCAAAATAGTCTTCCTCTGAAGAGCATTTTAGTGTTGATTTCGCTGGTGTTTCTACCTTTTTTCAACTTTATTGATTCATTGGTGAGATTTCGTCTTTTTCTTTTATTTTCAGTTAATTTTTTTGTTGATTTCGTGTGTTTATCTTCGATTTTTTGTTGATTTGGAAAGTTAAAAAAAGAGTTTTATATACTGATTCTGAAATTCGAGAGATATTTTTGTTTTTTTTTTGTTTTTGGTAATAGAAGTGTTTTGTTGATCTAAAATTTTTATATACCGATGATTCTCGTTTTCTCTTAAATTCTAGTTCAGTTTTTGTTGATTTTGGATTAAGATTGGAATTTTCAGATACAATTTTGAGTTTCCCTCTTTAACACTAAAAATGGTTAGAGTAAGGCTGAAAATGATGGTAATTAAAAAAACCCAACTGAACCAGCTGAATAGTGATGATTTGAACAAAAATTAAACTAAACAGAAATGAATGGAATAACAAAAAATAAGATAAATAAACTAAATAAGATGAATAAATTGCAGAAAAATAAAACTAGCGCTAAATGGTGATCATGTAGAGGAATATAGCTAAATACATAATAATATGATAACTTACTATTAATAGTATATGTAGTAATATCCAAATATTATATAATTTAATACTGAAATTTTATAATTGTAAAAATAGTTAACAAATAAATAAAGTAAAAAATGTTTACCTCATAGCTTTTTTTTGTAAGAAAATCTTTGCTATATAACTAGTATATATTTATAAGAAGTGAATGTTGATTGTTATCTTAAAATAATAATAAAAAATTGAATTCAAAATACTCAAACAATTGAGCTGATTTTGTGTGTGTTAGATATATTTTTATGGATTGGATTACATAATATTCGAATTTGAGCTACTATAGTATTTGACCATTTCAAAGATTTTCTATACAAAATAATTTCAGTAATATTTACGTATATATATATATATATGTATAATTTAGAACTTTTAAAAAATATATTTTGTAGGTAAAATTATTTATGCTGTCATTTTGTTAGGTTTGGGAAAACATATAATGAAGATTTACTTTAATCACAAACTGCAAATAAATAAAGATATATATATATATATATATATATATATATATATATATATATATATATATATATATTTGAGGGAAAAATAAACTTGTCAAAAAATTTCAATCGTTCAATTCATTCAGCTCCTATTTTGAGGATGAACAATTTTCAGCCAAATAAAATTGGGACGAAAAACAATTTTGAGCAACTGGTGCAATTTTAGTTTATCTTTTATAAATGGGATGAAAAACTCATTCATATAAAAATGGTAGACATTATTTTTTTAAGATCTAAAGAAAATAAATAGTAATGTATATTGTATATAATTGAAAATACATTTTCAAATAAATAGCTAGAATCTTGTGTTTGATGGTCAAACATCAAGTTCATGAGTCCAAGCTCTCCGGGCTTGAACATGGAGGTGCCAATATGTTTGAGCCAATATGTCAGGATTCATCCCATCACTCCCGAGCTTTCTCCTTCTCCTTCTCCATGTTCACATCCTATGTTAAATGATGTTTATTTCTCTGAAATAGTACTTAAGAAAAGTATGATTTGTTTCTTCGGTTTCTGATTTTATTCAATGTTCTTTTTTATCCATATATATGTATGTTTATAATTGTATTTGGAATTGTAATTAAGTACCTTTAAAGTGTTGGTTTATATGATTGGTGTGAATGATCTAAAATCTCATATCTATCAATTTTGGTCTTTGTCGGGTAAGGGATTGAACTTTTCTTGTGGTGTTTAAGTTAAAAAGAGTACAAGTGACTTCGTGTTCAAATTGGGGACACAAATAGGATCCGAAAAGTCATGTGAATGGACATAAGATCCGATCTCCAAACAAAAGAAAGGGACCCAAGTAAAGATAAAATTAGAAACAATCGTTCCTTTTAAAGTGTTGTCATGTCAAAGAAACTTGTATGTCTATTGGGTCCATTTTGTTTCACACAACGGAGTGAAACTTAGATGATGAGTCAATTCCTCAAAAGAGAATAATATCATCAACGAGTCCTGAAGCTTTCTTACACCTTTTTTTAGAATATTAAAGAGTAATTATAAGTAATGTTGATCAAGAACACATTAAGCACTCTTCGTACTTATGAGTAATCAATACACAATTGAACAATAGCCATTACAAAAATGTTTAAAACTCTCTGATGAAACTTATAAAAAAGTGTGTGTGAAGAGAACAGATTTGCAACATCTCTAGCATTAAAGTTAAGAGCATGTATAGAAACATAACATATGATTTTTTACCTTTTCAAGAGATTGATCTTTTTTGATAAACTGCTTCTTTGCTCCTATCTTTTTTATCCTGAGAAGCCGATAAGATCACACGAAGGAAATTATATAACCGTGAAGATTCCACTATACACAGAGAGATCGATTCATACAAAAATGCTAGCAAAATGAAACAACAACAAACAAGAAAGAACATAGAAGAAACAATATTTACAAAATCAATGCTCAGAAACTCATTCCAATATAAAGTGCTTATGTTCAAGAAATGTTTATGATTCAATTTTGTTTCCTTAAACCAAATCCCAACAGAGATTATAGTGACACAGTTTTAAAGAGATTTTAGCACTTAGCACTTAACAACATTCTCAATTTCTTACATAAAATTTTGAAGATCTTTATCCCAAAACAAATGCTTATAACTCCATTTCACATTCCAATTCAATAAATTTCATATACATCAAGCAAAATTGTTTCTCTTTAAACGATTTGATTTGTTATCTACAGAAACGAATTTATTTAACCAAATCGTTACATTTTAATAAAATCCATAGAAGCTTAACAAAAAAATCGATATGCAAAATTAAGCAAATGTAAAACAAATAAAGAATTTATAAACCCTAAATTGATAAACCTTTGAGTAGACGAGTGACTTTATCTACAAGAGAGTCTTGGTCTTCGTCATCATCATCGTCATCTTCTTCATCGCCGTCATCAGAATCCGAATTCGAATCTGTAGAATCATCTTCGCTCCATTCGCTATCATCTCCACTGAATCGAATAAATCCAGAATCGAATTAGAAACTATGAATTAAATCGGAAACTAGATCGTCATGAATTAAGCAAATACCTCAGACTCTGATCTTCTTCTTCTTCTTCATCATCATCATCTTCTTCTTCGCTACTATCGCCATCTTCATCATCTTCTTCTTCGTCTTCCTCATCTGACGTATAGATATCGATGATCTCCTCCTTCTCGTCCGACATTGAAATTTCAAAAAGCAAACGGCTTTTGATTTTTATGATTTTGATTTTGTTTTCAGTAACCTTTAAACATTGTCGGAGCCCCGAGAGATTCCAACTGGATCCGCTTTGTTTGTCGTTATTTACAGTTGGATCCTTGAGTTCTGTTGGATAATAGATAAATTACTCTAAATATTTTTTATCCTCATTTAAAAAAATAATATTAGTTTCGTTTAAAGCTTGAGCAATTAAATATCATTAAATTAAAAAAAATTTCTATAAATACCACTAATTTTAAAAATTTCTATATATATCACTGACCACAAATTCCTTTAATTATGTAAATAATTTTATGGTTTAGAGTTTAAAAACTCTAAAGTCTAAAACCCTAAACTCTAAACTCCTACTTTCACCCCATAAAACTATATCCTAAATCTATAATAATGAACGCAAATTCAAAATTTTTAATTATAGACTTGATAAAATCAATTTTTGTGTTTGTGATATTTTTGGAAACTCAAATTTTTGGTGGTATTTTAAAACATTAAACTATTGGTAGTATTTTTTGACAACAAAACATAAAAATGTGATATTTTAGAGAATTTCTCTTAAAGCTTCTCTAAAATAATTTTGTTTTAAGACAATGAACTTACCAGTGACAGGATCCTAACTTATCTGTTTTTTATTTTTTTTTACTTACAAAGTTTTACAACAGTGTTTCAAATTTAAACATGGTGAACAAAATAATAATAATAAAAATAATAATAATAATAACGAAAAAGAAAAAGAGTGAACGAGGCTAAGATTTTGAAGATTATGAAAAAACTCTTTAACAATAAAAATTACGTAATCCAATCAAATTTATCACACATTCTGTTGATTTATTGAATTATCATTGAAATCTTATTCTCTTCATAATCTTATTGTAATAACTATTGCTGTTAAGGCTGGTCCTTAGTTTTAAAAGGCTACAACCAATAAAAAAATAAGGATGTTTTACATATTTTATAGTAAAATGTTGCTTGATCAATTTTTTAAAATATATGTTATTAAAAAATAGTTTTGAAAGAAAATACAAAAAATGCTACTCATGGTTTCATTTAATTGTGTTTTTGGAGGAAAAAAGAACTGAATAAGTGCTTTTTGAAGCAAATAGAATTATGAAATCAAGGCATGATAAACCAATTTAGAATGGCTCTTTTTGAATTTAAACAAATTACATCGCCATAATATCCAAAATTTCTTGGACAATCTAAGGCAAGAGATAATCATTGATCCACTGATTACTTGAACCAAATATATTTTTGTCATTTTAAAAATGTTTTCCTTACATTTTGTTTTTTGTTTTTTTTTTTTCCAAATTTTAGAATAATAATCACTTATTACTAGAATTGAATGAGGTTCAATGCATGTTATCTCAGCAAATGGCGGGCACCAGTTTATCATTGGTCCCTCTAATAACCTTTTGCGGTTGGTTGCGACATGAAAGAAGCTAATAATATTATGAAGGTTTTGCAGTTTATGAAAAAACTCATTAACAAAAAAGATTAGAATACCATAGTTCTGTAGACACACACTAGATACGTAATCCAATCAAATTTATCATGCATTCTATTGATTTATTGAATTCTCTTTGAAATCTTATTATCTTCATAATCTTATTGTAATAACTAATAACTATTGCTTTTAAGGCTGGTCCTGAGTTTTAGAAGGCTACAAACAAGAAAAAAATAAGGATGTTTTGCATATTTTATAATAAAAATGTTACTTAATCAAATAGTTTTAAAATATATGTTAGAAATTTTTTTTTGGAAAGAAATACAAAAAATTGCTACTCGTGGTTTAATTTAATTGTCTTTTTGGAGAAAAAACCCCTGAATAAATGCTATTTGAAATGTCGAACCTGGGAACAAATAGATTCAAACAAGACAGTTTGGAAGAAAAAAAATTGATAAACCAATTTAGAAGGACTCATTTTGCATTTAAACAAAAATTACATCGACATAATATCCGAAAGAAATTTCTTGGACAATCTAAGGCATGAGATAATCATTGATATACTGATATTTGAACCAAAACTTATATTTTGTCATTTAAAAATGTTTTCCTTACATTTTGCTTATGTTTTGTTTATGTTTTGTTTCTTTTTTTCTTCAAATTTTTAGAATAATGATCAATATTACTAGAATTGAATGAGGTTCAATGCATGTTATCTCAGCAAATGGCGAGCACCCGTTTATGAACCAGAAGAATATGAAAATGTTGCAATGGTTTTTACGGTTGCGTAAAGAAGCACATGAAGTGTCATGTTAAATCTCAATCAATCATAAAGGCCACATGTATTACTCACTTCAAGCACAAGACATTTTCCAAGAAAAAAAAACACAAGGCAGATTATCATGTTACTAGAAAATCATTTCATGTATAGGAACATACCTATGACAATCGGCAACGCTTTGTTCTTGTTGCTATGAAAACAGAAAGAGTCAAGCTTCTCTTACATATGCATCCACCCAAAATATATGGTTACCTTTGAAACTACTGGAACATGCACAAGTCGAATACCCAATCTCATTCGTCAGGTTGTGACAGTTGCAACTATTATCTGAGCAATCGAATGATGAGAGATTCACAGTTTTAATATACCACTGTAGCTGGACCGTCGTATGTTTCATCCCACAAAACCATGAGGACACTGTATCGTTACCTTGGAAAGTCGATTTGCAGAAGAGTCCTATTGATGCCTGGAAGGAATGCACTTAGCTGACCGGAAGCCGGATATCTACTGCATTGAATCTCATACCATTTGCTGAGGTAACATGTCTCTCTGATCCCAAATGGATACGGGATAGAAACCTGTCCGCATTTCGGTTGGAAACTGTCATCCGCCAATATTGAGCCAACCATAAGAAAAAAAACCAGCACGAGAAACATGTTCTTCATCAACCCAGCGAGGAGAGAAATTAACTTTGTAACCCCTTAACTTTTTCTCTATGTAAGCATAAAAGCCAGAAACCTTAGCAACAGAGGAGACTAATTTGCGAGTGTACCATCAACCATAAATACGTTCTATGCAAACCGATGAATAATAGTTTAGTGGCTTAAAGCAAATAATAAAAATGAAGTTTTATTTTGTTGGATGAGATATTAAATCTTAATTTTTGAGGGAAAAAGTGGTACATTCTATTAATATACAGTTTTTGTATTGTAATAGAATTAATATCTTACTACTTTCTCTATATTTTATATATGCATGGTTTCAAAATAAATTTTAGATTTTGACTTTTTTATCAGAAATAATATTAAAAAAAATAGTGCTTGTTTTTATATTTATTTTCTTTTTTTATTTTATTTGTTTCTTCCACGCTTAAGCTGCAAATAGTGTACTTAAATTAACAAATTAAAAGAGTCGAAGAAACATTCATCTACTTTTGACGGTATGTCTCTTCTAAGTTCTCTACGTAACAACACGTTCGTTGAAGAGCACTCAGCTATAGAGATGAACCTATAAGAAAATCAATTACAAAGTCAAATTGTGTGATTCAAAACGTCACATTGCATGAGTCAAAGACTTACAATTGCTTTTAAGATTAATTTATCAAAGAAACAAAATAAAATGATTTGTCATCAAGCTATTCATAAGTTATTATTGTAGTTTTCACTAAGTAATTGATTAGTGCTTTTGATTTGAGAAGTTTTATAATTATATCACTCCTTAACTCCTTGTTATTTAGGTAGCTTTTATTTAACCCACAACCTCCACTTATTACATGATAGGTTCTTCTATTAAAAAAAAAAAAGTTTAATAGTATTTATGGTCGTATGTTTGACAATCACTTCAAACGATTCGAAGATGAGTTATTTAGCATGTAAAAGGTAATTGGTAAACCTCTCAAATACATAATTTCAGGGCTGAAATATAAAATCAAGCAAAATATATCAATTTACTAGTGGGGAAAGTATTATTTTATGTGTTATTGGTTGATATTTTGATTGTGAAACCAGAGAAATGAAGTATGTATATTGAATATAAATGAAATTAAATCAATTTCAGTTCGGTGGATTATGTACTAGCCACAAATCATATATTTTACTTTTTCTTTATTGAGCCACTTGGTATTTCTTTTTAAGAACTACTCCAGTTAACTCATATTTATTTCTTTTTAAGAACTACTCCAGTTAACTCATATTTAAATTTATTTCTAATTTCTACTATCAAAATAACTCCTACGAGCAAAGAATAATAAAAACCAACTAACCACAAATTATAGGATAGGGTGATTTCACCATATACTCTTGTATATACGTATGTATATGTCATGAATCAGAAAGGTAGGAAATTCAAAAGCAAAATTAGAATTGATTTCACAATACACTTAAGGCTTGGCAAAATATCCTCATCCGATATCTGAACCCAAACCCAAGCCAAAGTAGATGGTTATGGATATACCATAATATCCGATAGAATTTAGATATTTTACAGAACGGATATTCGTATCCGATCGGATATACGTGAAACATCCAAAACTTACGCATATAAGTGGAGTTATGACATATTGTATAGTACTATGTAAGTTAGTTTCTTTAATATTTTTAAATTTTAACAATGAATAAATAACTGTTATGGAATAAAATATATACATATGTGAAAATAAATTGAACTACTTTTGATATTTTACTTCTCTTTGCTTATATTTTACTTATCTCTTGCTTATATTTTTCTTGTATTTTGTTTTATTGTCATGAAAAGTCTTAGATAACATTCCATCAATCAGAAGTTTATTCGAATCTGTTCAAGTTTGCGAGTATACCATCAACCAAAACATACGTTCTTACTCTTCACAGATACCCAGCAACGAGACATCTGAGACTAGAATAGAAAAGCTGAATTTTCGAAAACAAAACTTTCTTGTTAATGAAAATTTTCCATTTCCTTAAAACAAAGCATATACACAAAATCTTAATTTATGTATCTATGTAGTTTCTTTGATCGAGAAGTTGTTTAGTCGTCACTTTCACTTAGAGCATACGGACAGTTAAAACAGCTCGAGTTTTGCAAATTCATTGTAAATGTTTTTTTTCTTTGTTGATTAATAAATTTCATATTTCAACCCCCAAAAAGAAAATCTATATGCAAACCGATGACTGGCCCTAATAGTTTAGTGGCCTAAAGCAAATATAGTTTTATTTTGTTGGATGAGGTCTTATTTTTTGGTGGAAAGTGGTGTATACTATTAATATTTTTGTATTGTAAAAGAAATAATATCTTACTATTTTCGTTTATATTTTATACATGCATGTATGTTTTCAAAGTAAATTTCAGATTATGAATTTTTATCAAAAAAAAAAAAACATTGGATTATGACTTGGCGTCAACATCATTACATAGAGTAAAAAAAATATATATATGTTCGTACATGAAGAATAATATTATGAGTAATGTTGTTGAGTTTGTTTAAATTTAGAGCTTGCTAAGGTTCAGTATTAACAAGTCCTTGATAATAAACTCATCATTCTCCACATTCTTGGGTGACAAGCAACTTGTTTTTACGCCTTTATTTGTGTCGCTCTTTTGTGTCCCCATCGTCTGAATTCCAAACAGGGCTTTGGACAATCTGTAAATACTTAACCGAGGACCAGTGTGAAGTTTTGAAGAATAATGTTTCCCTGTTAGCATTCCTATGCCCACGCGTTAACGTGGGCATATATATGTACAATTGAATTGCTAACTTTTACAGCTATATGAAATGAAAGTTGGCGATTCCTATACTGTCCTCTTACCGCTTTAAGCTTAATAGGATATTTTGATTTAATTAAGGTTTCTTTTGATTTCATTCCTCGACCTTCAGATACTTTTGAATAATTATTAATTTGTGTTTTTGACATTTATCATCTAATATAAGTTTCGGCTTTCCCTTGGTTTAGCCTTTTTTCAATTGTTCATGTTACTTATGATATAATCAACTTTGGCTATTAACTTAAATAATACGTTGTTGTGTGTGTTTAAAGGAGGAGAGTTAGAGGTGTCAAAATGCGCGGGCCACCCGTAATCTGTCCATGTCCAATATATAATGGACCGTCCTTGGACAGTTCATTTATGAAACAGTCTAAAACAAACAACGCCCAATTTAGTTCATGGACAAAATGGTCAGACATTATTGGACAATGGGCGTCCAATGGACTAAAAAATCTAGGTTAAAATGGATTTTCCCGCCAAAAACGTGAAACATATAATTCCCGCCAAAAATACAAAAAAATATTTTTTCACCAAAAACACGAAAACACATTTTCCGCCAAAAAATATTAGCCCATGGATAGCCCATTTTATATGGACGTATGGGCTTGGACGTTTATGATCTTAGGCGTTATGGACATGAACAATATTTTGTCCATAATAGAGTTGGACAATAATTGACGGGTCAAAATAGACGTGGACACCCATTTTGATACCTCTAAGGAGAGTTCATCAACTATTCAAGTGGAAAGTATATAGATGAGTTAAGAGGATCAATCAGTATGTTCGATTATAAAAGTAGCTTAATGATTATGTTCACAAACTAGAATACGGTTTTTTTTTTTTTCTATTTTAAGTTTCGTTCATGATAGTTTTAGATTTATCACTATTGCCAAATTAATCAACTAAATGAAAAGAAAAGAAAAAGGAGAAGAAGTTAACATATATAATCAACTTTACAATACCATGACTTATGTAGTAATTTGACAGGAACAATTGCTCTAGCTAATTAGATAGAATTAATTTACTCTTTGAACAAAAGATGAGTAAGTAGGAAGAGGGGAAGGCAAAGATAAAGTGTAGTACGAAACAATGCCACTTTAGGATAGTCTTCAGCGAATAAACCTATAAAGATGACAAAAAGACCAAACAACCAACCGACGAAGAGCGTGAACAAAGCATATTTCTCATCTCCATCCAAAATTTATCGGATAGTTGAATCAGCCCGATATCTCCGGTGAACAATGATATGGTGAAAAACGACTTATACAACACTTTTTTCTTCAAAATTGTATATAGTAGCAGTGACTGGAACAATACGTATATGGCAAAAAAAAAAAAAAACGTATATAGCAAGTTCCTAGAACTTTAGCTGTAGCAAAATCCTTGTATCAAGTGGAGGAATTCCCAATTTCTAATTTCCAAACTATCAGTTTGGAATCTTATAATTTGGTCTTCGGAGTGGCCAAAAAATCTATGAAAGATATTATATCAAAATATTGTATTTTGATTAAATGTGAAAGATAATCTTCTAAAAACCGTCTAAGAAAAATATACATGTCACCAGAATATTAAGATTCTTCGATATATACTTATATGTCGCCGTATGGATCTGATAAAGAAATTAAAAAAGCATCCACCTGCACTCACGAGCAGCACGACGAGGCAGAGAATATGACGAAGACTTATCCATCTGATAAAATTTTCAGTGTACAGACGGAATACTGGAATCAAGTGGCAGAATCCGATGTAAAACTTTCATAACCTTCATCTTAATTACTTGTTCTTAATAGCTTATGTACAACTAAAAGCTAGATTTGCTAATTTTATGAATTTATGATTTTGATTTGTTATATTGATTAATAGTACTAGGTTGATCTTAAATAGCCTAGTTGCAGTCGATGGCTCTTATTGTTTTTTTTACTGATTATTTACTGAATTTATCAACGATGTTTACTTTGTTTTACAAAATTAACCATAACCCTTGTTGTCCTATGGTTTCGAAATTTATGAATGGACTGATTATTTTTGCTCATGGATTTTAGGGTTTCGATCTCGAGAATACTTCAATACCATCACATATGTGTGGAAGGATCATTGGATTAATTCCCTACGATTGTTTACGTGATAAGGGTTATCATTTTTCTGTCTTGGTCAAGCGTTATGCTAAGCTAGGACTTCATCGTTACAACATGTTGAAGGTAATTTAAACTCAACATAAATGCTTTGCTATACTAGTACATTCATTCAATTTTTTTATAAAAATGTTTTACATCTATTAGGGGACAAGTTTCAAGCTCACATCCTTACTGAAATTCAACATGTTATCCAACTGTGTGTCATCTTACTACATGACTTTGTTAGCACAAGATCCAAATGCTTGTACTGATGGACTTACAACTTTTCAAATCCGAGTTGATGAAAAGGTTTTTGGCAGATTGGATTTGATGGTCTCCATTGCTAGAATTAAAGATGAAGGTGATTTACTGTTTATTTTTATTATTATTGTATACGAGTCAAATATAAAATCTCACCTCACTTGCTGTTTAATTAATTATGTTTCACAGTGTCCATCAGTGAGCCCTTCATACCTCACTTTCATGGCTACGAGGATGAGAAAGACTTTATCTTCAAAGGTTCATTGCCAGATTGGCCGTCATATGACACTTTGAAAGATACAAGACAATTTTACATTGTAAGATGATTATAATCCACATCATTAAGTTTTGTTTTGGTCATGATTGATTTAAGCATTAAACAGTGATATATATTGTTTCTTGCTTTCGCAGTTGAAGGAATCAGAGTGGCAAGACGTGGATTGGATTGATCAATATTTGCAACTTGTAATTTGTACACATGATGAGCGCATCTCAAATGTAAGTTTTACATATGAATTGATGAGATACCATGAGTGTCATTGTTGATAACAGTAGTAATAATTAACACAAAAAATGATGCAGGAGGGTTTGCCCGAGATGAATATTGTGAAAATGCCCGAGATAAATATTATGATGCAGTCCCTCTGAATGAGAGACTCAAGGCTAAACGTGCCATTATCTACATAATGTTTACGGGTTTGGCATCACCTTATGCTCCTCGACAGGGTTTTGAGATTGGAGAGCATACTGAACGCAAAGCAATAGTGAGAAAAGTCCTCAGTGAGCGTACATGTGACTTGACTCTCTCTGGTATGCTTTTGGGTGGTAAAATGCGTTCTAAGGTTCTCGAGAGTAAAGAAAAATCCCAGAGTTTTAAAAAGCGACCTCGCTTAGGCTAGCCGTCCTGTTTAGCGATTTACTCCCCTGATCTATTTCAAAATGTTGCCGAGACATATAAACTATAAGCTATTATGTGATTTTAGACTTTCATGTGGATTTTGTTGTTTGTAATGTTTTTTGAATACTATAAGTTAATTTATCACTATGTGTGGGTGGATGATTTAGTTTTACGCTGAATTGGATCTTGATACACTCTATTATCCCTTTCATTTTTTTAAATGTTCAAAACAACAATCTTTGTTCAAATATGTTCTTAACATTTTTTGTTCTTTACAAAAAAATGGATCTGAGACAACATCATTAACATAATGCTCCGAGTTTGATTTTTATTAAGCATTGATTGCTTAAGACATGCTGATATTATTCTCTCTGTAAAAACACTATTAAGACTCTTTTTTGTATCAGTACACTTGAACAGACTTGACATTTTTTGGTCAAAAAAATAGTTTGCAGATTTGAGCAGACTTGAACATATTTGATTAGATAATATGCAAAACATAGTTTGACCAAAAAGAAAAAAAGAAAAAAGTCAAATCGGTTCAAGTCTCCTGATACAAAAAAAAAATAGAGAACAAGTATGTTCTTAAAATTTGTTATTTGGGATGGATTTTGTGAACATTTTCTGAAACTCAAAGCAATGTGAAAAGTGTATCGTTAACAAATTTACCGCAAGAGAAATAATCAAACAAATGATCATTTACATGTATGCAGATTCTACACAACATAATTACTGCATCATATCATCTTCAAACTAAGCCGAAACTTCTCTTTTATCCATCAGCCTTACATCTAAGCCGCACCACATATATCTGAAACTTTCACTTACCATTCCGGATGCACAAAAATTTCAATATTCTTGAGTAAAAAAAATCTTGGGACAATTGCTCCTTTCATGAATTAACTTACTCACTTCTATACCCTTCATCTCAAGCCAAGACCTTAGTTATCTTCTTGCTTCTTAAACCCTTCAACTTCTCTTTTAAATGTCATGCTAATACCAATCTCTTGTCAAACCTGAAAATAATTGTTTTCCTTAACATATATGCTTTGTTATATTTAGTTCATTCATTCAAAAAAAATTAATATTTTTGTCATCTATTAAGGGACAAGATTCGAGTTCGTATCCTTACTGAAATTCAACATGTTATCCAACTATGTGTCATCTTTCTACATGACTTTGTATGCAAAAGATCCAAATGCTTGTACTGCTAGACTTACAACTTTTCAAATCCGAGTTGATGAAAAAGTTTTTGGCATGTTGGATTTGATGGTCTCCATTGCTAGAGTTAAAGATGAAGGTTGTTTTATTTTATTGTATACAAATCAAATATAAAATCTCACCTCACTGCTGTTATTTAATTAATAATGTTTTACAGTGACCATCAAGGAGCCCTTCGTACCTCACTTTCATGGTTACGCATATGAGAAGGACCTTATCTTAGAAGGTCCAGTACCATATTGGCCTTCAGATGACACTTTGAAAGATACAAGACAATTTTACATTGTAAGATTATAATCCGTGTCATTAAGTTTTGTTTTGGTCATGATCGATTTAAGCATTGATATATATTATTTCTTGCTTTAGCAGTTGAAGGAATCAAAGTGGCAAGTCGTGGATTGGATTGATCAATAGTTGCAGCTTGTAATTTGTACCCATGATAAACGCATCTCCAATGTAAGTTTTGTATATCAATTGATGACATACCATGAGTGACTTTGTTGATAATAGTTGTAATAACTAACACCAAAAATGCTGCAGGAGGAGTTGTACAAGATGAAAATTGTGAAAGTGGCGATACAAACCAGTATCGATGATGCAGTGCCCCTGAATGAGAGACTCCAAGCTAAACGTACAATTATGTACATAATGTTTAAGGGCCTGAAAACACCTTACGCTCCTCGACAGGTTTTTGAGATTGGTGAGCACATTGAACGCAAAGCAATAGTGAGAAGAGTTCTCGATGAGCGTACATGTGATTCTACTCTCATTGGTATGCTTTTGGGTGGTAAAAAGCCTTCTAATGGTTTCAGGAGTGGAGAACAAACACGGGGTCCTATAAAGCAACCTCGCCTAGCCTAGCCACCCCATGATTTATTTCAAAATGTGGCTGAGACGATATAAACAATATAAGCTATTTTGTGATATTAGACTTTCAGGTGGATTTTGATTTTGCTTTCGCTTTTTCTACTGTTTTTTTTTTGAATAATGTAAGTTAATTTATCACTATTTGTAAGGTGAATGATTTAGTTTTACGTTGAATTAGAACTTGATTCACTCTTTTATCCCTTTGATTTGTTGATGTTAATGTTATGCATAAATGTAAATGTGTTGCAGGTTGTTGTTAGAGCAGAATTAAAATAACGGATTATAGATTTGATGTTGGAATGACTGTAGAGAAGTGTCTTAGGTGTATCACAAGGTTTGTTGATGTGGGACTATAGTGTTCAAGATTGATATGTTAGATTGATAGTGTGTTCAGTTAAGAATACGTATATTTTCCTTAGATACAGATCAACTCTGCTCAACTTTTCTTAAGTCTGCTACATATATTTTACTTAGATACAGCTCAAGTCTGCTAAATATATTTTCCTTCAATACAGAACAAGTCTGCTCAACTCTTCTCAAGTCTGCTACATATATTCTAAAATCAATACTAAGTTAAGATTAAGAACAGTCTATTCCAGTTCCTCTTCTATCCTTTTTCTCTAGGTTCAGCTCTCTTTTTTGTTAGATCAAGTGTTTGAGTTTGTCTGTACAGTGATGACTTATCTTTCCTGGAATTTGAGGACAAGAATTTTATTCATAAAGAATCAAGGTGTCATGATATTTCATGTTTCTAAGATTCTAATTCCTCAAGGTTCCAAGGATGTAAAGCCAATTCCTGTGTTCGTAATGATGTTGTTGAGTTTGACAAAAACAGAGAATCAAACAAGTTCTAAGTAGAAGACACATACAAATTATCTCAAAATACAAATAATTCATTATAACATATCTTCTAATTAGCTTTGATAGTGCGACTAGACACACCATGTAGCAATTTCACAAATCCTAGAAAACTAAGCTTCCCATCAGTATGTCTAAGCCAATCATGAAGCACTGCATGAACCGGTACAGAAGGACCAAGACCAAGTTCCTGAAAAATATATATTATGAGTCCATTAGAAACCATTTTCACATTATTTTTTTTATTACTAAAGAAGTGATTTATAGGTTAAAAAGAGAAACAGACCGAAGCGAGTTCATCGATCATGATTGGTCGGTTTCCTTCCTTTTCGAAAAGCTCGTAAGCACAACGAGCGTGTTGTTCCCATCTATCAAGAGCTTCTAGCTGGTGAACACTCAATGCTGCTGCACAGAACTCTTCAAAATCCATTCTTCTATATTGAAGAGCACTCAGCTATATAGAGATGAATCCAATAAGAAAAATCAATTACCAAATCAAACATTACATTTTCATGAGTTTAAAGACTCTTCTTACTTGTGCTAAAAACTCTGGAATACGTGAATCCTTCATTGCATCTGTTGCCATTTTCATCAGAGCCTAACAAAAGCGAGTGTCATGATGATGATACCAGAAAAATGAACTGAAACAGAACAGAAGATATAAAATTAAACTTACAGATTTGATGTTTTCAAGACTTATGGTTCCGTTCTTGCTAGGTTCTAGTAAAGCAAACTGCTCTCTCAGATAAAACAGTTCATCAACCGTAAGTGTTTTCGATAAGGCCTGAAACAAAAAAATGGTAAGCAAAAGAAGAAGTAACTACTTAAGTAGATATACTGAGAAATGGATCCACCAACCCTTAATGCAGCTTTACGAAGAGACGATGATCGTAAATAAGCTCTCATAAGTTTGAAAACAAGAATATCCAATGGAATCTTCCCATCATTTGAGTCTTTTATCCATGGATGACCTGAATGAAAACAATCCAAAAGATTACAACTTTTTCACATTTTCAAACAATTTTTGTATTTTGTATGTATTCTTCTACACTTACTTAAAGCTTGAGCAGCTGTTAATCGTTTGCGCGGGTCTTTGTTTAGCAGCCTTTTTACGAAATCTCTTGCCTCTGAAGATAACAAAGGCCAAGGAGTGTCGTCAAAACTCGGATCAGCTTTAAGAACAGCGCGAAAGATTCCTGATTCCGTTCTAGCCCAAAACGGTCTGCTTCCACATAATAGAATATACACAATCACACCAACACTCCAAATATCAGCTTCTGTACTGTAAGATCTATGTAGAACTTCAGGTGCTACATAGTATGCACTACCAACAATGTCATTAAGCCTCTCATCTGCAAATTGGAATTTGTCAAAAGCATAATATAAAACAAATGTTGGTCTATAGATTACAGAATCTAAACTTTACCTGGTCTAACGTAATCTGACAAACCGAAATCTATTGCCTTCAACTGAGAAGTGTCTTCTTTTGAAGTAAAAAGAAAGTTCTGATCCAAACAGTTTTAAGAAACTTCATTAAGATTGCCACAAACATCAAATGTCGTCTATAAGTAATTATAAAAGAGGTTTTAGTACCTCAGGTTTGAGATCTCTGTGTACAACACCTTGGAGATGACAAAAGGCAACCACATTCAATATTTGTATCATAACAGTCTTTGCATCTTCCTCTGTGTACTTCCCACCTCTGCCATATATAAACACCAGCAAGCAACTTCAGTAAAAACGAACAATCCGAATTTGAAAGTGAAGACTGAAGACAATCTCTTTTACCTTGAAAGGATTCTATCTAAAAGCTCTCCTCCTTCACAAAGCCTAAACCAACAAAGATAGAAACAACACTTATCAAGCCTTACCAATAATACTAATTCTCAAGCTTATAAGATACAGTAAAAAGTGAGCTTACTCCATCACTATATAAACATTAGCATGATCCTCATAAGCATCATAGAAATGAGGAAGATTCTTATGACCAGACAAAGCTCTCAATATCTTCACTTCCCTTCTCACATCTTCAATTGCAATAGCAGTCGTCATCTACACAACAACAAAAACATGAAAATTGAAAAGCTTTACATAACAGATTAAAGCCAGATCTCATCACTATAATCCATAAATCTCTAACCTTTGATTTGGGGATAACTTTAACAGCGACTTGTTGACCTTTAAGATCACCTTTCTTAAACTTAGCAGCACAAGTATAACCAAAATGACCACGACCAACTTCATCACCAAGCTCATACTTACTAGAGAAACTCTTTGAAAAACCAAAGCTTTTATCTAATCCAACACCTCCTTCAGCTTCACTACCTTCAGGGATCGCTGCTGAGTTATTATTAGGCTTCACAGAGCCGTGACGTCTCGCTAAAACAGCTCTGATGTGTTTAGCTGGAGAAGGTGGAGGAAAAGGTCGTTTGAAGAATCGTTTCGGCGTTGAGTTTGAAGAATTGTTGTTGTTAGTCGCCGGAGATCTCGCCGGAGTCTTCTTGGAGAAGAAGTAGTGAGCTGGACTTGGACTATAAAAGGGAAAAAACGGAGATTTCTTCCCTTCATTGTTGTTAGTTGTTACACAGTGATCTTCAATTTTATTAGGGTTTCCTCCATTGTTATTGACAGAGGAGCTTGAAGGCTTGATGGATTCAGACGCCGGAAGTGGACTATTCCTTGCCGGAGTTTGATCGGAATTAGGTGAATTCGGATTAGGATTAGCTTTTGAAGTACAGAGACCCATCAAGAATCTCTCAGCATCACACGAGAGAAATCAAAATCTGAAGTGAACCATTTTTGAGAAATCGAAACCCAGAAATTAAAATTTCAAACTTTCAAATCTTTGCTAATGAAAAATAAAAATGGAATTTTTTTTTATATATAATTTTGGGGGAGGTGGAAATTTTGTTTTGCTTCTTCTTCTTTGGAATTGTCTAGTTTGTCTATGGCGAATTCCAAAGCGAAAGATTTGGATCCAAAGAGAATGAGTTAAAAAGAGAAACGACGATACGTTCGCTTTTTAAAATAAATTTACATTGAACAACTAATATACTAATTACAATTAACTAGTGTTTTTAATCAGTTAATTTAACTAATTACTAATTAGTTTAATTTGTTACGCAGCTTTCGCTACAAGCGAACAAATACATTTATTTTCTTGGTAGTGTAATAAATACTTTGTGTAGAAAGAGACAAAGACCAAACTAGAAAATAGGAGAACTGGGTGAAAAAATTTCTATTTTAAATAGGAAATGGATCATTCTTAAGGCAATGTATAATGTTTTTTTTTGTGTACTTTTGTAATGAATATAAAATTTTTTGGTATGATCACAATCAAGAATGTAAAGTCTAACTAACTTCATTAATTATATTATATAGTTTTTTATTTGAATTAAGTTATTTGGGACGAGAATTAATTGGACAATTTAATAGACATTGACAGGGTATTGTATTATTATACATATACAGTTGCATTTAAAATCCTGCCAACTCTTGAATGAATGTATAAGATTTCAATCAGATAAGATAACCTTTTTTTTTTGGTAAGGCCGCTAATAGTAAGTTAACCAATCATAGTTTCATATTATGGATTTAACTCAAATCACGCGTTTAGTCATATTTTATAAATATAATATAAATTACAAGTATTATTTTAGCTAAATAATAAGATGACAAGAAGAGAACAAAAAATACATAAATATTGTCACTCATATGACTTCAAATAATTTCATATGCTAACCAGTTCAAATTCTATTTCATTATTACCCTTTCTAACTATAAATAATAATAAAAATAAATCTTCAAAAATAAAACTATAAGTAATAAGTCTACAACCCATACCAATATATCATCCAGTTTGAACCAAATTATGATAATGAGATCATAATAATTCAAATAACTATAATTTACATATGTCCAAAATATTTTGTTGATATGATGATATCCTTTAAAACTTTGTATTTATTGTTAGAAACATAAATTATATAGTACATAAACTCTGGTCTGACGAAATGAACACTGTCTTATACGGTTATACCATTATTGTTCATATAATATAAATGATTGTCAGAATTAACAACAAATTTTTATACAATTTTTTTTTGTAACAAGTTACTTTCCTTTTATCAATAAGACAAAGAATCTCTTAAGTCATTTTTATATATGTAGAAACAAAATAACTTGGAACATACCAATAAAAATTCTAACTATTTTTATGGATTCGAATAAAAACGAGTAGAGAAAATGTGATGTAATGCAAATCGGAGATCGACGTAATATAAGGAGGAACAGAGAAGTGGTGGGTAAAGTGGGACCCATTATGAGAGTCTGGTGGTCCAGCTCGTTAAATAGTAATAAATAATAATTAATAATTAATAAGTAGTGAAATAGTAATATAGAAGTAGGTTTGTTCCTTCCTTAATTAACGCTATTGCCATTCCGATTTGTGGTGGGGACTGTGTCGATGCTTCCCTCTATAATAAAGCTGCCTTTTCTATTTTCCCCTCAAGGTTATAACCGTCATAAAAATCTATTTATTATTATTAATTTCCCCTGTCCATCTTATAATTCACGAGACACGTCAGTAATTCAATCTCGTTATGGTCATTGGTCAACGATGTTAGCTTCTTTCACGTAGAACACAAATAACTGCTACTTATCAGATTTTGACAATTTAGCAATAGTCTCAGCTACGTACGTTACAGGCGGAATTTTTTTATTTAAAATGTCAGAGGTTTCGTGTAATTAATTCAATTTAAAAAAAAACAATACAACGTGAGACTAATGATTATGTTGTTTGTATTATTCGTATGAAATCAGTCATGATGAAATGTAAAAAAAAAACTTGGTTTATATATATAGTTGCTTGTTGCATCCCGACACATTGAGAAGCCAATTCAAATTTTGCATCTAGCTATCATTTTTTCCCACTTATATTCGTATTATTGATTTTTTCAAATGCATGCACACGTAGTGGTAAACATATTCATTATGTATGATGTATCCCTATATGATATGTGTTTGATGAATATGTATTTCCCTATTACAATTAAGATCATTTGTCACCAGCTTGATTATATTTTCATTCATTTATCTCTCGTTTAACTGAAACTCTTATATTGTTCAAAGAATTAGTATTTATATATAGCTCCATAGTCAAGATTTGGTTGTTACTATTAGTTTATGAATGAGTTTTTGATTGCATATATGATAATTTATAAATGATAAACGCAAACACAACAACTTATAACACTAAAACAAACAAAAAATTAAGCAAACATATATAACTAAAATATCGTTTTCACATTATATATTTCTTGAAGTGTTTGTAAAAAAAACACTAAAATTTAGTGCTTTTTATTTAAAGAGAACTAATGGAGATAAATATAATATTTTGATATGTAAACGTGTATATAAAATTTATGATTAATGAAATCTAGGATCAACTTTTGATAGCAATTAATTAACAAGAGTCCTAAGCTATATATGACCAATGAGAGAAATAAGAAAATTACACCTTTTTAACCAAAAAATAAAATGATAATTGTGTTCAATACGTGAGCATATCATATCGTCAAGGTGACTAACAAGTGGTTTGAAAGCTTAACATCCCATGAACCTATCATTTGTTTCTTTAATAAATAAATCATTTATACGATTATATACTATATGAAAAATTAAATAAAAAGAATGTTAACAAGATCCAAATTTTGAATGGACTTTTACCCTTTATTTAATTTTGTGCCTTCTCATTAAAAGAAGGGAGGAATAAATTTAATCGATGTTCCACTAAAGATCCCAAAGTCAACTTCGCAAATCTTATGATATATATGGTGCAGGAAAATTATATATAAAGTGACATATAGATTATGATTTATCGCATGGTACACCGCAATGATAAATATGGCCACCCTTTTTATTCTCGTCTTCCACGTTTCCGCTACACTCTTACATTTTCCTTCTTCAATATTTTTGGTCTTTGTTTCACAATCTTTAAATGTTTTCTTCGATAGAACCAACTTCAGTACATTATAAACATAAATGGCTTTCGAATGTAAGTATTTCATCACAACATCATTTACATGATCACTGATATACGTATAATATATAGTATTAAGTTTCTTAGGAAAATATGATAAGCTAAATATAAACTAGTGAATAGTTTTCATTAGATGCTATTTCTATTTTACCATTATAAATTTCAAATAGCTAGCAACTAGAAACTCCATAAATTAAATCTAGACTTTAGTGTAAGAACAAAATTGATAGGTTCACAAAAAGAAAATGATCCGATAGAGAAAGCAACAACTTGATACTCACATACTCCTAATGATGACAATCATGGAGCTTAGGAAAATAACACATTTCTACTTTGTTCATCTATTTATGGTTTTGTCATTTTTACCCCTTCACCATTGCCGCCCAAATCAGGGAGCTCTGGGGCCAATAATGGTCAAATGGACTCAACGTACCTTTCTTCCTTTTTCCTTTTTGATAGTGATGGCGCCAAAATTAAAGGATACTAAATTCAGGGTTAATTCTGTAAATACATTATCTCTTTCTCAATCTCCAAGAAACAGAAAAATAAAATAAGATGATGATCCCAATGTTTTGAAGAGTTTAATTTAGAGTTTAGTCAAGTTACTAAACACTTCATTGTTCAATGTTTCTTCTATTCCCAAACTCCAACACTGTATCTCAAAACTCCAATAGTAGTAGTATTTGGGACATCACGATTTGGTCCCCTTTCAGAATCTTATTTCATTTCCCATATTGATTATTTCCAGTCTTCCAATGTCACATCTTTTCTTATCTTAAAAAAGTATTTTGCTCTGTAACAAAAAGTTACACTTGTAGCGTGATTAGTCACATGGTTAATTTTGTTATATTCTTAATCAGTCGGTTTACAGCCAACTAATCCGTTAACCGTCTATTAAATCGGCTAACCATAATTTTTTAAAAATTAATGGTCACAAGTCAAATTGATTCACGGGAGATTTTTAATATATTCACGGAATACATTTGGTTTCAGAAAGAATGACGAAATTATATTATTTTACAGGTTAGAAGATGCGTTAGATTCAATGTAATTAGTACATCTAAATCCTTTAACTGTAAAAAACGTTAAAATATTTAATAGCAAATTTAACTAATCAATAATCCCAATTAGTTACGGACACAATGTGGAATAGTCTCAAATATTTGTAAAGTGATAAGAGTGAAACTTAAATAACAGAAAATGTTCGAATGTGAAGAAGAATATAGTGAACTTAACCAGAGGTTCTATCACCACCAAAACCAGATTGTAAGAACCCATTTTGATCTAAATGACTCACATCACCCCAAACTTGGATTGTCCATTTCTCTCCATCGTATAAACGAAACACATTGACCGATGTGTTTAGTATCTTTTCGACTTTTCTTGCAGTTGGACGAGCTCTTTCGTGTAGTGATCGAATCACACCACCATGAGTCACCACTACTACTCTTTCACCTTCATCACCAAGAAAGTTACAAAAACCAATACTGAGTTAAGATCATGTGTAGTATAGTAAATAGAAACACATAAAGAAAAATATAGAAAACGAACCTTTATGTTTATCGCCGATTCTTTGTAATGCAGATGTACATCTATCGTAAAGTTTGTCAAGACTTTCTCCTCCACCCTTTGAAAGCAAAATTTAAGTTGAATTAAGCATTTCATCATTCATTCATATACTAAAGTTTCTTGGTTTATATTAATATCTTACAGGAATATCAACGTCTGTGCGGTTAGATGAAAAGGCCTTGTAAGCTTCAGGACGAAGTTTAGAAGCTTCTTGATACACAAGACCTTGCATATCTCCTAAATGTCTT
This sequence comes from Cardamine flexuosa, assembly GCA_963555745.1. Lineage (NCBI taxonomy): Eukaryota > Viridiplantae > Streptophyta > Magnoliopsida > Brassicales > Brassicaceae > Cardamine > Cardamine flexuosa. The sequence goes on along the minus strand of OY743218.1, from coordinate 18,958,932 downwards.
TCCCGCAAATCACGATCAGTAAGTACCTGCATTTAACAAAGTGATTATGAACAGAGTTTATGATCACGACTTAAGAACTTTTGACAAAAATAAAAAATAATACCTCAAGCTTGCCGCAATTAGCTGCAATGATCTGTGCAGTCTCAAAGGCTCTTTTCAAATCAGAAGAGTAAACATAAGATATCTTAGCCTCCTTTGATAACCTCTCAGCAACCTTTAAAAGTTATCATCATCATCATCATCATCATTATAAAGATTCAATGTTACAACATATAATAAAAAGGTAACAAACACATACTCTCACTGCTTGTTGCCTTCCTTCATCGTTTAATTCAACATCCAAATGACCCTAACACCACATTAACCACATTTCTTAATCTTCTATCAAAATTTCCCCAAAAGAAAAAAAAAAAAAAACTATAATTATAAAATTTGGGAATTGAGTAGGCTACAAAATCTATAACGCATTAGGAAATTTTAAAAAAAAAAAAAACCTGGATTTTTCTCTCGGCATTCCAAGATGTTTCACCATGACGAACAACAATAATCTCAGTAAAAACTCGATCATCGGAACTGTATTCATACCAAACAACAACAACAAAGAAAAAATACGATTAGATCAAATTCATAGATAGATCGATTGGAGAATTTAAGAATCAGAGAGATCAGAAGAAGAAAGCATACTCAAAGCTTGATTCCGCCATTGGAGAGTTGTTGAAAATTTGTCAATGGCTTAACGACCATAAAATGGCTCACTAATATGATTGATAATAACACTTAATGGGCTTTAACTTTTGATTTTATTAATGGGCCATTGGCCTTATCCAGTATTTTGTTCAATACTTTAGTGTAATTGTTTTAAATAATTGATTTTAAATTCAGAAAGCTGAATATTCTCTCTTTTTTTCTGTTTTTTTTTAAAACTGTAAATCAAATTGTGTGGTGGGAAATTTGACCCAAATTTTGGTGATTAAGAAGAGATTCTCGAGAAGTATTTTGTTTAGGTAAGCCAGAATCTCTGATGATCATTAGGTTTTTTTTTTTGGTACAACTTCATATAATTTGATTTCACCTAAATTCATTAACCATCTCGAGATCTGGTTTTATAAATCGGATTTCATCTCCGTATAGATTGAGATTTGTATTTTTCATCGTCTCGTCTTCCCTAACATATATATGATGAGTATACAAATCACGATTTTTATTGGTTACTCACATTACACAATTCTGAAACGACAAATTTCACTATTATTTTGAAATATTTTTTAGTACGTACGGAAAAAACATATTCTCTTTATTGTTTAGAATTCACAAAACAAATCTTACTGTTTTTTTTCCAATTCGTATAGACCTAGGCTAGGCATACCATTTTCAAATTCGGTTTTCTCATGTTGCTTGGGAGTATGATGTATTTTAGTATATCTAAACGTATTTTGTATATATCCTAAATTTTGAATTTTGAATAGTCCATAATGTATTCATTTTTTTACGATCCCTATTAACTTAAACAAGTATACTTTTAATCTTCCTTCTTTCACAGAACTTTGTTTATGGAAATGGATAAAATCACGACACCATGTGCAGCGTGCAAGTATCTAAGGAAAAAAATGCACAAAAGAGTGTGTGTTTGCGCCTTACTTCCCAATAAACAAACAAGCTCAGTACAAAGCACGCCACAAAGTATTTGGAGCAAGTCGCGTAGTTACACTTCTCAACGCTATTCCCCCAAACCATAGAAAAGATGCAATGAACTCACTTGCTTTCGAGGCAAAAGCCCGTCTCGTTGATCCAGTCTATGGCTGTTCTGCTATCATTTACCACCTCCAGGCTCCAGTGTAAGCTGAAAGACCTTCAGAACCAACTCGCAATTGCCAAGAAAGAGCTTGCCTCACAATATTGTCCCGAACTTTGTGCCTCCGAGTACTTATCAACAAGTCCATCACATTCCTTTGGTACCAGCTCTTTCTCATAATTGTGAAAGTTTTTTTAGTCAACTGTTGCTTGATGAAGAGGCTCAACGTTTTGCATCCACACAAAACGCCCAAATGCAGCAAAACGCAAGAGGTGCAGCACAATGAGAGGGTGATGATTGTCCGTAACGAAAAGATATTATCAAAGATTTGAACCATGCTTACCCATATTAATACTTCTTTTTATTTTTTATCTCTTATCTAGTCGTGCACAAAGACTTTTCATTTGTTCAGTAACTCTTTTAATACCACTTTCCTTTCGTTTACCATTAAAACTTATCTTGTTTTTATCTTATATATGTTCTAAACAATTAGACATAAATTACAAGGGGCGTGTTCACAAGAGACAAATCTCGTAACACCACATGCATTAAACACACTCGAAAACATAAGAAAATTTAAACAGAAGTTTGAATAGAAAGAAGAGGTAGATGGACCCAACATGTCTTGTAAATTGGTATTGATGGATCAGACTAGGAATTGGCAAAGAGAAGCATATGAGTCAAAAGACTCATTATTCTCAAAAAACTACATGAGAAAAACTGAGACAAGAAAAAAAAAGCACGAGTTAATCATATGACCATGCACTAACATTTTCAAATGGATATCAAATGATCTTCTTGAGTCTTCATTTGATGGAGCAAGACTAAATTCTTGATGAAACTTCTTTGTACGAGACCAAGTCTTTGATCCAAGAAGCACCTCCAATGCATCATTTGCTCCATGTTTTACTTTCTTAGTGCTATCTAGAACCGCATCATACTTCATCTGTTTTAAATTAATTATCGTTTAAACTTATTTCACACATAACAAAAACATATTTAATTTTTTTGTTTCACTCATAAGTAATATATATATTTTTTTTATTGGTCATAACATTCAACCAAGAAAGAAAAAGTTGGAAATCTTATCAAACATATGTTTGAAATTATAAAACAATAACTAATATCAAACGAGTTTTAGTATCCAAAACGACAATTAATATGAAACAGATAAAGTATATGTTTAGATAAAAAGGTTGATTGAAGAGATTTTTCCAAAAAAACGTTTAGAAAAGATAAATTCATTAAGTCATTAACACAACTAAATAACGCAAAGTTCATTAATCTTTTTTGTTAGAAATATTAAAAAGGAACAAAAAAGGAAAGGCAATGAACACATAAACTTTGAAGCATTATGTTAAAATAGGATAGTTAAACTTTTCATGTTTTATTTACTGAATATATTTGTTTTGGTAGAAAATGGAAATTTAACAATTTAAATTTATGTTTATCATTTATATAAGTGAATTTATCTATAATTTTTTTTATTTATTAACAGAATAATTTGATTTTCCTTTTAAATTTTAAAATTTCAAGTCTAAAACTATTGAAATTTATAACATCCAAAATATTAATTTTATTTAGATCAAATTGTTTTAGTTTATTTATTTTAAGTTTTCAGAAAAACTCTCTACAGATTAATAAATAATATTTTATACTATAAATTAATAAATATTAATTTATAGATAAACTAATATCATTATAAATTAATAAAATTCTATGATTTCAACATTATTAATTTATAAAAGTTTTACTATATAGAAGTATGTTTGTTCCTTCCTTAATTAACGCTATTGCCATTTGATTTGTGGTGGGGGCGTGTTCACAAGAGACAAATCTCGGATGACGATAATAACATAATGGGTTTATACTTTCTGAATAAATAATTTCATTAGCGAAAATAAAATAAAATACAAACTAAATAAATATTTCTAGATAATTACGGTTCCTGATTTATCTATTGCCGTCATAAAGTTATTGATTTTAAATTCATAAATCTGAATATTCTTTTCCTTTTCTACTATAAATAAAATTGTGTGGTGGGAAATTTGACCCAAGTTTTGGTGATTAAGAAGAGATTTTCGAGAAGTATTTTGTTAAGGTAAGCCTGAATCTCATCTGATGATCTTTAGTTTTTTTTAGTTTTTTAGTTTTTTGTGGGTACAACAACATAAAATTTGATTTCATCTAAATTCATTAACCATGTTGAGATCTGGTTTTATAAATCGGATTTCATCTTCGTGTAGATTGAGATTTGTGTTTTCATCTTCTCGTCTTCTCTAACATATATCTGAGTATACAAATCACGATTTTTATTGGTTACTCATTACACATTTCTGAAACCACAAAGTTTCACTATAACGTGACAAAACCACGACTCTGAATTGAAATGATTTTGAGTACACCAAAAAACATATTCTCTTTATTGCTTATAATTCACACAAAACAAATTACTTTTTCTTGTCCAATTCGTATAGAGACCTAGGTTAGTCATACGATTTTCCAATTCGGTTTTCTCGTGTTGCTTGGGAAAAAAACTAATCTTAACTTTTTGTTGGTTTGATTCGATTTAGTAAAAAAATATTAAATTATGTATTTCAGTGTATCTAAATGCATTTTGTATATTTTCTAAAAATTGAATTTTGACTATTTATTTTTACGATCCCTATTTACTTAATTTCGAGAACTTAATACATGCAATAAAATTTATAATCTCTTTCTTTCACAGATTTTGTTAAGTAAAATGGATAAAATCACAACACCATGCGCAGCATGCAAGTATCTAAGGAGAAAATGCACAAAAGAGTGTGTGTTCGCGCCTTACTTCCCAATAAACAAACTAGCTCAGTACGAAGCAGTCCACAAAGTATTTGGAGCAAGTCACGTAGCTACACTTCTCAACACTATTCCCCCAATCCATAGAGAAGTTGCTATGAACTCACTTGCTTTCGAGGCACAAGCTCGTCTCGTTGATCCAATATATGGCTGTTCTGCTATCATTTACCACCTCCAATGTCAGATCAAAGACCTTCAAAACCAACTCGCAATTGCCAAGAAAGAGCTTGCCTCTTACAATATTGTCCCGAACTTTGTGCCACTGCCTCCTTTTGCTTATCAACAAGTCCATCACATTCCTATGGCACCGGTTATGTCTAATAACTATGAAAGTTTTTTAAGGACTCAACTGTTGCTTGATGACGAGGCTCAACGTTTTGCATCAAATGCAGCAAACGCAAGAGGTGAAGATGCAAGACAATGAGAGATTATCAACGTGTTTTTTCTTCTCGTTCTTTTATAACTCTTATCTAGTCGTATTTGAAGTACTATAATAACTACATTTAAATGTACAAAGCCTTTTCATTTATTCAGTAACTCTTTTTAATACCAATTTCCTTTCGTTTACAGTTAAAAATTATATTTTCTTTGTTTTGAATTTCATTTCAGACGATCACATTCATGTATATTTTAAAGTATTATTGCCTTCTTTTTGAGAACTATACAAGTGAAAGAAATTGTACACATACCTCCCACGTTTATTCTCTTTCTCATCGTAGTTATCAAAATTTAAAAGGGTTAACAAATAACAATGTACGTTCTTTATTTAGCTAGATACTGTAATTATGTATTTACGTATTGAACAGATAGATATGTTTGCTTTAATAATTATTATTATTCCATTCGTTACTACAAATCCGATGTCGTCCAGCGGTTAGGATATCTGGCTTTCACCCAGGAGACCCGGGTTCGATTCCCGGCATCGGAGCTTTTTTATTTTTTTATTTTTTTATTTTTTTATTTTTTATTTATAAAATAAAATAATTCAAAACTGGGGAAAAAATCGAATGGGCTTTCCGCCACGTCATGATCTCTTCGTTGAATTCGTCCGATGCCACCAAGACAGACCTATGTATGTACGTATGAATTAGAGAGGATCTCCCAGTTCTTTAGAGGCCAATGTGGTTATGGTTGAATATCATTCATGTATCTTTAATATAAGCCTTTATTTTATTAAGAAAATCCATAAAAGGCTTTTAACAAATAGAAATAAAGAAAAAATAAAGAGAAACGAAATAAATGACATTTGCTTTGTAGTTTATAAGAAAGTCGAAACTTTTCATCTAGTACGCCGTCGAGATCTATCTTTAAACATAAACAACTCAAACCGAAACAGGATAACATAACTTTAGCAATCCAAATCAAATAATAATCAAAAGACTAGTTAAATATTATTAGTAGTTCCTCGTTACACCCCATTAAAATGTAGATTTGTTAGTAAAATTCAGGATACTGTGAGAATGTCCCCGTTGCACTGTTGCAAGTTCACATAGACGCTACTAAAATACATATATGATACATAAAAAAAGTGGAAATATATGTATATTTTATTTAGTTGCTTGTGGTTTTAACGAAATTTGATCGATTGGTATCTTTGAAGCTATATATAGTGGTGACTGTAAATTTTATAATACTAAAGAGTCCTAGCTTTACTTCTCAAAGTGCTCCACTGTGAATATATATATACACCAAACATTTGTATTCTGAAACAATTGTAGCGATAAATGAGAAATAAGTTGCACGAAATTCATCATATGAAAAATCAAAAACCAAGCCCAACCATTATACAGATTGAAATTTTCTGTTATAAAATTAAACTTAAAACCAAAACAAAAGAATTTCACACAATGCAAGAACTGATTGTTGAAGTACTTTACGTTATTCTCTCTTTTTTTTCTTTTTCAGGTATAAAATATGAAACTAGCTATGGAAGAGTTTCTCCGAATATATACTTTAGACTTCCAATGTATTTATGTTCTTTATCATTCAAAAACAAAAGATAATTGAAAGGATGACATTTAATTTGCTTTGTAGTTTACATAAAAAAGTAAGTTATCAATGTATACATGAATCCATGTATAAAAATAAACCTCAAAAATTCAAACCAAATAATAATCAAAAGACTGGTTAAATGCTTCAAAAACGTGCTCTTAAAATACTTGAACGTTGGTTTTCTTCTAAAACCATGCGCTTTTTCTTGAGCTCCCTTTTGAGGATTTCCAATTGGAGCTTAAGGTCTCGAATGATTCCAACGCAGCCCCAGACTGGGTAGCGGAGACGGGCTTCTGCCTCGAAACAGATGGAGTCCACATAAACTTGCCTCTCGCAAGGCTCAATATCCTTGAGAAGTCTAGCCATCTTGCTCATTTTGAACACCTTAGACAAGCTAGCGTACTTCTCCGGTTTGTTCAAGGGCAAGTAGGGCCCAAAGACACACTCTTTTGTGCACTTACACTCGCATGATTTCATCTGCTAATACAAGACAAAATACTTTGAAAAAGAAAAAGAAAGAAAAGTGTATATATCCACACAAAAAATCTGAAAAAATTATATTTACTGTATATAACTTCTTGAAATCAATGAAACTTCGTGTCACCATTAAAAGCGAGGATAAAAATACTTTGATGGAATTACCAAAGTATTACCAATTACAGTATTTGATTTGATGTTTGGATTCATAACAAATAGTGATTACGGATACAAAGAGGGGAATCTCTATTAACAATTAATCAAACTTGAAAACCCTTAAATATCCTAAATATTTGGAAAACCTACAAAGCTTTAAAACCCTAGAAGTTCTCAAGTTCCAGAAACCCTTAATCTAGCTAAACTAAAGAACAATTTAAATAAATAGTGTATAAGTAATAAACTAACCAGAATAGACTGTGTCTTCATGTTTGCTATACAAAATTTTCTCAGTTCAGATCTGTTTGGGAAGGCGAAAGGATGAAAAAAAACCTTCACACAGTTGATGACACGAGGAAAATAAATATTAGTGAAGAATTAGCGAGGTAGATATATATACACACATATGGAAATTTCTAAGCCCGTTCTATATATTCCTTTTCCACATATGCAATTGCATGTCCCGTATGGCCGTATTATAAGTAGAAATTCCTAAAATATGTTTAGGCAAACGGTTGGAAGAGTATTCCAAAATGATATATTCATTAATATAAGTAAATAACGTAAAGTCCAGTTTTTTAAGGTAATAAATATTGAAAAGAAAAGAGGAAAGGAAATATATTAATAGGATATTATTTTTCATGTTTTGATAGGTTGGTTCAACGTTTCCATGTTTTATTTACGGAATACTGTATATTACTTTTGGTAGAATTTGGTTTTTTTTTTTTTTGTGAATATGGAAATTTAACAATTACTCCCTCCATTTCAAATTGTAGCTAATTTTAGAATTTTTGTTTGTTTCAAATTATAGCTATTTTTCACTTTTCAATGCATTATTACATTTATATTTTCCATTATATCTTTATTTTTCAATGCTTCATTACTTTTACTTAATAATTTTCATTTTCTAAAAATTAATTATTTCATTAACATAAAATTAAAAATGTTATTTTATAGAATTTTTTAAAATCTGTAAAAATCTTAGAAATAACTATAATTTGAATAAGAGGAAATAATAAATAGTATAAATATAATATACGTGAAAAATATATTTTAAGGGAAGAAATGAGGGAAACCAGTAAAGAAAAATTTAAACTCAAAATGAGTTTACATCATATGATACAAACCATTGAAGATGCTCTAACAGTGTTAATTCAATGTTAAATTTTGACGACATGACTCGATGACATGGCATTCATAAAATTAAAAGTTGAAAAAAGAATTGTGTGGTGACAAGACTAAATACCAGCTGTGCTATGACAAATATTAACAGAACCGCTTAATATGTTGTCTTTTTCATCAACCATGTTTATTCCTTCCAAGGGTCCATATCCAGGCCCGTATAGTTTCTATTCGGATCTTTACACGAGCTCTTCAGCTCTGGTTCCAGATCGATACATATATAATCTAAGAGAGATAGATCAGTTCAAGCCTCCAATAACATTTTGAGTCAAAATCAGAGTTCCGATTTGACTCAGAAAGTCTCATCTATCTCTTCTACTGGTAATTTCGAATCATGCTTAATCATTTATGGTGTTAGTTTTTGTTTAAATTGAAGCTTAATCTTCGTAGATAATCACACAATTGAAGCGTCATGTACTTTTCTCTTAAGTTTTAAGTGATTGTTTATAGTTCGTTAATCTGTATCATCAGCTTCGTGTTTGTAAATTATAATGTTGTCTGGATATGGATGCCTGGAAGGAATAGACGGTGGTTGATGAAAAAGACAAAACTATTTGATGAAACAATGTTTTAAGCTATATATATTTGTATGTTTATAATTTTAAAAGAAATTTTCATAGCACAATTGGTTTTAAGAGAATTGTTCATACTATAGATCACATGTTCGAGCTTTGTAACTACTCATTTTTTTTATTTTTAATTTAATGGATGCCACATCATCAAAAATTAATGTTAAGTTAACACTGTTATGTATAAAATAACACAAATTCATAAGTTTATGTATTAAATTAAAGAAAAATTATAATTCAAATATATTTATATATTAGAATATAGTTCATGTAAAAAGTTTAACACATAACAATAGTTCATGAATTAGCCACTTTCCGATTGTGAATAAGCAATAAAGCGATCTCCTCGCATGTGCCTGCCGCTTGTGCAACACGTAGATTTCTAAGCTTATTGTTTTTAATTATTTTTTACTCCATTTTGCTTTCATTTAACTAATACATATATATATATATATATATATATATATATATATATATATATTATTCTAGTTATAAACCCAAACAAAAGAAAAAGGTATAAAGTTTTCAAATTTATCAAAAACAAGAAAGGGTCTTCATGCAGTAAAAAGATATTATTCCTTTTATTTATGATGTATAAAATTTAGTAAAATCTCTCAAATCTACCTTTTTCCTCAAACATGAACATTTTAAGGAAAAAAGTAGATCAAATCTTACGTCATCAAATTTGATATACCTTTTTCCTCAAATCTATCTTGTAAACTACTTAAATCTATCTTTTTCTTCAAACAAGAACGTATTAACAATTTATCATTCCTTATGTTTCAAATTATAGTTATTTCTATGATTTTCACAGATTTTAAAATATTCTATGAAATGATATTTTTAACTTTATATTAATAAAATAATTAATATTTTTTAAATGAAAATAATTAAATAAGGGTAATGATGCAATAAAACATGAGGGTATAATGAAAAATATAAAAATAAATGATGCATTGAAAAGTGAGAAATAGTTATAATTTGAAACAAAAAAAATTTCTACAAATAGCTATAATTTGAAATGGAGCGAGTATTAGTTATCAACCACACCTTTTAGTTTATAAATTTATAAATATCATCCACAAAATTTATTTTTAAGTCATTGAAATTTATATCTCATATCATTAAATCATTTATTTATGTTGTTTTGAGTTTATTCTTAAGTCAATTTTAAGTCATTATGCTATTATGTTTTAAGTTTGTTTGTTTGTTTGTTTAATCTGTAGTTAGTAGTAATTATATATTTTTAATTTTATTATTGCTAATGTGATTGTATTTTCTATTTTATAAAATCTTATTTTATATTTTTAATTAACTAAAACTTATCTAATTTTAATTTAGTTTAAGTTATAAAATTAATGTTGAACTTTTAAAATATTAAATAAAAACATTTTTATAAAATTAAAACACATAGAAGTTAAGGGACTATTTTGTAAATAAATATGTATAAGACAAAAATGAAGTTTTGTGAATAATGTTCCCTCAAATTTGAAAAAAATACTATCTATATTCTCATTTTTTCTCACAAAATAATGTATCATTGAATAATTATTTCTCACATTTTTTGATGTCTTCTCTCAAAATGAAGCACCATTAGATATGATATTAGTCAGTATGTATAAAATAACACAAGTTTATAAATTTATATATAGAATTCAATTTTTTTAATAATTTATATATGTTTACACATTGAGATATAATTCAGATATAAATTTAACACATGGCAATAATTCAAGCAGCCAATTTTCCATTCACAGTCACACTTGATTTGATGCTGTAATTTGACACCGTCAAATGCATAACTGACCAATTAACATAAACATTACCTGAATTTAAAAGATGACGACGTACCAAAAAGTTCTAACAAACTATCCAAATATTACATTTTAGAAATTGTATAAAAGCACTAATTTGTCCAATAAATAGTCTACATATATATTGAGGCCCCTAAACTAAACAAAAGAATGTGATGAATAACACACATTTTTAAAAAAAGGTTGTTTATTATAAAGATTTTGATTTTTTAATCTTTCTAAAAGTAAAATTTTATTGTATTAGCAAATGTAAATAGATAATTCAGTTGTCTGTTTTAAAGATACTAACACTATAAAAGATAAAAATATACATATACATATAAGTCTATGCATTTCCTCTTTAAGATTAGAAAACTAATATTTGTAAGCTTTTTATTTAAATTACTTGATATATCTACAAAAAGGGTTGGATCCAGGTGATCCCAACAAACTAATACATGAATGATAAACATAAAAGACATGAGAAACATATAAATTAGATAAACATTTACATAAATAAAAAATAAATACAATATGAAGTGCACGAAATGTGGACAACATATACTAAACTTTCAAGAAGAATTTGATGTTTCAAATGAAGGGCCCTAAGCTGCCGTTTATGTGGCTTAACCTCAGGGCCAGCACTGATTTTATTTATGGCTTTTCTGTTTTATTATTGGTTTCAGTTTTATTCAGCGGTTTCTCAAAATTCTACTAATCTTTGTTGTCTTTCGATCGATTTATGTAAGATAACTCTTTCACACTTAAAAATTTTGTTTGCTCGTAAATCTTTTTTGGTTTCATTCATCCACATTGACCATCTCATGGAAACCCATGTGTCATTAATCAACTCCAAAGCAAAACTGAAGAAGTCCCACTCGAACTCGACGATGTGAATAATAGCATCCGCAACTAGCAAACAGTCAACGATCCATCATCTGCATGGGCGGACCTAGGTGAGAGGGAGGGATGTCACCTTACCCCTAAAATTATATAATTTAATTTTGTAATCTTAATTTTGTTAGGTAATTTGCTAAAATGGTTAAAATCTTAATATTGACACTCCTAAATTTGAGTTCAAAACCTTACATTTATCATTTTTTAGTATTTTATTTTACTTTCAACAAGTGATTATATCTTTAAATATTTGACTTGACATCCTTAAAAATAAATCTGGGTCTGCTCCTGATTATATGTGGTGGTGTCTTAAGGACAGCAACAGTACACTCAGCTGCCACAGTTTACTCAGTAAACGATCAATGATCCTGCATCTGTGGTTGTGTCTTATGGACAGCAACAGTACACTCCGCAGCAAAAGGTTTTTACTCAGCAAACGATCAATGATCTTGCATCTATGGTTGGGTCTTACGGACAGCAACAATACACTCAGTAGCCACTGATGATTCAGCAGCACCAGATGATTCAGTAGCAGTAACAATTGATTCATCAGCCACTGATGATTCAGCAGCCACACTTGATTCCGCAGCAACAGATGATTCAGTAACCACCGATGATTCAGCAACCACATGCACCAATTGTGATGGAATACGGACAAGAATGGGATGATCGCAACTTGGAAGATTTTTCCAATGATGAGCTCGATTATGTGTACCAACACGATGAGTAGAATTACCAGGTTTTACTTTGCTGAGAGTCTGAGACCATTTCACTATGAGCAACAGAGTTTTAGCTGATTGGAAAACAGAAACAGAGTTTTTACCAGGTTTTAGCTGTTTGGGAAACAGAGTTTTATTTTCTTTTGCCTTTTTTGTTTTTGTTTTTGTAACTATGACCAACATAATTTCCGTATGAATCAAATAATCGAAACTACCTGCATGTTGAATCTCTAGTAAATCTCTGAATTTTAACACCAAAAAAAATCAAAACAAAAGAAACTTGCGTCCCACGTTTTGCTTTTTACCAACTATGTATTACTATTTTACTAGGATGCCTTTTTAACTATTACACGAGCTAAATTCTCTCTCTTAAATTAATTTACAAATTTAGTTATCTAGTACTGTATAAACTTTTATATTTGATATATATGCCTTATGATTGGATATTGTGAGTAGCGTTAATATTATGTTTTCATATCCAACCCGGACACCAAATTGGATGACCTTTCGGATCATTGGGTCATTGGTCAAACCGGGCCGATCGCCGGATCAATAGAAAAATAATAAATATATAACTTATATAAATTATTAATAAATAAACAAATATAACAATGTCGATCATAAGATAAAAACCACAAAATAGATTAAGTGTTTATAAAAACTATAAATAAAGATAAAAAAATGGATAAAAACACAAATAAATAACTTGTTGTGTTTGAGACGGAAAAATATAAAGAATAAATTAAATGTATAAAAATCAGAAAAAATAGAAAGAAAAAAACAAATTTATTCTAAAATCAAATATTTTATTTGTATCAAAAGTGTTTTAAAACAAAATAAAAAAAATGAAAATTTATCTTGATCCGTAACCCGGTGAACCGGTCGAACCGGCTGGGTGGTGGATTAATAGCGAGTTTTTCTAAGTTTTAGCATAAAATCCGAAACAGAAGAGTATCCGGATCCCGGTTCAACCGTTCTGACCGGCCGGATCGATCCAAATCTGAAAACATTGGATTAATATAAACCTCATTTGTTTGTGAACCAAATAAGCGATTTTATACGGCTGCCCAAAAAACATAAAGATTATTATACACTCTAAATTATTATTTTTATTTTATTTTATAACTATATATGGTTACAATTACAATCTATAGAACCTAAATATCGACGTATGCAGTTTGCAATTTTATTGTTTATAATATGGATTCCTTATAAAATTTTAAATCTTTAAATGCCACCGTTAGCAGAAACAAAACAAACAAATAAAACTAGAAGATTCTTCTTTTAATATATAGAGATATACATTTTAAACCCAAAAAAAAAGGTTACATACATTTTCTTAAAATACAAATTACTCATTAGTTAAAATCATAATGCTTTTTCTTTTTTTTGGGCCAACTGCATTAGCTAAAAGAAATAGATTTGAAGCGATTACAGAAACAGAGCATAAACTCTTCAACCAAGAGAAAGCATAGATAATAAAGGAAGCAATAAAAATTTGGATATAGACATATAGTTATGCCCACAATTGGCTTGGGTCCAGTGTTGCTCTAAGGCTTGATCGACAATTATATTTCTTGGTTTCATTTGTCACGTGCCCTTGTGGACAAACACGTTCAAATCTGGAGCTCTAGCCCAGAACTGGTTCTGAAAAATTTGGGGTCCTAAACAAAAATAAACTAATATTTAATTTTTATAATATAAAAAACTGTTATTTAGTTATAGAGAAAACAAATTTTTAGTCTTGACAAAACTAAAATTTTAAAAAACTACAATAATATCTTTAAAAAATAACAAAAATTCAAAGCTTCTGAATACAATTATTCTTGCATTTTTTTTTGCGAAATCATTTATCAAACTTATATAATCAAGACTTTTAACCATGATATTTTCTATCGATATCATAGCTAATCCATTCTAAATGGATTTAGTTTCTTAAAATATCTAAAAAGAAAACCAGCTTGAGATTTCACCAATTGTTCTTTTTTTTTCTTTTTTTTTCTTTTTTGACATTCTGAAGTCATATTTTATGTATCACATATATACATTCAAAAATTCAGTAATTAAAAAGTAATACTTATAAAGTAAAAATGAATTTTAAGTTTAAATATTCAATTTGATGAATGATGCACAAACAATATAACTAACACAAATAAAGAAAATAAGTAAATAATTCAAAATTTTTGGAGCAAGATTGATGATCTTTTTTTTTTTTAGTGGAGAAAAAAAAGTCTAAAACCCATAAAAAAAATTAAAAAAAATTGGAGAAATTACATAACAAAGCGTGAAATTAACTCAAATTATTTCTTTTTTTAAATTAAATAATATACTGTAATATTTAAATAGTAATGATTTAGGACCTACATAATATTTAATCAATTTATACGAAATTAATTTATTATCATGTTTTCATATATAAATTTTCTTTTTACTCTTATATATATATATATATATATATATATATTTTGTGGACCCCCCTAAAAAATGGATCCCTATTCAAATGTTTTTTATAAATGTGTTAAGCCCCGGCTTGGCTCTAGCCTTAAAGGTTAAGGTGTGTTTGTTTTCATACAATCATAGGTTGCGGCCTGTTTCGACATTAAATTAGTAAATTATAGAGATAATTAAGTGAACAATATTCCATGTGTTAGTTGAAATAATTTTTTCCTAACTAATTGCTCTACTCAGTACTCACTCTCGGTATCTCTTCTTTTATTTTCCTTTATAGTTTAAATAATTGATGCTTTGGATTGTGTATGTATTCACTAAAAACAGTTTAAATTTAATAACTAAAAGTATAGTCTATTTATGGTTAACTAACCATCAGCGACTTATCTTGGGTATCTCTTTTCTATTGTTTAAAGCAGATATCATTTACAAAAAAAAACAAAAAAAAGGAGGATCACTTATATGGGATACAACATAAATTCTTAAAAGACCTCCATAATTTACCTAATAGTTATTTTTTAAACTCTTTAAAAAGAGACACAAAACAACATTAAATAAAATAGTGGTGCACAAGGAAATTTTTAAGAAAAATTAGATAGGAATTAGTGTTGACGGTCGACCAAAAAAAAAAAGTGATAGAAAATTGGAAATTAGTTTAAGAAAAATAAATTTTATACAATTTAAAACTGAGGCAACCAATGGAATTATGGAAACAATGAAAAAAGTTAATTTAAAGAAGCCAAAGCCATAGTTAGAAGCAGCAAGAACAAGATCATCAAAATGTGATGGCTCTTGTATCAAATCAGATAAAAATCAATAAAATGCAATCGTTTCGAAGTTCTCTCTCTCTCTTATCTTACTTACTTACGTTTAGGAGCTTCATGAATTTTCTTTGTGCATGCTCATCACCAATCAGTTTTTTTTTTTTTTTGGTTTTAACTAATCACACATCATTTTTTCTTTTTGGTTTTAACTCATCACATATCTTAAATTTTAAAACTCATCGTTCAATTAAGGTCTCTGATTAAGAAGAGATTTTCGAGAAGTATTTGGTTTATGTAAGCCTGAATCTCTGATGATCAATTAGTTTTTTTTTTTTTTTTAGTACAATTTCATATAATTTGATTTCATCTAAATTCATTAACCATATCGAGATCTGTTTTATTAATCGTCTTTCTATTAAGGAAGTAGTAACATATTATTATTACTGAGTAAAGGTCAAGAAAATAAACCATTATAGTTTTATATGGTAGTAGAATTTGTTAATGGCAATTTGGAACTTTCTTTAAAACTGAAAATAAAGAAACAACAATAAAAATAGAAATTAAAAAAAGATACGCCGTTGCCGGGGATCGAACCTGGATCAACTGCGTGACAGATAGGGAAAGTAAACCATTATACTACAACGACTTTATTATTATATTAACTACTAAAAAAGGATACGCCGTTGTCGGAGATCGAACCCGGATTACCTGCGTGACAGCGAGGAATACTAAACCATTATATTACAACAACCTTGTTATTTTATTAACTATCATTAATATATTTAATTATTTGTTAATGGCAATTTGGTCAAACAAAATCTTGGTCTTGACAATCTTAGTGCCCCGGAAGAAGGAAGTTTGGAGTATTTCAAGATTTTGGCACCTGCCTCCAACAACAATCAAACTCCGATCACTTTCATGGATGGAAACCGCACCGTTTCAGTCAAGCTTCTTGGAGCGTAATGCCTCTTCTCATCTTGATTCACATTGGTTATATTTAGTGGACTCCTATTCGTTGTTGAATATGATTTGTGTATCTATGTTGTTTTCAGCTTGTATTACGCCAACGTCTCTGTGGGAACACCACCTACTTCGTTCCTTGTGGCTCTTGACACAGCCAGCGATTTGTTTTGGTTTGCTTTGCAATTGCGGTACTACTTGTGTCCGCGACTTGGAAGACGTTGACGTTCCACAGGTTCCTTTCCCCTCAAGAAAGTGTTCTTCTCCTGCAAGTATTTGCCCTTATCAGCTTCCCTACTCTAACCGCACAGTAACTTAACCACATGGACATTGTTAAGGATGCATTACATCTTGTCACAGAGGATGAGAATTTATCTTTCTTTCCATGCACTAGCGTATCTATTTACATGAATGATTAGGGTTAAAATGACAAAAAATGATCCTGTCATCATCACTTTGAAGTGATCTAGCTTTAAAATTTTAACTTTAAATTCTTGTCTAGTTGGGTTATACTCTTTCTTTCTAATGTCATTTCTGGTCTACTTAGGTTTTACATAAGAGTGAATGACTTGTGAGATCACAAGTAACTTGAAAGATCTAACTATAGTAACATACGGGATCTTCAGAACACAACTCTAAAAGAAAGTAGAAATCTTGAGTCCAAGACAAGCAAAAAGGGGTTGATCACTGTTGCGTGGTTTGCAAGGTTTTCTCTTTTATGGATTGTAATATACGTTAAACACCTCTCTTTTCTTTAGGAAGAAACTCACGTAATAATTTTTTAACTCAATAAAAAGAGCATATCCGTTGATATCTGACACTTTATTTTTCCTTAAAACACTTTCGAGATTTCAAACGGGAATCATCTAGTGATTATATCTTACTTGAATTAAATAGAAAACCAAAAACATTTTCATATAACTGATGTTGCTCAAATCTTTTATCTAATAAAACAATAAACAAAAACTACTGAGTTCTAAACTCTTCTTCAACGGATAAGGAGATCTCATCCCCATCAATCTCATCAAAACGTCTTTTTCTACGAACTACAACGTTTTTAAGAAAACACAAGATCAATATCATTTTTAGCAGCTATTTCTTTAGAAGTAATTAAAGCATGCATTTCTAAAACCATCATCTCTATACTTCCTAAAATAAGAAACTAATCCTTTTACCCTTCCATATAGCAACATCAATTAGCATATCCTTGGATTGACATTGTTTGCTAACCAAATTTACCACATGCAATATATCATACCAAATAACTGTAGATAACACAAATTCAAAACTACTAATTTATGGATAAGGATTTAGCTTCACTTTGGATACAAGGATCATTATCTTCTTCTGCAACTTGTAATAAAGCTACACATATGTCAGCAATTTGAAATCGTATAGCTTTAGCACTCTCAATACGACTTTCCCAACGTGTTGGGGATAATTGTTTAAGAGTTAACTTTCACATTTTCTTTCAAAATATTTCACCGTTTTTGTTGAATTAGCAAATATATGTATAAACGTTGAGCTACGCTAAAAAAATCTCTTCCTTTCAAAGAAGAGTTAGCTATATCACACATAGTTAAATATAGACTATAACAAGCATAAGGAGTATAAATCTAGAAGTCTTTTTTGGACTCTTTGATATTTTCCTTTCATGTTAGACCCATTATAATACGCTTGACCTTTCACATTATCTATATTAAACCTAAATATTTTAACACATCTTGCAAAACCTCAAAAAGTCCATGCCCATCTACTTTTAAGAACTCAAGAAAACAATGCTTCTACTTTATAAGAACCCCAAGAACTATCGATACATCTTAGGATTAAAGCCATTTGCTCTTGCTGACTAATATTGGGGGTGCAATCCAATATTACAGAAAAATACTTTGCACTTTTTATTTTTTGAAATAATTTGTGATTTAAACCTAGAAGTAAACAAAAGTATCAACTCATTTTGAATATTATGGCTGAGATAATGATGATGACTATTGCCATTATTAATGCGTTCAACGTGTTCTATCATTATTGGATCAAACTCTGCTAATGTTTCTATTAATCCTATAAAAAATCTCATTGCTTCTCTGATATAATTTATCATGCTTTCAACGATATGCCAAGTTATGTTTAGCAAGATACTTCACAATTGCAATAATTCTAATAAATACCTTTCCAAATAAAATTGGATTCGATGTTTTTTGGATTTTATTTAGAGAAACTTTATTTTATTTTGGGTTTTAATAAAATAAAGTTTCTCTAAATAAAAACTAAAAAACATCCTAAACGCTTCATCCAATCTCCCCGCTATTCTTCGGCTTATACAATTACTTATATTAATAATTTCTTCGATAGTTTTTATAGAAGATATTTTGAGAATTTATTTAAGGTATATAATTAAAATTGGATTTTCTATGATTTCAACTAAAATTTCGAAGTAAAAATGCTTAACACTTTTTTTTCATCTTGATAAATAACTGTATATTTAATGTAAAAATCCATCTAATAAAAACTAGTATTCCACAATACTAGTAGACATAAATCCTAAATGAAAGTATGCAAAATATCTTATTAAATAAAACCAAAAAAAAAAATCTCAAACGTAACATCTAACAAACTGGGACAAAATGATTATTTTCCAGCAATAGTTAATTTATTTAAATTATTGTCAGATTTCATTTAATAAAATAGTTAATGTATATTAGTAGGAGAGTAAATTTCTTTTATTTTGAATAACGTTTTATGGGAAAGTAAAATTCTTATTATTAAGTAGGAGTTAATTGATGAAATTAGTTAGAAATAAAAAATTTGAATTTCGAAGAACGAACAAACCAATATTGGCCTAAACCAAATAAAGATGAAGAAGATGTGTTGTAAACAGAGTAATGAGCACATGTATTATCTTTAAAAAGATTTTTCTAGTTAACTCTTTGAGATATCTAACTAATTAAATTTTTAAAATAATAAATAAATGAGCTGATGTTTCATAGAACATAATGTTGATGTGATAATCCTTTACACACTCTTTATATAATAGATCATGATTGGATAATGAGTATAGTGTAAAACTGTAAATGTGTAATATAAACATTTGTTTGAGATAATCAGTTAGCTGCCATCAGAACCAAAGAAACGATGACGTATATATATTTTTTTTCCAAGAATATACTTTAATCAGCTGCCCAAGCAACAACAAATAAAGTGTATACACATTTTCTTAAAATACAGATACTTGATACAAACACACATGTTCTTAAAATACAGATACTTTAATCAAAACGCGACGGCATTTGTCGTATCAACAAATCAATAAAACGCTGTCGTTTCGAAGTTTTTTTTTAATCTCTTATCTAATTTAGAGAGCGACCAATAATTGCGTTTTGTCTTTTCTCATTCGCTGTTTCCATCTTTTCCCCCAAATTCAGATATTTTCTCGTTTTGCTAATTCAACGCCAAGCTTCTTCTTATGAGAGATTCTTCTTCCCTTTCTCTTCCACCGATTTAGCCTAATCTGATGTGATTGAGAAAGTAAAAACAGAGAAGAGAACAGAGCTGAAAATGGATCCGTCGGGTAATAATTTACCGATCATGCCGATTGATTTACCGATTATGCACGACAGTGATCGTTACGACTTCGTCAAAGATATTGGCTCTGGTAATTTCGGTGTAGCTCGTCTCATGACTGATAGAGTCACGAAGGAGCTTGTTGCTGTTAAATACATCGAGAGAGGAGACAAGGTTTGCTTTGTTATTTAACGAACGATCACCTAGATTTCAAATCTCTGTTTGCTATTTATAGGCTTATTAGTGAATCAATCAACTACGATTTCGGTTTAGTTTCCAGATTTAGTAGCTTTCCTTTTTATGATCGATTTTGTCAATCCAGCTTTTAATGGTTGGTGTTACGATGATTAACGGTTTTTTATAAAGTTGTGAAATTTAAGTAAAGTTTTGATATTTTTTTCGTAATTCGTTCCTAATGTTATCAATTCAGTTATGAATTGTGATGATGATATACTTTTTTGTGTGTTACAGATTGATGAGAATGTTCAGAGGGAAATCATAAACCATAGATCACTGAGACATCCTAATATTGTCAGGTTTAAAGAGGTAAATATAATACACCTTTGATGTTCTTCCTCCTCTGTATAATAAGGTAGTGTGGTTTAGAGTTTGTGTGTGTTTATGATGTTATAGGTGATTTTGACGCCTTCTCATTTGGCTATTGTTATGGAATATGCTGCTGGTGGAGAACTTTATGAGCGGATTTGTAACGCAGGGAGGTTTAGTGAAGATGAGGTTTTTAGATTCTTCTCTTACTCCGTTTGCATTATCAATGATATCTAATACTGATCTTTTGAGTTTTTTTAATGTATATAGGCTCGCTTCTTCTTTCAGCAGCTTATATCTGGAGTTAGCTATTGTCATGCTATGGTATGTAATTGCAACTTTTAACTTTTTCTACGTTTGAGTTCAGTCATTTATTTACTATTATTCTGTGTTGATTTTTCTCCTATGAAGCAAATATGTCATCGTGATCTGAAGCTTGAGAACACGTTGTTAGACGGAAGTCCTGCACCGCGTTTGAAAATATGTGATTTTGGTTATTCCAAGGTACTATTTCTCTCAAGGTTTGTTCTCTTAATTCCTAGTTTATTGTATATGTTGAAAATTGAAATGATTGTTTCTGCTTTTAAGTCCTGATTATGTATTTTTGTCTTTCTTTTTTTCAGTCTTCTGTTCTTCATTCGCAACCAAAGTCAACTGTTGGTACTCCTGCTTACATTGCACCTGAGATTCTTCTTCGTCAGGAATATGATGGCAAGGTAAGACAATGAGACCAATTCATCTCTGTTTTGACTTAAACAGCTTAAGCCATGATTGTGTTTACAATTCTTAGAGTGCAGATGTATGGTCATGTGGTGTAACTTTATATGTAATGTTGGTTGGAGCTTATCCATTTGAAGATCCACAAGAGCCACGAGATTATCGAAAGACAATACAAGTAATGTTTTTTTCTAAAATTTGCTCTTGACTTTTTTGTCTCATTCATAAGATTTGATTGTTTTGAGTTTTGCTTCTTCATTGATCAGAGAATCCTTAGTGTTACATACTCAATCCCAGAGGACTTACAACTTTCACCAGAATGTCGTCAGCTAATATCGAGGATCTTCGTTGCTGATCCTGCAACTGTAAGTTTTTATAAAAAAAACTATGTTCTTGAAAAGCATTTTTTGGAGTTGTAAATAAGATAAATTGAGAGATCCCAATGTTGGTGGCAGAGAATAAGTATTCCAGAGATAAGATCTCATGAATGGTTCTTGAAGAATCTTCCTGGTGATTTGATGGACGAGAACATAATGGGTAGTAAGTTCCAAGAGCCTGAGCAGCCTATGCAGAGCCTTGACACTATCATGCAGATTATATCAGAAGCTACGATTCCGTCTGTTCAAAACCGGTGCCTCGATGATTTCATGGCGGATAATCTGGACCTAGACGATGATGATATGGATGACTTTGATTCTGAATCTGAGATTGATGTTGACAGTAGTGGAGAGATTGTTTATGCTCTCTGATCAAACTCTGTTTTGGATCTTTTCTTGTTTGTTTTACTCTATAAACTTTTGGATTCACATACATATATATATATATATATATATATATGTAATATGTAATATATTTTGTATTTTTATTATCTTTGTTTAATGGTACATTTTATACAAATTATATGACATTTAGACTTGAGGAAAACAACAAAAAAAGAGTTCTGCAAATTGTTACAATCTTGAATCTACATTTTAAAAATTAATCCTATTATCATATTTGAGTGATTTGATACAATGGGTACAATACAAGAATCATCATCACTTATTTATGTATTTTTTATATATTGGTTTAATGGTAAATTTTCTACAAATTATATGACATTTAGATTTGTGGAAAACAAAAGAACGAGAATTCTACAAATTGTTACAATCTTATTTTGAGTGATTTGATACAAGGGGTACAAAATCAAGAATCATCATCACTTGACAAGGAATCGGATCTCGTGATCTTTGCTTTGTTTTGTTGAAGTCCAACGAATATGGATATCGATCTTCGGTTTAGATCCATCGCTCGAACATTCAACATTTTCTTGTGAAGATGGAGATGTTTCTTGGACGATACTTTGATTACTAGTTTGTGATGATAAGCAGTGACTGCTCTTGAAACAAGTACAATCTGTTGGTTGACGTGTGATTTCGTCGAGTTTAGTGTTCAATTCAGACATCTTGTCCATTAGTTCATTGATATTTGACCATTGATTCACTTGAACATTCACATCTACCATCCATCTTAGTGAAGCTTCTAACTCTCTGATTCTTCTCTTATACCTAAAGATCAAGAACACACAAAATTAATACACATGTTATAATTCGTTAAAAATGATAGGTTTGTTACATCTAAAGTTGGGAGTGATAAAAATCACATATAGAAATGCTCATCCACAATATACAAAAAAAAACAAAAAGATATCACAGAATTAAATTTTAGAAAATCAATTGTGAACCGAAAACCCTTATGAAATCAATCCATGTTTTTACTTCATTTATAAAAAAAACTTTGAATCGAAACCGAATTAACTATCTCCCTAATCCAAGATACCTTATTTTGAAACACCATGAAATGAAATTAATCTACGTAAGTCAGGATATCAATCTAAGATTTCTAATGGTATCCATATTTTGCGATTTATGTGATCTCATATAGTAACAAAAAATAAAGAAATGTTTCTAAACTATTAAATCAAAAAAAAAAATTAAGGAGACTATATATATAAATCAAAAGAATTCATGCATTTTAAGGTAATGTATACAAACTTGAACTTCTTGAGTAGGTTTCTGCGTCTGAGTTCGGTATAAGTACGGACAAGACCAACAGCTTTATCAAGGAGAGCCTTAAGATCTTCGATGACTTTCCTCTGTGAATCATCCACTTCTTTGCTAAGCTTATCCACTTGAGCCACCAACGGAGTGATACTCGAGATTGTAGCTTGGAGACGCTCCAAGATGAATTTTGTGGTTAAAGATCTATCTTTGGCTTTTATGATGGCTTCGTTAAGGACTTGGAGAGCAATTGTAAGAGCACCTCCTGCCACAACCTCAACAATCGGCATTTTTCTTGAGATAAGATCAATAACTGATTAGGAGGATGAGACTATCTCTTTAGCTCTCGAGGTAATGTATGGAGGAATCTATTAAAGAGTTAAGAAAACGTGTTGTTCTTGAAGAAGAAAAGAAATATTGACTTAGACTTGGCTCTATGTATATGGTCTACTCTCTTTCTTCTTGGTGAAAGGAGCGAGTTGGATCTATATGCAAGTTGTTGTGATCATTAAATTATATGAAGAATGTATTGAAGAGAATCAATCAATCTCAATTATTATTGACTTTGTAGGTACGTAGTATTTAATTGTTGACTTGCATAGTTGCACTCTAATATCCAACAATAATCATTTACAAATAAGTTGTAACCAATCAACTTTTGTATTTTTATACAAAGCAGACATTGTATACATATGTAATTTTGGCTTTACCATATATGTAAGATCATCACAGGTTTTAGTGAATAGAAACGAGAATACTTAAAATTTCGCTAAATATATAACAGTAAAATCTAAGACTTTGGAAAAAAATTAAAAAAGGAATCAATCAAAAATTTACATTGTTTTCTTTCTCATTTTTTTTAACATATGACACACATGCTACGTACATCAAACAGTTAACAGGAAAAATTCTTGAAGATTGACTTTGTGAAACTTTTATTGTCAAATAAAGACATTTATGTTTTAATGTTACACCAGAAAAGTCTCGCGTAAGACAATAAAATTGTCACATTAATGCAAAACAAACCGCATTCCATGATTTTTGCTTTGCTTTGTCCATCGAAGGTGGATATCGATCTTTGGATTAGAATCGTCCTTTGGATTAGAATCGTCCTTTGAGCATCCATCATTGGCTAATTCCAAAGATGGATCAACCCTTTCGACTATATTCTGATTATGATTATCCTCACCAGATCCAATGCAATATATTGGTGGACACGTGATCGCATCTAATTTAGTGTTCATATCAGACATCTTAGCCATGATATCTTTGATATCTAACCATTGATTGACTTGAACATCAACATCTACCATCCATCTCAATGAACCTTCCAACTCTTTGATTCTTCTCTTGTACCTATAAAAAAAGCGTTACACTTTTGTATGTTATTACAAAGGGAAAAAATGATAGGTTCCCAAGTAAAGATTAATAAATATTCTAAGTTAAAGAAATCATTATTTCATGTATAGATGAAATATGATCAAAAAGACATTCACAAACCTATATTTCCCAAGTAAGTTTCTGCGTCTGAGCTCCACATAAGCCTCAACAAGAACAACGGCTTTCTCAAGAAGGTGTTTAAGATCGTCGATGACTTTCCTCAGAGATTCATCAGATTCTTGGCTGAGCTTCTCGACCTTAGCGATGATTGGAGTGATCCTAAAGATTGTAGCATCGAGACGGTCCAAGATACATCTTGTAGTTGCGGATCTATCCTTTGCTCTCTGGATAGTCTCGTGAAGGATTTGGAGAGTAAGTCCAAGAACAGCCCCTCCAACAATTTCAACAAGAGGCATTTTCTAAAGAATCATAACAATTAACTTTGGCTCTCAACAGCACGAGGTTAGTATATGAATGAATCTAAATGGAATTGGTCTGGCAACTAAAGCACATATTTGGATTAATTTTTTTCAAGTTGCTATGATTATGGGATTAAAAAAAGAAGAGCACATAATCAGTCTCAATATGAAATAATTCATTCAAGTTTTTTTTTTTCCAACTTGTTGTGCTTAAGGATTTCAAGAAAAGTAGAACTAGCGGAGAATCTTTCTCTAAAATATTCAAGTGGCTGTGGGTAATAAAATTAATGATATATGAAATTAAAGAAAAGAAGGGAAGATGGGTATTTCTCAGTGATCGATAGGATTAGTCATTGACTTATGATTAAACTATCCAACTGGTTTTGGTATTTTTTACACAATTGAATAAAGTATAGGTAGAAAAATACTATGTATAGTCCATTATCGTGAAATATTATAATGATTCTCATATGAAAAATATTTCACTCAAATTTTATCATTTGCTATGTTTAAGGTTACAGAAATAATGAACTTAGCTGTTCATATAAGAACTAATTTGGAGTTTTGTTACTAAAATAAAATAGACTAATATATTTTTCATACATAAGAAAAGACTCTTTTAACTTTGATTAAATATTATTAAGATGTTAATTGTGATTACCTTTCACCGGTAATATTATTATTTTTTGTTAAAGATAATTACTTTTTATTTTGTCTTCACAGTTATAGCGAAATATTTCTTTTAACACTTTCTTAAGTCGTTGACAAAAAAGAAAGAACACTTTATTAATTTTGGTTTAACGTAGTTGTTGCTTGTTAGTGCCAAAGTATTACACTAAACAAAACTGCTTGTTGGTTGTCAATAGGAAGTTTGGTTTATATTTTAATCATTTAATGTGGGATAGTATAACATTTTACTTGAGGATAATCTAATATTATTGTCCCAACTACTGTAGTAAGGCCCATACAACATAGTATTAGATTTTATTCATCGGACCGCATCTCTCATGGGAATTTGTTTGGGTGTTTGATACTTAGTTAGTTAGATTGATTGACTTATTTAAGGTCTTGTCGGTATGTTTAATCCTTACTCAAACACTTCTGGTTCCTCTTTTTTCAATTGTGTGTTTTGTAGTAATAAATTGAAATTGTCGTTCGGTTTTATAAATTAACTCATGTCTCAAGTTTAAACTTTGAAGCATGAAAAAAACCCATAATTGGTGTAGACAACTAGTCATGTTTCCACTTCTACGCTATTCGTTTCGATTTGATTCGGATTAACCGAATATACATAATTTATAAAAAAAAGCAAATATTAAAAATTCGTATTCGCTAAAAACGAAATAAATATCAAATAGTAAAATTTTAAGATGTGAATATTCACTTCACTTTGATATATTTATATATATGTATATATATAAAAATCTAGATAATTATATAAATATAATATATATTGATTATATCTATATAGAAATTACAAAATTTTATTCTTCAAATTAATTATATAAATATTAAAATTTAATAAATTAAAAATAAATATGTAATTTTAAATAAAATATTGCTATTTTGAGATAAATTTTGAACTTTTCATTATTTTTTACTTTTATAATATTTTTTATAATTATTACGAAGTGAATCGAATATCTGCGAATACTTAAGATTTTAGCGAATATTCGGATGTCCAAATATTTTGTTATGTCTAAAGCGAATACGAATAGTAAAATCAATTATTCCAACAAAACGAATCGAAACGAATAATAAATATCTTCAAAAATTCGTATATTCACTTCATCTTCATGCCTACTATGCTTATGAGTTTGAGACTAAAATCATCTTAGTATTCATCATGCCTTTCAAATATTATCTTTACATATGGTTCTTATCATGTTCACGATGCTTATCTAATTGAGTCACCAACGGAGAGATGTTTAAATATTGTAGCATCAAGACGTTCTAAGTCCAAGACCAGCTCCTGTCATAATAAGCTCACTAATCGGCATTTTTTCTTGCGATGAGATTAATCGCGACTAGGAGGAAAGTGGCTCTTTAGTTTCCGAGGTAAATGTATGAAGGAATCTATATATTGTACATAGAACTATTGAAGAGTCTTTTGTTAACAAAACGTATTGTTTGTGAAGAAGACAAAAGACATTGACTTAAACTTAGTTATATTGTCTACTCTCTTTCTTTTCTTTGTGAAAGGCGATAATTGGATCTATATGCAAGTGGTTGTGGTTATAAAATTGCGAACAAGAAATGAAAGTCAATCTCAATAACTCTATTATTTACTTATATTTTTGACTAACACAGTTGCACTAAAATATCCAAAAAGTTGTAACCAATCTTCTTTTGTAATTTAAAATTTATACAAACAGACGTTTCGTTATACATAAAAACGAGAGAATTTCGGTAAATAAATACTTACCCTAAATACAAAAAAAAAACAAATACAAAATCAATCAAGACGGTCCAAGATACATCTTGTGGTTGATGATCTATCTTTTCCTTTTTTGATGGCTTCGTGAAGGATTTGGAGAGCAAGTCCAAGAGCAGCCCCTGCAATAATTTCACTAAGAGGCATTTTCTCAAGATTATTATAAGGTTTGATTAAATTCCGAGGAGATTATCACAATTAGCTTTAGCTCTTAATCGCATGAGGTTAGTATATAAATGAATCTAAATGTAATTTGTCTTTGAACAAAAGCATATTTTTGGATTGACTTTTTCTAACTTGCTGTGATTATCAAAGTTCTCTTTTGGCGACTAGTAGGGACTAGGGAAGGTGTTTTGTATATGAAGTCAAAGAAAAGAGGGAAAAATGTCATTCTCAAATATCGACTTTGTAAAAGTAGGATTGATTAATCATTGACTTTCTTCTTCTTTTTTTGATGAACGGTTGCTTAGTCATCGACTTACTCTAAAATATTCAAAGGGTTGAACATCTAGCTTTATTAATATTTCCTAATATTATAGCTAGGTATGAACATATTGTCATATTCTATAATGACGTTAACGTGCAATATTATGATGACACTATATTAACGCTTATAGTAAGCAGTTTACCATATCAAATTTAATATTACAGAAATAATTTTAAATTTTTTTGTTCAGATTTTTTTTTCTTTTCTAAATAATACGTTTATTTTTATTTTTATTTTTCCTTCCCAACGGGACATTATTGATCATCTTAAATTTTAATTTGTTCATATTAGATTTTCAAGGTGTTTCTTATACTTTAACAGAATATCATATATTCAATCATACATACTAAAATACAGTCTTTTCACCAGTAATTTTTCCATCTTCTTGATTAAAATATTTCAACCAAGTTTTGATAAACAATACTAGTTAGTTGTGATTGTATTTCTCCAGAATATTACTTTTTATTTAGGGATTTTTTGAAAAATACCCTTATGTTTCATAATTTAAAAAATACTCTTTTCAGTTTTATTATTTTAGACCAAAAAACAATTATGTTTTAATCTTCAAAAAATATAATCTATTTTTAGTTGATTTTCTAGAAATTATTATTCACTTTTAAAGAGTATTTAGTAAAAAAAATCAATATTTTATATTTTAGATAAAGGAAATAAAAGAAATGTATTTTCAAATTATAAAACTGAACTAGAATATTTTCCCAAATTTTCTTTTTTATTTTCTCCCTACTTATATAGACTTACTAGTATTTGACTGAATTGAATCCAAAAATATATACTTAATTAAATTAAATAAACTATTGAAATGCAATTGAGTATAAACCATATTTGACATTTATAGTTTTTTTAAGTAAACCATTAAAGTTTGTTGGAACCTATATGAAATTACATAGTATTTAATAAATATAACATTTTATATGCATTGATTAAATCAAAACTTTGTTTAAAAGTAGTAATAATCTTAATAATTGTTTACTTGACCAACAGTTTTGTTTAATTGTAGTTGAAAATCTTAATAAGTATAATTTGTAAAATCATCTTAGAAAAATTATATTTAAAGAGGTATATTTCCAAAATTGAATCATATTTTAGGGTAACTTTTCAATGATCAAACTATTTAAAAGTTTTAAAATATTCATCATAATTGTAGCTTTTAATAGGGTTGGGCACAAGTACTCGTTACTCGTTTTGTACTCGCTACTTGCCTCGTATTCGGCTTGAAAAAGCAAAAATTTGCTTTTGGCAAGTCAAGTAACAAGTCGACAAATTAAATTACTTGCAAGTCCAAGTCAAGTACCAAACCAACAAAAAATCATATTACTTGCCTCGTTACTTGTTACTTGTTACTTGTTACTTGTTACTTGTTACTTGTTACTTGTTACTTGTTACTTGTTACATGTTACTTGATACCCACTCTGTTTCAAACTGATCTTATTTCTTGAAAAAAATTTGTTTAAAAAATTATATTTTTGGTTTTGTATGCATGTTTGATTAGTTATTAGTGATGAACTAAAAAATATCAAGAAAAATAGTTGAATACTATTGGTTTAGGATTATAGAAAATTGTTATTTACAAAAATGATGCATTTATAATCAACTTTTAATAAGTTTTATAGTATGTGACAAAATCGAAAATTTATCATTGTGATAAAACTCATTAATTTTAGATAAATAATTTTTTTTTTAAATCTTGACAAGTAACAAGGCGGGCCAAGTAGGTTGCAAGTCGCCAAATTTTAAGCAAGTACTTGTTCGAGCAAGTACTCGTTTTTAACAAGTCAAGTAACAAGCCGAAAAATTAATTACTTGTACAAGCCACGTCGAGTCGCAAGTATTTTGAAATTAGCAAGTACTTGCCTCGTGCCCATCCCTAGTTTTTAGTGGATGGAGATGTAAAACTAAATGTACAGAATTTGCCATATATCAAAGAAAATAATGTTCATGACATAAGTTTAAATAAGTTTAAGATAGATAAAATTTTATGCATAGAGTTTCCACCACATTTCAACTTCATCGCCATGACCAAATGCCTCGAAAAAATTATCATGGCCTAGATAATTTTAGGTTGTTTATGCATTCATAACATAAAACTTATAAAAATAATATAATAGATGAAAAACTATACAAAACTTCTATTACAAAATAAAAATATAAAATTGTAATAAATAATTAGACATAATATATTATTTAATTCATATCAAATAATAGCATATGAACGTTATAACCATATTAGTTTAGGACACGCATATACGTGAATAAAAGAAATATATCAATTTGTTTTAGATTAGTATTTGGATTATGATTAGCATCATGCAAAGTTGTTTATCAATACCGATTATTAATTTTTTGTTAGATTAAATTCTTTTCTACACACTTGATATTATGTTATACAAATTAACTAAATCTTCAATTATATTAAAATCTTATTTTAAGCTCATGTATACTCCACATAAATAAATATAAGATAAAATTTATATCAAAATAATATGCATCATATCAAACAAATATATGCAGTTGATATAGTATAAAGATTAAAAACTTTATTAGTAATTAGTAGGAAAATAGAAAACTTGCAAAACTAAAAATAAAAATAAAATAACTTTTTTGTTAAAAAATTTAACAATGTTTAGGTGATGTATTTAGAAGATGTTTTAGAAAATAAATAGAAATAAGTTATTAATATAATTAACTATTTGATCCATGAAATTAAATAGATTTATATGTTGATTCAAGCCATTAAACTAGATATTTATGAGTTTATTCAATTAGTTTATTATATGATTTTTAATACTTAACCAATTAGTTTTGATTATACTCAACCAATATTTTAGGTTAAAAAAATTAGATAGGTGTGAAACACTGATTGAATTCTAAATAATATGAAATTCTAAATATCTAACTTGGAAAAGGTTTAATTTTATGGAAATAATAAAATTAAACATATTAAAAATGGAATGTTTTATATTATCTAATTTATAATTTATTTTATTTTTTTGTTGAATTTCTTTTTGATTAATGCATAGAGGAACAAGGACAAACCAAAATTTACGTTAACCATTGTTTGTGACCGAAGATAGATATTTTACTGCCAAAAAGTAAATAGTTAATTAAATATATATATTTTTAAAAAAATTAACCTAATTCATATAGATTTAAATAAACAAAATAAATATTTACTTGATGTTCATTTTAAAATATCTAAACTTGTTTTAAAACATGTTCAAATTATATATGTAAGAAATTGAAAGTAATTATTTTTTATTTTATTTTTTGATTGTAATGTTTAGTTATAAAAAAGTTTGTAAAATATAAAGAGTAAAAATTATCTATTTGATTATTTTATTGTTTTCTTTTTTAGTAAGAAAATAAAATATTTACATTTTTCATAAGGTTACCTTCTGGTGAAAGCAACCTAAAATTTATATAATAAGATCATGAAATATATATTTGTAACACTTTAGTCGTTGACAATTTTATTAAGTGTCTAATGAAATATATATTTGTAATACTTTAGTCGTTTGGTTTAACGTGGAACAATGTGGGTATCTAAGCTCATGTCTAACAACCACACGCACTTTTAGCGCGTGAGATATACAGCCAAGAAAACAATAGCTACTAGATATTCTATTCAGGCCTTTTAAGCGATAAATGGACCTTAAAGCGCATAAAACCCCTAAAATATATATTAGATTTCCAATGAAATTAATCACTTGGAAAAATCACTCTCCTCTTCTTCGATAATCGATACCATACGGTGAAACTGTGGTGTGACTTTTAAATTCAACTCATGTCTCAAGTTGAAATCTTGAAACTGGAAGAGATATCCATAATTGATATATCTATTACCAATGAGTTCGAGCCTTCATGAAAAACGTAAATCATTCCAAAAAAAAAAAAAAAAAAAAAAAACCGTAAATCAATATTAGTATTCTGCTTTTTTTTTGTTGGCTAGATGAGTGATTATAAAGTTGGTCTGATACCATAAATTTTCGACTTTGTGCTTTATTATTCATTTTTGTGCTATTTAAGTTGGTTTCTTCTCGTTTTTCATCTTCCAAATGATGGCTATGGTTTGATATTATCATGATCAAGTCATCAAGCTAGGATTGAGCTAATCTTGATAAATTATGATTGTTATTTTCAATGACAAATACGTTACATTGGTCTATGAAGTGAACACGCAAGGCAACCATCATGGTTAAGTAACAAAATTTTGAACGGTCTTGCTAGGAACAATGGTTGATCAAATCTTAATGTGCCACGGGCTGAAAAAAATCCCAAATATGGAAAATCTCACCATTTTTAAAGTAGATGTAGACCCATGATGTTGACATGTGATATTAATTGTGGAAAGTGATATTTATCTTGTTCTCATCTTCTCTAACAATGATTGTAGAATTATCTAATCAGGAAAGAGGCTTTGATAAGACCTTTGCTTCTACAATATTTTTAATAGGTATATTATCCCAAAACTGAATGATTTATAAACGAGAAAAAAAATGTTCAGGTTGTTCTCACCTTATGTTGACCATATTCTCAAGACTATGTTCAAGTTTACAGCTTCTTGGATGAACTTGACCAAAAAAGAAGATGGTTAAAACACATGGCTAAATCTTTTCCACATGTTCTTTAGTTGAATTTACTGTTGAAAATGCCTCTTGATGATCTTTAACAGTAAATTCATTTGTCTTTCTATTTGTAGGACATGTTATTGTATATACATAAATAGATATTCATTTGTCTCGTCTCTTTCAACTCTTTGCTTTCCCTTCTCTTTTCTCTTTCAATGCTTTCTAGCTTTTAGACAATTTCCAAAATTGGGTCATTTATACTTTTCCTCAAAGAATTATTGTTTTCGTATCCCTTCTTTTTTCTCCTTTGTGGTAATATATTATCTTTGAGAGTTTGTTTTGGCATTGGATTGTACTTGCGCAGTTAGATTTCCTTCCAAGTTTGAAATTTATTCATTTTTAAGCAAAATAACTCCCAAAATGATCTTTTAGTAGTATCACTAAAAGGATATTGCCATATTGTAGAGAAAAATAACTCATAAATATTGGATGAATAAGCTTAAGACACGTTTTATACCCTCAATATATCTATCTTTTAAATATGGGGTATACTTAGATTGAGATTAGTATTATTAAGAACATATCATCTTCTGTATATGTTGTTAACTTAGGAGATTTGTATCAGAATTCTTGAGTCAAGTCATTACTTAATTTTTTTTTTAAACGTAATGAACATTATCCAATATAAGACTTGTTTCACATTTAAAGCACAAATAAAATCAAGGGAAATTTGGATATAAAAGAAGTTTTTCAAAAAAATGGTTCATCTATACTTTTATTTTATTTTTTTTGTTGATCTAATGATTTGAAATATGAAATTCCAATTTGCCCAAGTCCAAAAAAAACTGAAAACTTTTGAAAACAAACACTCTTATTAATGTAAAGTCTTTGATTTAAGGAAATATGAGATTTTATGGATATTACATTTATAACTATACATTAAATTAAAAACCAAAAAACACTCTAATTATTATATCACAAATCGGGAATTACTTATTTTCAACTCTTTCGACCAAGAACTCGCTAAAATATTTCGGTGTTGATAATCACAGTAAACCGTCATTGATTTTGCCGGCGTTTAGCAGTTCCTACGGCGATCAACTAATTCCGGTGGTGGTTTATGTTTTCTTCTTTTCTCTCATTCAATCTCTTCTCTGCTTCAATATTTTATTTGATTCAATTTCTAGGATTTTGATAATTAAAATTAGAGTTTTAAATCAATAATCAACCAATTAGGTTAACCATTTAATCATTTAATTATATATTAAACATTTATTCAAAATTAAATTTTTTAAAATTTGAAAAGATTTTATTTCCTTATTTATAGATTCATTTACTATATTTATCACAAGTTCTAAAAATTTTAGAATACGAGTTCTAATTTATTTAGAATACGAATTCTAAAACTTTTAGAACATGAGTAACTTTCAGAATTCGTAATCTATAATTTTTAGAAGACTACTATAAACCTTCAATTCTATTTTTTTTAGAACATGAATATTTTTAGCCAATTTTTGAAATACGACTTTTAAAAATTTTAGAACATGAACAATTTTTAGATTTCAAACTCTAAAATATTTAGACCATTATAAGACGAATTCTAAACTTTATAGAATAACTTTCAATCCTCAAAAACATACTTAAAACTGCCTAAACTCGATTTTTTTTTTAATCTTCTTCTAACATGATTTTTTACATGTTTAACTAGTTTTTTAAAATAAAATGTTTATAATTTACTAGGAATGATAGATTAGAAAAAATGACAATTTACAAAATAAAATATAAATGAAAAAATAAAAATATTAGAGTTCTTTTATATCCAAATTTTCTTAAAATCAACCTTCAAACATAAACTAAACTTAAACATACAGAAACAAAAGCTTGTATGAAGTTCAATATCTCACCTAGTTTTTACTATTTTATTATTTTTTCTCACATGTTTTTTTATTTGTCGTCATTTTCCTCATATAACGTTTAGATGACCAAATTTGACTCGAAAATGTTGGCCTAATAGCCTAGTGTCATTGTTAACTGATCTGACCTGCACTGACATGATTAAAGTTTGAACAGTTTCAAATTTGTCATTATGGATTTCATTTTGTGTTCCCACGTGCTTAACTTTAACCGCACCAGACTTTTTCTTTCGATTAAATTGATAACAAGTCTCTCTTTTTTTTCTTTGGGATCTCCATGTGGAGGCTTTAAGGTTTGGTGTTACTATTCATCTTTATAAGGTGACCTCCCTGCCAAACTCTAACTTGATTAGATTTTTTCTTCTTTTTTTTGATAAAGAACTTGATTAGATTTGCCAATTTCTACAGATTTGTGCTCGTATTAATGCAGATTTTTTGTTACTAAATTTTTAGAAATCTCACATCAAATCATGAGATTTTGGTTTTTATATTTTTAATTAAAATATTTCCTCAAATTTCACATGAAATTATTAAATCAAATTCTAATCATGTTTTTAATAACAATAGATTTGAAGATATAATTTAAAATCATTGATCCAATAGCATTAGATTTTTAAAAATATTTAAAAATTCATATTTCAATAATATATAATTTAATATTTAAACACAAATCTCCCTAAATAGTCTATCCAATACATTCCCTTAGTAATTCTTTTTCTTTTTCAAATTATTATATGACAAAAAAAATGATTGGATTGTAATTATTCATAAAATTATAAAATACAAAATATAAAATTTGGATGTTTCAATCCACTCATTTTTAGAGACCATAATTGTATATGTTTCCTCTGTTTCAACAAAATTTGGGTTTTTTTAGAAAAGCATTGTTGTCCATATGAATTTAACATTTTACAAAATTAAATATGAAAAAATCTCTAAAACATCCAATATAAGGATATCAAGAAATAGAAGAAGTATCTAAAAGATTTTTTTCTTAATCTAGTTTCCTTGGAATGATAAAACAATTAAACACGTGTCATAACCGTCCATATCAGACCGGACTAGTAAACCATAACTAAACCAATTAAACAGAACCCTGAAGAACCTGATGGATATGGCTGCCTATATATTATTACACACGTATAGACACAAGAGAGATAACACGACTCAGTCCTCGCACCACTTACCAAACAAAACCAAATGCAAACACACCACATGCAACAACAACAACAACAACACTTCGTCTTTGTTCATGGCTCATGTCATGGAGCATGGTGCTGGTTCAAACTAGCCGCAAAGCTCAAGGCCGATGGTCATCGCGTGACAGCTATCGAGCTTGGTGGGTCCGGGATCGACACGAGACGGCTCGACGAGGTTCGTTTGGTGTCGGAATATCTAAAACCTTTGATGAGTTTCATGGAGTCTCTTCCTGAGGAAGAGAAGGTGGTTCTTGTTGGTCATAGCTATGGTGGCATTGGTACCTCTCTCGCTATGGAAAGATTTCCGACCAAAGTCTCTGTCGGAATCTTTCTCTCTGCTTATATGCCGCACCATGACTCTCCTCCGTCTGTTTTGATTCAAGAGGTAACCGGATAAAAAATATTAAAAAAATGATCTTATCTTGTTTTGGGACCATTTTCTTAAAGTACATATTTTAAACTCGCATGTCACTTTCTGTTTTGTCTGCAGTATTTTAAGAGACTACCAGAGGGTTTCGCTATGGATTGTGAGTTTACATTTGAGGAAGGACTAGAACAGCCTCCAAGTTCGGTTTTGTTCGGTTCTAGTTTCTTGAAGGAGAAGGCATATAGTAATTGCGACTTGGAAGTGAGTTTTTACATCCATTTCTGTAATTATTATGGCATAGGACTCTACATGTGAGTTAAACTAATATTTTTCATATGATTGCAGGATATAGAGTTGGCCATGGCGTTGGTGAAACCAAGCTGGTTATACTATAACGAAATGGGAGGTGAAGATTTGATATCGAAGGAGAGGTATGGATCTGGGAAGAGAGTGTTTATTGTCTGTGAAGGTGACAATGTGGTTCCAGAGGAGATTCAGAAATGGATGATTAGTAACTATGAACCTAATGAAGTTAAGTTGATTGAAGAAGCTGGTCATATGGCTATGCTTACTAAGCCTAAAGAGCTTTCCAAAATGTTACAGGAAATAGCGGCGAAATATGATTGAATGTAAAACGTAACAACTCTGTATGATTTGGGCTTGGTTACATTTATGCTATGAATAAGTGAGTTGTAATAAATTGTTTAATTTTCGACAATTCATTGCTTACTGATTTGGCTGGGGCAGTTTCACATTAGTTTGACGAAAGTATCTTATACCTTTCAGAATTGGTTTGTGGAGGAGGCAAGAACATAATAATGCTCTCTGATTCATTGCTAATGCACCAACCAAGAATGTTGGATCTCTCTGTAGAAACACAACTCACTGTCGTCAGCTATACTTGTGTCAGAACCCAAGGAAATTCGATTAGACATGAAGATTCTCTAACTTACATAGAGTTATACTGGTGAGCAAATTAGTTTGAAAGTAGACTTCTTCTTTGTGTCGGCATCTGATCCTTCTGTCTCAGAGAATCTCACCTGAGGAAGCACCAAACTGAGAGGTTAGAGACTTCTCTAGCATCGACCCACAAACTAAGTATCAACACATTTTTTTCTTGTCAATAAGTGAAGATCTCTTGGGGAGAATCTAGATATGACATCATGGAGTTTTTATATACCTTAGCTCGTGGGATAGACAGAGCTCTTGAAACCTTGACAAACTGTCTCAGAACAGAGAAAGATTTCTTTAGGTGATTTTAGATACATATGTGAGTTTACTACAGCAACGAAGATAGACTGACCGTCGTAGAAGAGCTTCTGGGTTGTATGGAAACAGTTTCTTCTGATGTAGCTTAACAACTGAACTTTGTAATGAAAGCAGACAATCTTTGGCATCTTCAAAAGCCTGGAGATGTAGTTTCCTGTTTTGTTCAACCTCAGAAGTCTCAGGCAAAAGTTTCCTTCTCTTCGAAGATGAAGCATTTGTACTTCCTTCAAATGGGAATTCCATAAATAGGGTCCATGAGTCACAGACTGCGCGCAAGCATCTACCAGGAAAATACAATGGAAAATGCATTAGGTAATTTGTAAACTAGAGAAACCATTCAAAGACTAGTGTACGAGCTAACATAGCTGTTCTCACACAAACAAAATAACAGATCATTATACAGTTTTGATACTTGGGATGAAGCAGTTGATATGAAAATGAAAAGGATTTAACCTTAGCAGGTACTCTGCACAGCTAGCCCCAATGTCTTTAGATATAAGGTAATCAAGAAGGACTTGATGATCATAATGCAACTGACAATAGAAAACAGAGGTGCGTCGCATTAAGATCAATGATTGAATAAATAACCAATCCTACATAGAAATATAGCACAAGAAATTCTCTTATGTGAATGTCATATGACAAATTACCTCCGAAAGAAATATACAGAATAGAATTACAGGATTGAACAACGTTGACAAACGGAAGAGAATCGTTTGTTCCTCATCTTGAAGTGAATGACCTTCCACGTTAAGCCTATAAGAAAAAAAAACCGTAATAAGAGCTCACGAAAATCTGGATAACTGTTTACAAAGAGTAAGTGTTTTTAACCGCACTTACAGTTCCTTTCCAGGCAATGGTATAGAGAGCAATTGCAGAAGGACTTTAAATAATAGATCATCCTACAAGTAAACATAGAAAAGATATAACAGAGTCCTCCTGTATGTAAATGGTAGATAGAGAAGGGTAAACTAAAACCTCATGCATGAACAGCCGAACAAAGGATGCAGAAAAGTCAACACTCTTCTTGTTATAAGTTCCGTGATCAGAAACTGTATCGCCTGGAACCTGTTTTTCAATCCATTTAAACATCTCTTCCATCCCTTTCTTTCCACAATCAAACTCGCAGTGCTGGTCGGTATGTCTATTTGAATAAAGCAAAGTGAAGGAGCAGCGTAGGAACAAGAACGAAGCGAGTCTTTGCAAATGATTGGAATGTGTCTCATTGACCTCCTTATCAGACAAACTCACAAAAAACGGAGAACCTTCTAAACAATTATCTTGGACCGGTTTAAACCTAGTTAGGATGTGTTGAAGGAAGCCTTGAAAATGGCGTTGCAAGTATTGCAGCCATGAAAGAAGAATGCTACATTTTATATTGGACTGATAAGTAAGCCTGATCATCAACACCTACAACAAAGTGGGGAAACAGTAGCATAGGATGAACTTACTATCCGAAACAAAGCAAAGAAATTCTAAGCAGGTGAAATAAAGTACCAGCAACTTGTGACCTAGATATCTTGACATGTAAGAGCCACTCTGAATTTCTAACTTTGGTTGGCACCAACGGAGTAGATCCGGAACAAGCTCGACGGTTTTTTGGAGGATCAAATGTGTAGGTTCAAAACCATCGTTATCTTCCGCAAAGCGAACCTGCTGAACCACAGAACAGAGAAACTGAACAAAGCTCCCAAGAAATACAGTTGCTTCCTCACTTTTTGCAGTGCTTCCATTATGACCACTACCATGCTGATGAGAAAAAATAGTATCCACTCGGGACCAAGGAATTTTTGCAAGTGTAGAGTTAACAGATTCCAAGTATACATCAAGAAGATCCTCATTTTCTTCTTGGCTCAAACGCTTCAATATATTACGAAGAACTCGAAAGATCTCAGCCACAGTGGACCAGTTAGCCTTTTCCAGCTTACATTTAAGAACATCAGGACCTAATAAAAGAAGATCCTGACTTCCAAATCCAATTTCAGAATCAGGAATTAGGCAACTGTAGATAACTGATAAGCGCAAACATTCACAAAGCAAACGAATGAAATCATCCCATTGACTTCCCTGAGAGAAAACAAATGAGTAAGTATGAGAGCTGGAAAGATACAAAAATTCTAAATTCTCGAATGAGGTAGAAGCAAGAACACACAGATTCAACTAAAGACTCAGATACTTCCACAAGAATGTTTCCAGCCAAATGTTTAACATGAACACTCTTCATACCTAACAAACCAACCTGCAAGAAAAACTAAAGACATGAATTCGTTTGCTGATTTACCAAACGAACCTAAACCATGAAGAATGAGGAACTTACAAGATCAGCCACAAGTCTTTCTAAGCATAGAGCAGTATCAGTTTCCTCCTCATGATCAATAGCTTCCTGTTTGAAGTTAGCTAATCAAATAGCTACAACAATCATCACATGGAAGAGTGCTCGAACCAATGAACTCACCGTAGATGAATCACTGGCAATTTCGCTACTCCAAGATTGAATTTCTCTCAACACCTGAGACAGAGAAAGAAGCAGATCTTTCTCCATTTCATTCGTCGGAGAACTTACTTCTTCTCTTTCCTAAATCACCACCGAGAACCATTGCGTTTTTCAAATTAAGTTAAGCCAACTCACAACGAAAATAGATAAAGAGTTGGAGAGTACTACTTACAGTGTATCGGCGAATACAACTATCGATCAAGAGATGAAGACGAGAAACTATCTTCCCGGAAGCCATTTTACTCCGACGACTGTCGCCGGGAATACACGCGGCGTTTTTGTTATAACGCGGCATTTTACTCAGCGTTTTAATTAAAAGAAGAGGTCGGTAAACGCACCGTTTTGTAACTTGGTTATTAATAGAGACTTTAGCTGAAACGCGGCGTTTTGAAGTCCCCTGCTGAAGCTTTTTTTTAGCGGGTTTTTATGCCACTGAACGAAGTAGCTTCTTCCGTAGTAGAACTTACACGGAAATGCGTATCGTTCACGGCACTAAAACGGGCGCGTCAGATCCACGCTCTCCTCCTCACCGCCGGCGGTGTGGAATATCCATATGCAAACAACAATATGATCTCAATGTACGTGAGGTGCAGTTCTCTGGAACAAGCGCGGAAAGTGTTCGACAAAATGCCTCAGAGAAACGTAGTTTCTTACAATGCTCTGTATTCGGCGTACTCTCGTAACCCAGATTATGCAAGTTATGCGTTTGGTTTAATAACCCATATGGCATCTGAGTCCTTGAAGCCCAATAGTTCAACTTTCACTAGCTTAGTGCAAGTATGTGCTTTGCTTGAGGATGTTTTGATGGGATCATCGTTACATTCGCAGATTATAAAGCTTGGATATTTAGATAATGTAGTTGTTCAGACTTCAGTTTTAGGGATGTATTCTAGTTGCGGGTACTTAGAATCTGCCAGGAGCATCTTTGAGTATGTAAATGATGGAGATGCGGTGGCTTGGAACACAATGATAGTTGGGAGCTTGAGAAATGATAAGATAGAAGATGGGCTTATGATTTTTAAAACCATGGTTATTTCTGGTGTTGAGCCAACGCAGTTCACGTATTCTATGGTGTTGAATGCTTGTAGTAAATTGGGAAGCTATTCACTGGGTATACTAATCCATGCCCGGATCATAGTCTCGGACAGTTTAGCTGATTTACCTGTAGAAAATGCTCTTCTTGACATGTATTGCAGTTGTGGAGACATGGAAGAAGCGTTTTATGTGTTTGAGAGGATTCATAAACCAAATATGGTTTCGTGGAACTCGATTATTTCGGGGTATTCAGAAAATGGATTCGGAGAGCAAGCGATTCTTGTGTATAGAAGGTTGCATAGGATGTCCACACCTCAGCCAGATGAATATACTTTCTCTGCTGTTATATCTGCTACAGCAGAACCAGAAAGATCTATTCACGGGAAGATTCTCCATGGACAAGTAACGAAGTTAGGATATGAAAGGAGTGTTTTTGTTGGAACAACACTCTTGTCTATGTACTTCAAGAACGGAGAAGCTGAATCTGCGCAGAAGGTTTTTGGTGTGATCACAGAGAAGGATATTGTTCTCTGGACTGAGATGATCATAGGGCAATCTAGAGTGGGAAATAGCGAGTGTGCAGTCCAACTCTTTATTGAAATGTACAGAGAAAAAAATAGAAGTGATGGTTTTTCCTTGAGTAGTGTCTTAGGAGCATGTTCAGATATGGCTATGCTAAGACAAGGTGAAGTGTTTCATTCACTTGCGATGAAGACAGGATTCGATAGTGTTATGTCAGTATCCGGAGCCCTAGTAGACATGTATGGGAAACACGGCAAATACGATGATGCAGAATCAGTATTCTCTCTTGTTTCATATCCAGATTTGAAATGTTGGAACTCAATGCTAGGAGCTTATAGTCAGCATGGAATGATAGAAAAAGCTCTGAGTTTCTTCGAACAAATCGTACAAAACGGTCTCATGCCAGATGCTGTAACATACTTGTCTTTATTATCAGCCTGCAGCCACAGCGGATCAACGCAACAAGGTAAGTTCCTGTGGAACCAAATGAAGGAACATGGCATTGTAGCTAGGTTTAAACACTACTCTTGCATGGTGAGTTTGGTATCAAAAGCTGGGTTACTAGACGAAGCTCTGGAACTGATAAATGAATCTCCTCCTGAGAACAACCAAGCAGAGCTTTGGAGAACTCTGCTAAGCGCATGTGTTAACACAAGAAACTTACAGATAGGACTCTACGCAGCTGAGGAGATTCTGAAACTTAATCCAGAAGACACTGCAACACACATTCTAGTATCGAATCTGTATGCTGTGAATGGGAAATGGAAGGAAGTTGCAGAAATGAGAAGGAAGATTAGAGGATTAGCTTCTACTAAAGATCCAGGATTGAGCTGGATTGAAGTAAACAACAACAATACACAAGTTTTCTCTTCTGGAGACCAATCTAATAACCCTGAAGTTGTAAGTCAAGCTCAAGAAGAATTACATAGGTTAAAGAGTAACATGTTGTGTAAATCACCATCCAATGAACAAGATTCATTCCTTACAAGACTTGTCTATTCAGATTAATAAGTTTGTTTCTAAACAAGTATCGTCATTTTCAATTCGAAATCATTTCTGAACAGAGGAGAAAGTAACAAAAGTAAGATCATAGAGCCCAAAAAAAAAAAACACAAACTTTCTCTGTTTTTTTCTAGTTACCGTCCACAAAGTTCTAACAACGACAAAGACACACTAAAGAGATTGAACAAAGACTAAAAAGGAAGAGACTTGAAAACCCTCTTGAAAAGACAGAAGCTTTATGGTTTCATTTGAGTGTGTTCCCTGGTGTTGTAATGGAGA
This sequence comes from Cardamine flexuosa, assembly GCA_963555745.1. Classification (NCBI taxonomy): domain Eukaryota; kingdom Viridiplantae; phylum Streptophyta; class Magnoliopsida; order Brassicales; family Brassicaceae; genus Cardamine; species Cardamine flexuosa. The sequence goes on along the minus strand of OY743218.1, from coordinate 18,916,099 downwards.
GATCCGGCCAAGCAAAGTACTCACTGGAGACAAATCCACCGGCGGCGTTGCTCTCTAATCCCTCGAACTGCCACGTGGCGGGTATCGGAACAACGTGATGATGACCACCGTTACTTCCTACTACATTCGTCGTCGCAGCATCACCAACAGTTGAAAACGGCCACATCGCTCTTCCAAGTCCAAAGCTGACGTCATCAAAACCAGAACCGAGTCCAATACCGAAACCACCGAGTCCAATAACCGAACCGGGTCCATGTGTGGCCGCTGCGACAGCGTTTTGGTTTAACAGAGAGGTGAAACTACCGCAGAGAGATAAAGCACTTCCCTTTGCGTCGTTATCAAGCGGAGCAGTAACGGTGTGAGTAACGCCGTTAGAGATTGACGACTGAGGGAAAAGAACAGGCGTCGATTGTAACGGAACGCCGTTAGAAGTAGAGACGACGGAAGCTGATGAGCAAGTGCGGGAGCGTTTGGCGCTTTTGCGAGTACCGCCGCCGATGGGAATGTCACGGAGAGTGCCACCGTGAGTCCAGTAACGGCGACAAGATTTGCAGAAGTGACGTGGCTGAGAGAAGTTGTAGTTGTTGTAGTAACAGAACTTAGTGTTGGTTGAGTTACAACGAGGACAAGGAAGCTGTTCTTGGTGCTCAGGGTTCGGAGTTGTTGTAACGCCGTGAGGTTTCATAGCTATTTGCCGTGAATCGCCGGAGTCAGATGTCGGCATAATCGGAGAAGAAGAAAAATGGAAGCTTTTTTGGAGAAAACGGCGGGAAATTGAAAGAAAGAAAAGATTGAAGCTTTTTTGGTTTGTTTTAGGGTTAAAGGTTGGAACTTTATGGTTAAGAGAGAGTGAGATTTTGAGGACTTTGTTTGGTTTTTATTGAGGATGGAGATAGAGAGAGAGACACATGTGCAGATAGAAATGGGGATGAAGAAGAAAGACTCAGGCTTTTTTTTTGACAGAGAGTGTTGGGTTAATTAGAGGCCACGCTCTATTTCTCTCTTTTGTAATTTAAATTTGTCCTTTTCTGGGGAATTTTTATATTATTAATTAATTTTAGGAATTGTTTTGAGTCGGCTATAAACAGTGTGTGATGCTCTTTTTTTCTTCCCTAAACACTATGAGTCGGCTCTCTTCATACGTAGGTGGCTCTTCTTTCAAAGTTTTCAGTTTTGAACAATGAATCAAAACACACATAAATATAGAAAATATGTCACATTATTGGGGTGTGATTAACCCACCATGGAATTATAGTATTTTTATAGGTTTGTTAAATTAAAATTATGTCTTTTTGTTGTAATTATTTGTTTAGCTTAGTAATTATAGTCGAGTTATATTTACATAATAGATATGCAAATCATTAAAGGAAAAATAAAAAAAATGTCATGAAAAACAATAGTATTTTTTATATGATTGTCGCAATATTTGACTACGGAACACTCTTTATATATTTGATATTTGAGGCATGTGAAAGAAAAAGAGTTAGAATGTAGTTTCTCTTCAAAACTTCAGAGAAGTAATGATTAAACGTTGTGGTTCTATGATAACTTAAATTTTGGTACCTGTATTATCGGGAAAACATAATGATATATAGTTTAGTCTTATCTTTACCAACCTTATGAATCATTTTTTTTTTACAACAACAAATAAAACAATTATTGTACTCGTTTGTCTAATAATGTTAAAGTTTTATTGATGACGTTGCCTTTGTGATTAAAGTTTAAAAATTAAGTAAACAAAACAGTCAAAACTAATAATAATGACATAATTTATCTTTAGTGGAAAACACACAAAGAGGTGTGAATAAAAACAAAATGATACGGAGATAAGGCATAGAGAGAGTAGGTCTCGGTAGGCAAACACAGGTAGGAAGACTATTGAGCTTATCAATGTACGGCCAGTTCGCAGTAATTTTTTACTACATTTTACTATTATTACCTTTCTAGATTATATCATAAATTTATAATATACCAAGACATCTTCCGATAATTTGTTACTACGTGTTTATAAACAGAACTTATTTCACTATAAGAATAAAATTTACGTTTGTGTAAATGTTACTATAAGTTATATGAGTTTTTGTTCGAGTTATTCATGTTATGTAAGCTCATAAAATAACAATACTTTTGTATCGTAAGCGTAAATCATCGGCAATTAAAAAGGATATATAGATAATAGAATGCATGTTCCAGAAAGTTGGAAACAAAGTGACACGTTCTTCTATAGTCTTCGTTAAATTTTTACTTTATTGAGACGATCGAATTAACTTATTTTTTATTTGTTGGATCGATCACGTAGCTTTTGAAATTAAAAGTCCAAAATTTTTGATCTTGTTACATTGTTTGTTGTCTTAGAAAAGACAATACTTATATTGTAATGTACCAAAAAACTTTTTGTTTGTTTATTCTTTTCGAACACTTTTGTTTGATATATTCAAAGTATAAATAGACAGGTGACAGTCGCTTATTTATTCAAAGTTACTAAACGGTAGTGGCGGTGGGCGGTGGCCTATGATCGTGTTTATTCACTAAACACTAAATTTGTATTACTAAATGATCAACTATATAATTAAATTCACTTTATAAATTATTATGTTGATTTGATTATGACAAGCGAATTAGAATCTATCATAGTCCAAAATACGACTAACAGTTTGTATTGGAGTTTCATCACACAAGGACCACACTAATCCCAATTCCTACATCAACACCAAATATATACGAGAGAAATATAGGATTATATGATTTAAAGTTATAAATCATGGGACGAAAACAAACATAACTTTTTAAAAAAAGAAAATATATCACCGTACTTCAGAATCTACTACAAATTTAGCAAAAATTTACTGTTTGTTACATAAATCATACTGACACATTTGTTTCTAAAGAAGATGTCACAAACTATCATATGTAAAAAGTAATATTTCAGTTTTGCTAACTTATTAAAATGTGAAGGAGGGAATCAGATTGAGTCCGCAATCAAAGGAAATGGTGTAATTATAATTCTTCACGCCTTGTCCCAACCCTTCCCATCATTCTGTCTCTATCCGCATTTCTCGTTTCCTCTAAAAACATTATTAAAAATTCTTTGTTTTTAGATAACGACTTTGTATAACGTCGAGAAATATTAATATAACCCTACAAAAAACCCATAAACATGACTAAGACAGAGTCACAAAACCAATGTTTTTCTTTTTTTCTTTTGAAGTAAAGTTAAGTATTCATAACAGGTCTGGTCCATATATAAGTAACAAATACGTAAAAGCTTACAAAATACGTACGTACGTACGTAGCAAAACGGGGAAGAGAGAAGGAGAAATCTTAAAAAACAAAAAAATGGTCAAAGAGACAAAGAGTGAAGCTGTCGGGTCGGGTTGAAGAAGGTGGATAAGCACGCGCGGCCGGAGGATGATATGACCCACACAGTGAGCCAAACCTCTTCACACTTCAACAACCTTCTCTCTAGTCACTTTCACACCCTAAAACAATGAGAGTGTAACAGAGAGGTGTGGTTTATGTGTGTGTTGTGTGTGCCATGAGACGATGTGTCCTATTTTTGTTTTTGCAGCCGTCCTTTCATTGTCGGATATTTTGGTCCGGACCGGTCCTATCAGATCAAAACCACTGACACCTGACCTTATTCCCTCCTCTTTCTTCTTGTCTTTTTCTTTTTTAATCCTCTCTGTGGTTCTTGATTCCAATTTGATCTCAAGGGTGTTTTTGTCTTTTGTATCCTCTCTGTTTTTTTTGTCTTTGAATGTGCCTATACTAGTTTCGTCTTTTCTGCGTTTTATCTGTTACATCGCTTAAACCCAACGGTCTAATATTTTTTTATCCAACGTTACCAAATATAAACTGATTATTCCCTTTCACTTTTCAAAGTTTCCTTTGTTCTTTCTTGTTTTAAAAAAATCGAGTGTGATTCTTAGTATTCCGACACTTGTAGATTCCAAGAAAAACAAACAAAAATACCCTCAAATAAATCAGCTTTAAACGAAAAAACATTTATCTTCAATTTTGAATTATCAAAACATGAACAAATATAAGTGTGTGTTTAAACGGTAATTAAAAAAAAAAAAAGAATCTCACAAATTTGCAATAGAAATTACAATTTTGAGAATTAAAGTAAAGGTTATATAGAGCTCAAAGGTCACGAAGGTGAAGGAGATTAAAGGGTGTAACGGATTTAGAGTCGCCGTAGAGTAATTTGTCAGCAATGAGAAGATTAGCGGCTTCGGTAGGATGGTACGCGTCCCAGAACACATGCTTTGACCGGTCCGTACAAAGGCTCGACGTTGGTCCACATGGCAATATCCCCGCCAATCTCCCTTCCGTCCCACAGCACGCCTCACTCGCCGTCCTAAACCCTATTTTTATTATTGTCCACAAAATAATTAACATCTTTCTTTAATTAAAGCAACATGTTAGGTGAGTTTGAAAGAAGATTTTTTTTATAGTTGATACGGTAAATATGTTAAAAACCGTTTCTTTCAAATTATTAAAAGGTGTTAGTTTAAAAGAAAAAGTGAGTTTCAAACGGAAACCTAAATCCTAACGACTGATTCTTTCTAGGTTCGACTTCAAAAATTAATCATCGTACTTTTATAAAGAAAAACTTTTTGTCAAAACTCAACATGATAACAACAAGGCTAATTAGAAAGAAAAATATTTTTATTTTTACTAAAATGAAAGTGGTGGTCGGAAGCCCATGGGCCTTTAGTCTATATATATATTCTTACCGTAGTCTTTGAAGTTGACAATGAGGTCCATGAAGAGGTCATAAACGTTGGCATAAACGAAGTGTGCGTCTTTGAGACTGTCTTTTAGTTCCACCATCAAGAGATCTTTGAGACGAACATTGTATTGAAGAGCCAATTTGTTTGCCAAATCAACACATTGCTTATCCTTTAGTTGATTGATTGATTTTTGGTATGGTATACATCCGATCGGAGCCACATTTCCCACCACAAATTTCCGAGCATCTAAATCATATAATCTCTAACATTTGATTTAACAAAAAAAAAATCAGCTAATATTAAATAAAAATATTTTGGTTTTTTCTCTTAGTTTGTGTGTGTACCTTGAGTTGGTTACGGAGATGGTTTATCATATCTTCAACAAAAATTTCAGGTGTTTGTGTTAGTCTTGCTTGAGCTGCAACAAAAGGGACTAGATAGTTGTTGAGAAAATCGTTTGAGCCAATGACTATGGAGAACATAGATCTCTTTCTAATGTAATCTCTAGCCATATCTTCACCCAAAAGCTTATCAAATTGCTTTCTTGTAATGTTAAAGTAATCAACTTGTATATCCATTCCTAATCGATTCACCTGCGAAATTGTAAATTTCAAATTGTAAAACTTATAAAAATCTATTTGCATATTGTGTACACAATCAAATATTAAAATTGAGGCAAAAAACAAAAGTTAGCTTATGTTTATAAGAAAAGTAAAATAGATTTTTACGTAAACTTTTCCTGCCAACCAAACGGACGTGACACATAATATACGAAAGATAGTGTGTGCATGAAGACAAAAACACTTACAAAAACACTTACAAATACACTTCCAGTTGCATTGAGAACTCCACCAGCACCAGATGCATAATTCACACCATTTAATATTGCTTCACCACTTGCATTTGGTGCTAAATATGGAACTGGATAGTTTGGCTGTCCTAACTTTTCACCTATAAATACCACAAAATAAAATAAAAATAAAATTAACTTAATCACTTAAAATAAGGAAATTATGAATTTTTTTGGATGAAAATTCAATTAAATACCAACTATATCAGCTATGGTACGACCGTTGGTAAACCGGCCAGTTGGATTTCCACGGGATGGTTTAAAATCAATACCGTTAGGAGGACTATTGGCTCTAGACAACGTTTGTAAGTAATTATTGTTTCCTGCATCTACAAGCGAATCACCAAAAACAAAAGACGCAGCTAAAACGTTTTTGTCTTCTGCGTTAGTTACTTTACAAAACTTTGATCCAAAGAAGAACAATATGAAGAATGGGACAAATAAATTAGTTGTTTTCATTGTCATGAAATGGTTTATAAAAGAAATTGATTTTTGCTTTTTTGGTGATCTTTGACAAAGAAGAGTTTATATAGATAACTAATTCTGACTGTTTAAGAAGGTATGAGAAGCAACCTCATGTGTTAGATTTAAAACTGGGTTGTTTAACAAACAAAAAGCTTTTGTTATGGTCAACATGTTTCCAATTTTAAAAATTATTATTACAAAACAGAGAAAGTTAGGACACCAATATTTGTGGTGGTTTAGTGGTTTAGAAAAACTTGAAAATAAAATGCCCTTGTTTTCGTATCTACTCTTAACTCTATCACATGACATCATCCTTCAATATTATTTTATTTGACGAATTTTTTTGTTCTCTTTTCTTTCTCTTGTCAGAAACTGACCGACGTGGTAAAATATTGAACTGTTTGTTGAATCTGGTATGAAAATGTAAAGAAAACATTCGATCCTCTATTATTAAAAGGGCCTAATGATATGATGCTTTATGTTGCTTTATGATGCTTCTTTATGCTTCTTTAACAAACAAAAAAATGATGCTTTATGTTGTGTGTTGTGCATGGCATACCAAACATCTCATTATTAAAATGATTCAAAGTTGAATTAACTTCATCGCTGTTGGACCACTTAAAATCAATAATCAAACATGTATTTTGTATAATTAAGGAGATACTTTGACTAGTAGGTAAACTAATACAATAATAATAAAAGTAACATATAGTTAAAGAATCGAAAATGTAACAAAACATGTTCAATAAGAAGACAAAACAATTGTATGCCAAAAAAGGATAATCACTTCCTTACTCAATTACTCAGAACATGACTCGTGTCCTATTCCATTTCCATGATCAGGTAAGAGTGTGCATCAAACTTATGAAATGGGAATTTATGTTAAAATTCCGGTTAAGCCGAACCGGAATTCCATGAAATTGCTAGAACATGGTTTAAGTTTAACCAACCTGTTTAATATATTTCAAATTACATAACACATTTGAATAATTCAGTTTAACAAACAAACAAAAACTATTTTTGGGGGCTAATTCTCCCATGAGCCGAGAAGCTAGGAGCCACCGTTAATTCCGATGGACCACATAGATGCTCCGGCAATCGAAGTTCTTGATTTACCATCGGAGGTGCATTCTCCGACACACGCCACATCTTCACCGACCTATCTAAACTCCCACTATACACAATCCACCGTCTCTCACCGGAAACCGATTCTTGATCTCTCTCCACCGCCAAACACTTCACCGGACCAGCATGTCCGGTCAAAACCGAAAGCAAAACATGCTCACCTCCTCCGCTACAACCACCTTCAGGTCTCCTCCACACACGAATCCCTAAATCAGCTGAGCCACTAAACATCAAATTCCCAGCCGCGACGAGACAAAGCACGGCGAGTTTATGACCTTTCAAAACGCCACCGTTTGTCATATTGTTCTCACGTTCCCAAAAATTAACAGTTCCGTCAGACGAACCGCAGTAAACTAACGACGCCGTTTGATCAACAGCAATCGCCGTAACGGCGCAGTCTTGTTTCAAAAGCGTTTGAGAAAAGAAATGTTTCGTCTCCTTCGCTTGATCTTCCCTTCTCCAAACTTTAACCGTCCCATCAGCTGAACCGGAGAAAACCAAACCATCAAAACCGGAAACGACGGCGTTTACCGCGTCTTCGTGAGCGTTCACCGATTCCAAACATTTCAAATCCGAAACTCTCCAAACTTTAAACGTTTTATCCCACGATCCAGAATACAAAAGCTTTTTATCTTCGCTCAACGCGAGGCACGAAATCGCGTCTAGATGTCGAAACCCTAACGCGGCGCTGCTCCGATTCCGCCGCGTGAAATTGAAATACGAAGTCGGAACGATCGAGTTTCGGATGTAATCGCAAATATTCGGCATCGTACCGATACGACGATGAACGTTAGAATCTTTCGACGAAGCTTTCCAGACTCGGATCTTCCCGTCTTGATGACCGGTGAAGATTTTATCACCGGCGAGAACAATCGCTTTAACCAATCCGCTATTCGATTTGAAACTGGAGAATTCGACTTGGTTTTTCCAAACTCTGATGTTTTTGGAATCAGATCCAGTGTATAACAAATCTCCAGATGTAGCTAACGAATAGATATGACCTTCTTCGCGAACGATGGATCCGAGGAGGATATTTGGCGAGTGGTTGTGATTTGGTTTCTCTGTTGCGGCTCCCGTTGTAACTCTCGATGAATGATACGGCGAATCTATGGCGTTTGGATCGATTTGTACGGACCATGGTGATTTTGATAACGGAGAAGATGAGCCTTCGGAGGGAGATATATCGACGTATGTGATGTCGTATATGTCTGGATCTGGAATAGTTTCTACTTTTTTGAGTTTTGAAAATGATTGGCCATTGACGTCTCTGCTTGAAACTTTTTTATGCATTTGAAGAGAATTAAGAATAAAAATGCAACAACGTCGGAGAAGAAGGAAAGATTTGAGACGATGGTGTGTTTATTGAATTTTATGGATTGTTTTACGGTCTATGTATAGTTTATTCAGAATTTTGAAACCGTTTATTTCGGAAGAAAGTTCCATAGTTTTTTTTTTTTAGTGATGAATTATGAATTATAGCTGTCGAGGAAAAGAAGAAGACTACGAATTAGTATTAGCTCTCGTATTAAATCATTTTCTATTACTAGGTTTCGTTACATAATTTCATGGTCCTAAGTAAATTAGATGAAAAAACATGATCTGGTCCGGTTGTTATTTGTTTATTTATTGTTAAAAAATTGGAATGTATCAACACTTCAAAAAAGTTAACGTGTAGTAGTTTGAAGTGTTGTAGTAGCTGAACTATAAGTTAACGTGTAGTAGTTTTTAAGATATTTGAGATATTTTTTTGCAATTCGTTTAATAACTTTCAAATTTAAATTTAAAACTATATCATACACACACGTAATAAACTAGCATACTACATAATTAAAAAAAAAAAAGCAGAAAACAAAAAGAAGAGAATAAAACATAAAACACTAGAGGTTGTTAATTAACCTAAAAACAAATGTTCCCCAGGTGATATGAATGTGTCTAATCCACCAATCGCCAGTTCCATAATAGAGCTTAGAGAGGAGAAGCGTCCATCACCATCAGAATCTAATACCAAACCATCATCGTTTTGATCAAGTCCTAACACAAAAGTCGACGACGGTGTAAACAGGAAAAAGTCTAGATGATCAGTTGGATAGAACCGCCCTGGACCCATGAGTCCCCACTTGTTAGCTGTCATATCGTACCCATGAACCATTGGTTCCTCACTGTATTCCCTCAACACTAAATACTTGCCATCATAAGCTTCCACGTTCCAACAGTTTCGAGTGTTTTTATTCAGCACTACGTTCCGGATCCGCCTCGAGAGGACCCACTTGGGAGCTTCAGTGAAAATATTCTCGAGTGCATAAACCTTAATAACTTCCTCAGTCGCTGATATCAAGATTAGGTTTTTATCGTACGTCCGAGGCAAACAACGTTTTCAAGCTCAGTTTCTCGGGGAATTTGGTCTGAATCAGTCGTACTTCCTCTGTTTCGGGTTTGAATACTAGAATGCTTCCATCTTCTCGTAGCCAGTGAAGAGATCCATTCAAGTAAATAGGGTTTCTCATACGGTAATCGAGATCGCTTGGATAGCAAGTAACCCTTGTCGATAATACCCATGAACCTCCGGTGTTAATATTGAAATCATAATACACCCTTACGTTATATCCGTAGGACTGCTTCATGCTGACTATTTTGAAACTCTGGGTGGTTCGATCAATATGATCAACCGCGAAACCGATGCACATTCTGTCCACACGATTAACGTAAGGATCAAGACGAGTATCCATTATAGGATAGTTCAGAAATCGAAACTTCTTTGTGAATGGATTTGCGACACATAAGCCATTAAGGGAGAGTAGAAGAAGGCCAGAGCAAGAGGCTAGAATCCGACACTTCATTAAGTTATCTTTGGTTCTCGGTGATCTTGGATCACCGAAAGAGTGGTGATAAAGCATACTAGAGCCAAGTGTGGTGGTGGCCATGTGAAGTAAACCGGATGGAAGCTGAGAAAAGTATTTGGATTTGAAATACGGGTCGTCGGATATAAGCGATCGAAAATATTTATTTGTGGATCGCATCATCGCCAACGAACTGAGATCAGCTCTCAAGAGAATCTCGTTGAGAAGATGCAAAGGTAAGCTGTCCATCATGATCAGAGAAATTAATTAGGGTTTTTGCTTACTTTTGTCTTTAGCTTACTTCTTTGATTTGTTGTTTATATAGACGACGTACTTTAGAGCAGATTCCAACGAGGAAACGGATATGGCAATATTTAATAATTTATATCTTAAAAAAATGGAACTTTTATAATGTCAAAAGTTCTTCTTTTCTTTTCCGTGATAAAACGTTTTTTTTTTTTTTTTTTTTTTTTAATTTTCTGGAAAAATACCCTTTTTAGTTTTGTAATTTTATAAATACTTTCTCTTTATTTAGTCTACTTTTTTAATAGTATTTTTAATACTAAAACACCTTTTTAAAAGTGAATAATATTTTCTAGAAAAAATAATTTTTTTTAAAATCGATTAAAACATATTTATTTTACATAGAGAATTTTTTAATCAAAAATAAAGATGTGAATATTTCATCTAAACTCAGTAAACTTCTAAATATAGAACCTCTCTTTTCATTTTTCATCCAAAATTTTTCATTCGGTTATTAGTTTATCTCATTATATAGTTTCTTCTCATACAATCATATTTCTTTGTCAAGAACATCACTCAATAACATTATAAAGAAAAATGATATCGTGTCTTTTTATATATTGAATGCAAAATTGAAAACAACTTTATAATATATAGATTTTTTGTTCTGATTAATTTCTAGAGACTTATCTAGTAATGAATTTATTATATAAAACCAATAAAACATCTTTACTTCATAAAAAAAAATAAAAATAATTGTAAATACTTAAATAATTCGTTTTTATTAATAAACATAAATGCTTTGTAAATTAAACAAGGACAAAATGTCATATCATATATAAAAAGTATTGATTTTAAAAATAAAAATCCTTTTTTAAATTATGAAACATTAATAAGGTAGTTTGCAAGAAATCCCTTTTTTTACTGCTCTTTTCTGTTTATTTTTGTAGATCTCTTGGAAAAAAGAAAAACTACATAATTAATTAAACATAATGGTCGACTAATTTTATAATTATGCTAATTTTTTTACATCTTATATTACACAGAGAGGTAAATAAATTGGGACATTTTTTGTTGTTCGTGTGTTTCGGCGGTGATGATCCTTAACTACAGGTAGTCTCGTTGGCTAGGAAGAAAACGGCAAAGAAGCTTCATCGCATTCACCGAAGTTTAAGATGCTGACACGTGTCTATAAGGTTTCGTTATCGTGACTTCGTCTTTGTCCTCTTGCTTTCCCGCTCTGCACTGATAAGGGGATTTTTTTTCTCTAAGGGCCTCCTCTCATATTAACCGTTTCCTTCTTCGAACTCGTTAATGGCGGAATCGTTCGATCACTCACACACTAAGCGACCATTTCTTTGATTTGAATTCGCATGACGATCCTTTCCAATTGGATCCGACGGAGAATTCGTTCTCTATTGCTCCCTTTTTCTCGGGAAGAACCTGATCTTCAAGTCGAATTAGGGCTTACCGATACTCACCTCACCTTAAGGAATTTTCGATTCGATGTTTCTCAGCTTAATCAGCTCATCGATGGATTTACTTTCCCATTCGAGAAATTCACTGTCGACCACCTGGATATTCGCTTTTCCGTTTGGTCAGCTCCGGCCATTAAAATCGAAATTCGCGGTGTCAATGTCAGATTATCGGCAAGGTAAATCAAATCTCATCGCTCAATTGTTATTTCCTGCATTGAGTTTTCGAAATTGCTAGTTCGTTAGGGTTTATTGGATTCTGCGTTTTTTTCTTTTCTTAAAGAGGGACGGAGGAAGGAAGCTCGAGAAGGAAGCAAGCTTCACGCGAGACAGTAGCAAATGAGATAAAGAAAGTTCTATCGTCTATTGATCCAGAGGTACTTAACCAATTTTGCTACTGTGTGAATGAATGAAGCTATTTCCCCAAATCTTCATTAACTCTGGAATTGATTGCAGGGATGTTTCTTGCATGAAATTTTAGAGAAGATGCTGAGTGGCAGCTTCACTTCCCAGAGAAGTAAGCTCAAGACTTCTTTCTCGAATCTTATTCTCAGGCAATTCTGTATACAGATAAATGGTATTAATGTTCAAGTTTGTTTCCCGGGTTCAAGTGACTTGAGTTGTGTTCTGGAAATCAACGAGCTGAGGAGTGATTCTGAGAATTCTGGAAATCTTAGTTTAGTTAGGAGTTCAGCTGCTGCAGTTTTGTTTCCTTTGAGACGTAGTTCCTTAACATTGAGTTGCTATGGTTTCAAGATTGGATATAAGAGGAATAATGATGCCACTGATCTTTGTGCATTTGATAGCCTTATCATGTTGATTACGCTGCATAATCTTCAACTTATTGATATGATAGTCCGCATTCCGGAGTTAAGCTTCGCGTTTAGACCCACTGATCTTCCGGTTTTAATGGGATTGGCGAAGTTGTCATCCAAAGATAGCAATTCTGTCAGAAATGGACGTTATCTTTGGAAAATAGCTGCTCGCAGAACTGGCTTGATGATTTCACCTCACACTTTTTCATTCCAGAATTTAGTTAGTGCTGTTATCCTCTGGCTGCGATACGTGAATGCTTACGAGTATTTGTTATCTTCAGCTGGGTACTCTAGGAAAATGCCAGAGAAATCATCACTTTGGAAAGTTTCAGAAAACAAAAGACTTCTTGTAGCTGCCAGACGTAAGTGGGAGATGATATGTAATATTGAGAAAGAGCTCCCTGCTGAAGCTATCGCACGGGCACGGAGAGTAGCCAGATACAGAACCTGTCTGAATTCTCAGAATGCTAATGATAGCTATGACGAATCTTCCCATTATGTCAACTTCAACTGTTTGTGTAAGATCACCTGGGTTTTAGCTTATATCTGGGGACTTATTAGTAGAACATTCTGGTCCATAGCCTGCTTTCTCTCGTCAAATAAACTGTTGACCCAAGAAATACTTACTGATAAGAAAAATGACGAAGATTCCGAACGGGTATCTCTTGAGTTTCATGCAGTTGTGAATCTTGGGAAAATCTCTATCAAGGTTTATCCAGAGAAAGTGATTTCAAGTACTGGACGCATGGACTCAAATGTTGTCATGCTTTGCCTCTCAGTTGATCAGTTTTTGGTCATGTACACTGCTGGCTGTCTTACTCAGTGTTTGTCTGCTTCCTGTGGGAAACTGAAGGTTGAGTCTTCTAGTTTTAGCAAAACCAGTCGCTTCATGAGATCTACAAAAGACCCCAGTAGTTCTGCTGAAGGAAATAAGAAGCAAATGCGTGAAGATGTGAAAACTATTCTAGACATGGACCCAGCACAGCCAATCCTTCTTTCCAAAATAGATAACAATCATGGCAATGATCAACATGAAGGTATTCTGCATCTACAAAATCTTTTGAGGGAAATGTGGTCGAACTGGAACAGCAATTGCTTAAAGTTGGATAAAAGTACGTTTAAAATTTCTGATAACCCTTGCCTACTCCTTGATATTAAAAGCTGCATGGCATATCAGGATGTTGGTAACCAAGATTCTGGGCTCTGGAAATGCAGCGTGGTATTGGGAAAGTTGGATATAGTTTTAGAATATTCATCATTGTTTTCAATGGCTCTGCTGATTTGGCAGACAGAATGGGCTCAGAAGTTATTTGTAGACGAAATTACTGGAGTGGTTCATTTAAGTTCTTCGGTTACAGCTGGGATTGATCCTGAAATGGCTAGTTATGACGAATATGGGATCTACAGACGCAGTGTTGAACTGTCTTTGCATAGAGTGCATCCAGAGAGACATATTCAGGTTGGCATACTTATTGGTGGCCCCCAGGTTAAATTATTGGTGGAGAAGGCTGAGGAAGTGGATGCTTTAACTGGGCAGAAAGATCTTCTTTTATTTGATTTCCATGATTTTGAGTTTGTCGTCTGGCCGACTTCAAAATCTGATGTGGCGCCATTAAGGATGTTACAAGAGCCTGATAACACAAGATCAGATAGGCCTTTGCTTCAGGAGCTGGGGCTAACTGATACTGTGATTCCAAGTTGTGAAAAATATGTTTCGCAAGGATGGAACTCCATGTCCTCATACCTAGGTTTTTCTGGTTTTGATTGTTCTTTCTGCAAAATGGCAGAAAAGAAATGGAGTCAAGTTTTTGTATTGAGACCCGTAACTATCTGCTTTTCATCCTTAAGGTGTGGGACTTCTTCTTATATCAAATTAATCCCTTCTATTCGTTGGGGGAATTTATTGCCTTCTATTGCTGCAAATTGTGGTATACTAAGCTAAACATCATTTGTCGCTGAAGAATGATTCTTAGTTGCATTTCCTTCCCAAATTATAGGACTGAGCTTAGGTGCTTCGTTGAACTAGTTAGTGTATGTCCATAAGATAGTCCAAAACTCCACTGACCCTACATCATTGTTTTCAATCGCAATTCTATATAACTCTGAGAACATTGCAATCTATTGCAGAGAGCATATTTATTCCTTTAGCGAAGCTATTATGGATTTCTCAACTGGTTTGGATGTGTTGGCGCTGGGATTGACTATTGTATCAAAACCGGATGACCTAAATGCTTACTTTCAGGTACCAAAGGCTTTCTTGGCAGTTTTCACTTTTCATGTCTATAAATTCTGCATAGTGTTTGGAAAATAGTTTTCTATCTCTTTTCTCGATTTTTTGTTGGTTACATGACTTAATATTTTTTTTGGTAAGCTAATCTAAAGGTTCAGATGCTCGGAAGCATAATTTTCATGTCGTGGCGTTAATCTTTGTCAGTGGAATACTTGATTATAAATTTCCTATAGTAATGTATTCTTCTATCCGAAGTGACTAATATCTGGATAACATATATTATCAAGAAGCCAAACGATTATCATTTATGATGTTAGAAAAGATTCTGATTTCTTTACGATTTTTGGCGCGGTCAGAAAAAATCCTTCTAGACTTTCTTAAAGTTGAACATAATGCTCAAGTATTTATGGCAAACTAAATGAACCTGTCCTTATGCTTCTTTGGTTTAAGCTTATGAAAAAACCATTCAAGTAAGTTTTGTTTTGTTGTACCAGATGCTTCTAAGCTTAGTTTCTGGACTTTCCCATGGGTTGAGTGGCTTAAGCTCTGCGGGTCATTCATCTGGACTAGAATTTCTCAGGTCTAATGCAGTCAATGTGGAACATGAGATCGAAACAAATTTGTGCAAAACTCTTTTTGTAGTTAACGCGAGCTTTAAGCTGAAGGCTATAGATGTGATATTTGATGTTCCTGCAGAAG
Source organism: Cardamine flexuosa (assembly GCA_963555745.1). Lineage (NCBI taxonomy): Eukaryota > Viridiplantae > Streptophyta > Magnoliopsida > Brassicales > Brassicaceae > Cardamine > Cardamine flexuosa. The sequence continues at coordinate 18,900,624 of OY743218.1, read as the reverse complement.
ACGACAAGTTTGAGAGGCTCATGGAGCTAGATGATTCTAAAATCTGGTCTTCTGTCCAGGAAGCATGCATCGAACTATCTTGTGAAGAACATAGGTGCTTAATCAATGTTGATTTGTGTGAACTCCAATCAAATCTCTTCAGATACGGGGATAATATATGGAAGAGTTCTGGCAATTTTATCACAGAATCTTCGCCGTTCAGGTCACATGACATCTTGTTTGAAGCATATCTTTCGAGCTGCATACTGAGTCTGTCTATGGATTTCTCAAGCCCATCTCTAGGGGACGACTGTTGTATGGCTGGTGATTCTGCATGCTGTGCAGGAAATGCATCAATAGCAAATGAACCTTCCACAGACAGTGTTCAGGTTCAGAGAGAAGTGAACAAGTTGGACTCTGCTTCAGACTCTTTACCATCCAACTCGGCTCATTGGATGCACATCAATTTAGCATTGACTGACTTATTTGTAGCTAGAGAATCAACAAAAAATGTCTTGGTGGAAGTTCGTTGGTCGAGTAAGTTTGTAACATCGGTTTCTATAGGGAGAAAATTTCAGTCAATCTCCAGTAGCGTCGAGGTAAATAACAAACACTACTAGCTTTAATGCTTTATATACATATTGACTAGCTCTATATCGTGCGTGAAGTAACTCGCGATGTTGCTGGCAGGGTGGTCTTTTTGTCCTTGAACCAAAGGCCTTGATAGGGTTAATTCATGGTTACTCCACGTACCTTTCTTTCATTTCGAGTAAGGTGTCAATGATTCAATCTTCTGCACCAGTTCTTGGGAAATTCGAAGCTGATTCAGGCGGCAGTGAAATTAATATTCCTTCTCAACAAGAAAATTGGTACCCCTTAGAAGCATTTTCAATAGATGTGACTCAGTTTGCATTGGGTTTTGTCTGTGATGATGAATATGGTGAGTCATACTATCTTTATTCACTTGTACAACGTTTTTGCTACGTAAATACATAACTGGCGTCTCAAAGAAATTATAATTGCTTGATTTTGCAGGAGGTATAAGGGAAATTGTTCTGGACATCACTCTCCACAGTTCCTTTGATTCGGCAGGTGGAGAACAGAAGTTTGTTTGTGAGGTTTCTCGCCTATCAGTTCTTTCTAAGATTCTTGAGAGCGTGGAAAGGGACATAAATATCACTCAATTTTCTTCGCCACCATTTAGTGAATCTTCGTCTTTTCTGGCTGGTGCTCCTCTTCAGCAAAGCGATGTAATTAGTTCAGGTGATAGCACAAGTGTTTCAGGAGATTTTAATACTCTAAGAGAATTTTCTGCAAACAGCACTTTACAGGAAGAATTTCACTCTCGTTATAAAAGCTATATTTTGGAAGACCTACGTGTCTCTGCATCTGTTAAGAAGCGAGAAAATACCGGTCACCAGTTTAGCCAGGCATGGGTCGGTGGTTGTTCTGTTCTGGGATTTGATATAACCATTTCTCTGTCAGAATTGCAGGTAGAATTCTTTGTGGTATAGTTATCAGGTTTAGAATACATATGCAAACGGTTTTAAAATTATCCTTTTATGTCAGATGGTACTTTCTATGCTTTCATCCTTTGCTGCGTTACCTGGAGGAGAAAGCACACATGTTTCTTTAGAAAGGCCTTCCGTCAACAACGAACCTGAAAGAAGTTTTGAGTCTATAGTTCCTGATGGTAAGTAGGTATATTAATATTTTAGCCATTCATAAAACTTCTTCTAATGAAAATTGATTTATGTATAGGATCGATTGTTGCTATTCAAGATATAAACCAACATATGTTCTTCACAGTGGAAGATAGGGGGGACACGTGTGTTGTGACTGGTACCCTTCACTATTCTCTTGTCGGAGTAAGAGCTCTTTTCAGGGTATGTACAGAACAATATTAGAACAACAACAAGAGAGAGACAGTAGTTACTTCGTTTTTGTTTTCAGAATAAAAATCAGGCCAGCTATCTTTTTTAGTGAGATGGTATCCCCTAAACTTTGAATTCATATGCAGGTCAGCTACCATCGCCATCAAGGATGGAATTCATCCACCTTATGGTTTTCATTGACATCTTTATATGCCAAAAACAATAAAGGAGAGCCATTGCGGTTAAACTATCATTCCAAATCAGATTTTGTAAACATATCTGGACTTTACGACAATGCACCAACACTCTTCCGGGTATCTTCTGGCGAATCCGAGAATTATAAGGGTGACATTGACTGGGAGACCTACCGTAAATTGGTCAAAGATACATTTTACCTCGTCAATAAAAAGAGTGGTTCAGCTGTCGCATTTATCGATGGTTTACCAGAATTTGTTCGGAAGCCAGGAAATCCTTTCAAGTTTAAAGTGTTTCATGAAAGTTTGGCGACACATAATATTGCACCTGTGGTACCCTCTGAGATCCATGAGTCTGAAATGCAATCTGTGATCGACTCTTCCGCCCCTTCTGTTACCATAACAATTGATGGCGTTTCTCTGACCATTGTTCATGAACTTTCAGAAACAAGGGACAGATTTCCCCTTTTTCGTGGTTCAATCAGTATCACTCAGTTAAACGTACAAATGCTATCTTCTAAAGTCAGGATAATGAGCACATTAAACATATTAGTGCTGTACTTTGATGCTCAGACAAACCAATGGTGAGAGTTTTCTGTCCCTTGGTTCTTAAGATGCGTATGGTTTCCCTGATTATACATTTTCCTTGCCTATATAGAATCACATCCAGCAATTGTTTATTTTTTCTTCTTTTCGCTTTGGTGGAATAGGCGGGAATTTATTCATCCAGTTGAAGTTAGTGCTTTCTACCGTTCAAGTTTTCAGACTGAGCCTCTTAAAAATACTATGCACAAAGTACCTACCCATATTTACTGCAGAATTGGAAAGGTACTTAAAGCTTCTTACTTTATTTTAGTCTTGGGGCTATATAACTTGTTACATATTTTCCCCTCGCATGTGCAGTTGGAGGTCTTTCTAACCGAGTTGTCGTTGGATATGCTCCTTTTTGTGCTTGGAAAACTGGAGTTTGCTGGCCCATTTTCTGTGAAAACCTCCGCTATTCTTTCCAATTGTTGCAAGGTTATCGTTTTCTTGATTTCTGTTCAATGCTTTTATAGTTTTCATATTTTTTTCTTCGATATACACCTGTTCTGTGGAGGAAACATGATAATTAGTCTTTTTTCAGATAGAAAACCTCTCTGGCCTTGACCTTATTTGCCGTTTCAATGAGAAACAGACTGCCACAGTTGGTAGGAAGCAAACTGCGTCTATTTTTCTTCGGTAACTTCTTGGTCCCTTAATGCCTTGTTTTATTTCACCACAAGAAGATCATTGTGTTTATTCTTTGAGGTGGATGCTGACAGTCTTTGGCACTCTTTTGGGTAGATTGCTGAAATAACTTTATTTCTCATGTTTCCAATTAGTGTATCGCTTACTTCTTTTTACCCCTAAGGTGAAAAGAAAAGTACTGAAGTAAGAATAATCCTTCGAACTAACTGAGAATGGAGAAACTTGTTCACTACTGTCTAGTTCTTTGGCATAAAAAAAGTGGTTGGCGGATACTTAATAATGTGTAATGTCTTTCAAAGGCATTCAATGAACCATCAACCCGAAGCTTCTCCAGTGGCTGCGGTCCAGCTATCTTCTGGAAAGTTCATAACTTCTTCTATTAACGTTTCTTTGTTAGAAGCCAGAACACTAGCTTGGAGAACAAGGATAGTATCACTCCAAGGTACTTTGATGCTTTTCACACCTTCTATCTGTTCATGCGTTTTCCACCTGAATAAGCATATGATGTAGATACTGATGTGTTTTATAGATTCAAGGAGTCATCCTGGACCTTTTGTTGTTGTTGATATTAAGAAGGGATTTGAGGTATGTCATAGCTGATTCTCAAGGTTTCTATAAGATCATTAAGTATCAACCAATGGGCTTGAAGATGCAACTTTTCCCTGAACTTTTTGGATTTATTACACACTGTAGGATGGTTTATCGATCTCAGTTTCTCCTCTGACAAGGATTCATAATGGGACTAGTCTTCCCATGGAGATACGTTTTCAACGATCTAAACAGAAGAGAGATGATTTTGCTACTATACCTCTGAAGCCTGGTGGTTTAATTGATGATTCAGTTGCAGCATTTAATGCCATAAGCTTATCAGGAGACCGGAAGAAGGCATTGACATCCTTAGCTGTTGGTAAGTTTTGCTGGTAGGATTTTGGTTTCTTGCTACAGTATTCATAACTCGAAACTTTTGAGCAAGGTTGAAATGGCCCCTTATCACAATAACGTATGCAACTAGGTTTCCATCAATTTGTCTTTCTTCGTATTTAATGACTATGAGTCCCTGTATTTCTCTACATTAGTTCTAGAGGTAATACCAATGGTCTAGTTTCTTTTAACATACAGGATGATAGAATGTTTTTTTGGTGGTATCTTATTGATTTCGCAAACTAAATGGCAGGTAACTTTTCACTCTCGTTCAGACCTGAATCTTTGGAAACTTTGTTTGAGGGTGAGAAGTCACTGGCAAGTGAATGGTCAGAAGAGCTTGAAGGAGGCAAGGCGGTACGCCTAACAGGAATTTTTGATAAACTAAGTTATGGAGTTAAAAGGGCTTTAGCTATCGATTCAGTGAAGGTCTCCTTGACTACTACATATTGCACTGTCACATCTGAAAGTCAGTCTGTTGGCAAAGTGCATTTTCTAATCCATAGCATTCGGAGGGAAGTATCGATCACACGGCCAGATGCATCCTCTGACGTGCTTGAGAAACAGAAAGCATGTATTGCGTTGCGAGAGCAGAAGGAAATTTTCCTTTTGCCCACAGTGCAGGTGTCCAACTTGCTCTCCACCGAAGCAGCCATTTTTTTGACAGAAACTGGTAACTGCAGAAAAGTATGTGCTTTTTTGAGTGACCTGTATTTCTGCTTCTAACATTATTATCTCGCTCGCAGATGAGTTCACCTCGATGGAGAGACACAGCATTGGCAAGTATGCAACTGTACAGAGCGGAAAAACAATGGATTTCTATGCTAATCCTGACATGATATACTTTAGAGTTACTCTGACTACTTCCCAAGCGAGCTGCAAATCAGTTAATAGTGGTCAGTGGGTTAAGAAGTTACAGAAGCAGAAGAATGATGCAGTATGTTTGGATGTTGATCTTGATTTTTCTGGTGGAAAATACTGTGCTTCCTTGAGATTGTCTCTAGGGAAAAGAGGCATATTAGAGGTCGTGATTTTTGTCTTGAAGTCTGTTTCCTTCCTGGTTGAATTTTTCTTATAAAAACTCTTTCTGGTTGGTGCAGGCAGCTGTTTTCACATCGTACATTCTTAAAAACGACTCAGGCTGCCCCTTGTTCTTCTTCCCCCCGGATCAAAAGCCTCTTACCAGGTATATGACAAATAAATCAAAATTTCCTTTTATTTTTGTGATGGCTATTTACATTTAAAGTATACAATGCAGGGAAGATATGGAGAAACTTGATCACATTGTTCCCCCTGAGTGTGGATTGTATTTGCCCCCAAAGACAGAAGGGTCGTGGTTTTTAAGGTATGCTATCTGTGCTCAGTGCATTGTCGTTTTCACCCAATATCTTTTTATAAATTACTTCAGCACCTTGTTTGGTCAGATCTCGCAAGGTTTGTGTCATATTAGCTGATGGTCATGGGGCAACTGAAGCTGTGTTGGATTTGGATGCTTTGTCAGGACTTACAGAGATTAGTTTGGGAACAAAAGATGAGTCTGGGTTTCGGTATATAACAAGGTTTGGGTTGTCGGTTAGATCAATCTCAAGTACAATGCTTGTTCCATCACGGATTGTGAGTTTTGTTCCGAGACATCTGGTAATCAATGAATCAGAAGAGACCATCAACATCCGCCAACGGTATTTTCAGGTTTGTTTTGTGTCCCTTTTTATTTATTTACTTTCTTCTCAGGAACAGGATTTATTTACTTTTTTTTTTTACTTTTTTATTTTCTGGGAAGGATGACTCTGTAGGCGTAATCACCATCAAAAGTAAGCAGAGAGCAGCCTTGCAATTGCAGGAAGAAACTACTCAGAAGAAAGAACTCCATCTGTTCGAAAATTTTATCAAAAAACACGGAAGTGACAATGCAAATCCATTGATATTCATTCAGTTTCGGTTGAACAAAGCAAACTGGAGTTGGTCAGGCCCATTATGTATCACATCAATTGGATGTTTTTTCCTTAAGTTCAGAAAGCAGACAGGTGAAGCAGGCAGAGGCGCAATTGAATTTGCATCTGTTACTGTTACTGAGGAAGGTTCAACTCTTGCTGTGCACTTCCAAAAACCACCAAATATCCCACCACCATATCGAATTGAGAATTTCTTGCATTCTGCATCTCTTACGTACTACCAAAAGGTTGGTTATCTCCTACATATTGTCATACCTACATATGTGTTTTTGAATTTCTGTGCATCATTCACTGCTTGTCGCTTGTTAATTACAGGATTCATCAGAGATTGAAGTACTTGAACCTGGAAGTGGGGCTGATTATGCGTGGGATGATACGACTCTTCCTCACAAGCTTGTAGTTATAGTAGATGGTAATAGTTGGCTCCCATTTGTTCCTGGTTAAAATTCGTCAACCTCTACAATGTCTTAGATTTACTCAGAACAACAAAATTGGGCAGTTTCATTCCATGTTATCAATCTACTTAGCACCCATAGGTCTTTTATTGACTAAAAAGCTGGAATTTTATTTTTGCAGGCATGTTACCTCTGCGAGAAGTAAGCTTAGATAAGGTCCGCTCATGGAAACCCCTTTTCAAGGCAACTCAACACAGAAGCATAGCCTCACACTTAATGTTGAAAAAGAAGACCAAAGATCATAAAACGGCCGACGAGGAATTTAGTAGCATACCGATGGTAAAGGTCGGATATGAAGTCTATGCAGATGGTCTGATTCGAGTCATTCGGATTTGTGAAGTTTCAGAAAGTCTTAAAGGAGACTCAGGATTCCATTCTCGTTCGAAGATTCAATTCCGAGTAACTCATTTAGGAATTCACTTACTTGAAAAAGTAAAACAAGTAAGTCTGTATTGTACTTCTCTCTTTCGCACCATCGTATCTGCTTTATATAGCTATTCCTGCATTTGTTTGCGTCGACCTAAAACTTCATTTGCCTCCTTGAATTGATTTTGTATTCAAATGTTTATGTAGAATGCAGAGGAGAAAACTGCCATGTCTTATTCTCCGATTCTAGTGGCAAGACTTGACAATGTTGGTCTACAATCCATGTTCACTGACCAACAGAAATTTAACCAATTATGTATAGAGGTATACATTTATGAGGTGCAAAAGGTTGGCTTGGTTTTTTGGTTGTAGAAATAAGAAATGAATGATGTCTTTTGGGTACTGCAGGCTCTGAATGTGGATCACAAATGGGCAGGGGCACCCTTTGCAGCCATGCTTCGTCAGCATCAATCAAGTTCAAGTGATGCAAATGATTGTCTATTCAAATGTGTATTCGTTCTAGTATCAAGTGGTTCCAACGTCACACAAGTCAAGCACTCCTCGATAGTTTTGCAGGTATCTGGCTGTTAATGTGTCAAATTCTCCTTACCCTTTTCTCATCGCACTGTCTTAATTAATGGTTAGGGAAATTTAACAGCCGGAGTCAACTTCTGACCCTTCAAGTATTGATTGTAATGGCATCTATACCTGCTTATGCTGCTGGATATAATATTCTTACATCTTATGTTTTGCAGCCAGTCAGTTTGAACCTAGACGAAGAGACTTTAATGAGAGTTGTGGCATTTTCGAGATCATCTCTCAGTACAAATACGCAAAGTAGTCAATATTATTTTGATCATTTTGAAATTCACCCAATAAAGGTTTGCTCCAACAGTTGCTCCAATTGCTTTATTTTTCAATTTCTACTCTTATGTTGTGTTTAAAATACTACATCTGTTTCTCTTCTTTTCAATTAGATTACTGCTAATTTTGTTCCTGGGAGTTCATATTCGAGCTATAACTCAGCTCAAGAAACTCTGAGGTCATTGCTGCATAGTGTGGTTAAGGTATGGGCATCAAGTGTCATTTTCTCTTCTTAATGTTGCTGTTTTGTATATATTCACATGCACTTCATTTTATGAGCTATTACTTTTCTGGTACTTCGTTTTCTGTAGGTTCCGCAGATAAAAAATATGGTTGTAGAGCTAAATGGTGTACTGGTCACTCATGCTTTGATAACGGTTCGCGAACTACTTCTCCGATGTGTAAAACATTACTCATGGTATCCATCTTTTGCTTCTATGCTGAAAGTTCCTACTTAAACTGCTCTCTGTTTTTAGATATTATTAACTTGGATAAGTGCTCCATAGGTATGCAATGAGAGCAATCTACATTGCAAAGGGCAGTCCATTGCTTCCGCCAGCTTTCGCATCGATGTTTGATGATTTTGCATCATCCTCTCTTGATGCCTTTTTTGATCCTTCTCAAGGCTTGGTGAACGTCCCTGGTTTGACAGTGGGTAAGCGATGAGCATTTGTGGTACCTTTATTACTGGCTTCTATATGTATCAAATCTCAGTTAAGGTGGAAAATATCATTTGCTTATATCTGTTGTAGGCACTTTCAAACTCCTCAGCAAATTTATTGACAACAAAGGATTGTCAGGGACAAGACGTTACTTTGGTGATCTTGGGAAAACTGTACGTACCATATAGCCATATAGTATATCTATCACTCGTGAATTCCCTAGTTTCTTTATTAAACCTCTCATGAAAATACCAATGTTGCAGCTAAGAACAGCAGGATCCAATGTCATCTTCGTTGCTCTCACTGAAATCTCTGACTCTGTTCTACGGGGTGCAGAAATGAAAGGTGTTGATGGACTGGTGAGGGCTTGTCTACTTATTCCGTTAGGCTGAAATTTTCATTACCAATATGGTATTTATTTAATAATATTTGTGTCTTCTCTCAGGTTAGCGGTTTCCACAAGGGAATCCTTAAACTGGCGATGGAGCCTTCAGTGATAGGAACAGCTTTGATGGAAGGTGGACCTGATAGAACAATTAAGCTTGATCGTAATCCCGGTATTGATGAGGTAAAATATATCATGCCTTGTCTTATATATACTTTCAAATTAAATGTTTTCATTTCTGTAAGGTAGAAAAAGAGAACCTTAGAAAATTCGACTCATGGCTTTCTTGTAGTTATACATCGAAGGATACCTTCAAGCTATGTTGGATACAATGTATAGACAAGAGTATCTCAGAGTCAAAGTCATTGACGATCAGGTAAACAATACTTCTCCAACTTAGATTTATTTTTGCCATTCAACCAATTCATAACATATATTCGCTTAATAGGTTTTCCTGAAAAACCTCCCACCAAGCAATTCTCTCATAGAAGAGATGATAGACCGAGTTAAAGATTTTCTCGAAAGCAGGGGTTTACTAAAAGGAGATCCCTCAAGCTCTCGTCCTCTTCGCCGTCTCCATGGAGACAAGGTTCAGTCAAATCTCTTTTTCTTCTGCTCTTTAATTTGATTTTAATGGTCACTGAGTATTCATGTGAATATCTCAAAAATGATCAGGAATGGAAGATCGGACCAACATTGATGACATTATGTGAACATCTCTTCGTCAGCTTTGCAATTCGTATACTGAGACAGCACGCCACTAAGGCCATTACAGGTCTAAGGCCGAAGAAAGAAGAAGTAGTAGTAGTGGCAGAGGCTGAGACTAGTGACACTGGTTCCAGTACTGAAGTCGTACCGGTGATTAACGACAAGAAGAAAATGAAGTTCATGTGGAAAGCTGGTATTGGGAACTTCGTGGCTTCAGGTATCGTAGCTTACATCGATGGACGTTTGTGCCGACAAATTCCTAATCCAATAGCTCGTCGGATTGTGAGTGGGTTTCTCTTAAGTTTTCTCGATAAAAGCAGTGAACAATAATCACTTCCTCTGTAAAATAGTCTTCTTCTACATTAGAGCCAATTGGTAAACCTTGAGATATCAAATAAAAAGTAATAAAGCTCCTTTACGTTTTTTTATCTTCTCTGCATCAATCAATCACCATTCCCCAATTGTGTTTTTGGTCTTAAGACATGATTCGTTGTCCTGATTCTGAACACGCGATTTTTATATCTTCCGAAGCCGAAACGCAACTGGATTAAACTGGTCGGTCATGTTTGTTGAATTTAATGGGGATTTGTAACTTGGCCCCCAAGCTAAACACATGTAATTTGTTGAGGAGATAAAAACTTGATTTGTTTTTTAAAGTAGGAAAAAAGGAAAATTGTGGTAGATCTAGAAATCAACGGTTCTCATACAACAAAAAAAAAAAATGTTAATTCACTTTTTCCTTTGTTTTTTACCAAATCCAATTCCATCTAAGATTTGGAAACTTTTCTCTATATAATTGATCAAGTAGTATTCTTCTCTCGCCAACATTATTCATCACATACTTTTTTTTTTTCTCATTCTTTCTTTACGTCTTCTAAATCTCATCTTGTCTCTGTGTTTGATTTCTTTTCTCGAAAGCTATGGATATGTCCGGCGATCTCCCACCACTACCACGTTGGAAAGATCTGATGACGATGAGAAGAAACAAAAGAAGAAGAGTGATAAAAAAGAAACACCTTGAAGAACTTATAAGCACCGGCACAAGAGCGGCTCATGTTGCAAGAGACAAAGGATTTTACACCGTTTCTCCCGAAGCCCTCAAGTGCGTTGAGATTCTCCGACTTATGCGAACCTTGCCTTTAACCCCTCGACTTATTAGAGAGACTAACGCCTTATCCACTCTTCTATTCCTTTCCAAGAACGGTAACCCTAAAATCAGATCTGAGTCGAGAGCCGTTGTTGATCACTTGAAGAACATTCTTGATAACAAATCCCAATAATGGAAGAGGGACGAAGACAAGGAAGAGCTTTAGCATGATCGGAGAATTTTTAGGGTTTATTTATTTTTATTTTTTGTCGTCTATTAGGGTTTATTTTGTGAAGAGATTTAACAACGTTGTAACGAAACTAATGTCTTTTTGTTTTGTTTTGTTATAACTCAAAGTTTATCATGTTGTACGAAAACCAAATTGATCGTTATCGAAAAACAAATCAACAGGGTAATATTCATCAAAAACTGAGAGTTCATGGCTAATAAAGAGATGATCGGCCCAGTTAATATAGGGCCCAAAACATTAAGAAAAAAAAAAAAAGAGTAAACCATATTTTTGTTGTTACGTCCAACAATCATCTTGGCAATGTTTTTATCTTGAAATAATCAAGATGGAGAGTCTTAAGCTTCGGCATCAATGTTGACACTGTTGGTTTTCCTCCTAGTGGGGAAACCAATTTGGGTTTGGTTTTGAGAACCAAACTTGGGCCTAATTTAATTAATGAGATTGTTTTGGGCTGTAGGTTAAGAGAGAGTATATAAAACACTCTTAACCTAATTTTCGTGATCAAGGAAAAAAAAAAAAAGTAGAGAGAATTTTCTGAGACAAAGAGAATAGAAACAGAACTGTTAAGGTTTGTTGTGTTGAACGTTTGGACAGTCAAACGAGCTCCGATATTGCTGATATTTGGAGGATAGCTTCGTGACTCAGTGATCTTTAGATTCAACGGTGGAGATTGTATTTCAACGGTTGGTTTGAGAGGAATCTGGGTTTTATCGTCGCTGGTCGTGTCTGGAATTCCCAGATTTTCTGCAGCATCTGCCGTGAGTGTTTGGGAGATCCAACGAGATCTGATTTGGAGACCGGAATCTTAGAGAACTTAGGGTCGTTTGGAACTCCTGATTTCTAGCTCTTGTATTGCTCTCTTGTAAGGTTTTCTTTGTATTGGAGATTGCTCTTTGGAGCCTTAGTCTCTGGAGGACGTGGTTGTAACTCAAATATATTGGTGATAGTGGATTTTGAGTGGACTACGGTCCCGTGGTTTTTACTCCTCACATTGAGGAAGTTTTTCCACGTAAAATTTGCTGTGTAGTTTACTTTCTTGCATTGAGGTTTTCAAGTATTCTATATTTTTCTCACAGGTACACATAAGTGAGGGGAACTTTGTTCCGCTGCGCCTTTGTGCGTTGTTTCCCCAACAAAGTGGTATCAGAGCTTTGGCTTTAATAATTTGGGTTATTAGTTTGCTTGTGTGAGCGATGGAAAATATGGGCAGAATGATAAGTTTGAATGGTGCTAATTATCATCTATGGAAAGGCAAGATGGAAGATCTTCTATATGTGAAGGAGTTTCATGTTCCAGTTTTTCAGGAGAATAAACCTGATGATAAAACTAAGGAGCAGTGGACGTTGTTACATCGACAAGTCTGTGGTTGCATCAGGCAATGGGTAGATGATAATGTATTAAATCATATTGAAAATGAGACTAATGCTCGTTCTTTGTGGTTGAAGCTGGAGCAACTGTTTGCTCGGAAGACCGGGAATAATAAGATGTATATGATCAAGAAGTTGATTGAGTTGAGGTATGAGGAGGGAACTCCGATGACAGATCACTTGAATGCGTTTCAGGGATTGATCAATAAACTTTCAGACATGGGAATCAAGTTTGAGGATGAGATTCATGGGTTGTGGCTTCTTGGTACATTACCAGATTCTTGGGAGGTGTTTAGAATGTCTCTTTGTAACTCCGCATCAGATGGGGCTATTTCGATGGACTTAGTGAAGAACAGTGTCTTGAATGAGGAAGCGAGGAGGCAATCAAACCCTAATTCCTCGCGTTCAGATGTATTGGTTACTGAGTCAAGGGGGAGAAGTTCATTTAGAGATCCCAAGAAAGACAAGAACAGGAGCAGGAGCAAATCTAACAAATTTGCTAATATAGAGTGTCATTATTGTCACAAGAAAGGACACATGAAGAAAGATTGCTGGAAGTTGAAAAAGGATAATAAGCAGCAAGGTAAAAGACCAGATGATGGTGAAGATAGAGTGACTATCACTCAAGATGAATTTCTTATTCTTCTGGAGGGTGATGCCATCAATGTTGCTAGTCATGAAACCAGTTGGGTTGTTGATAGTGGAGCTACTACTCATGCTACATCGCAGCGGGATTTGTTCACTACCTATACTCCAGGTAGTTATGGTTCTGTGAAGATGGGTAATGATGGTGTGTCTCAGGTTGTTGGCATTGGTGATATTTGCTTAGAGACTAGTCTTGGTACTAAGCTTTTGCTTAAGGGTGTTAAGCATGTTCCAGATGTTCGCTTGAATTTGATATCTACAGGAAAACTTGATGATGAAGGTTTCTATAGTTTATTCGGAGGGGGTAAATGGAAACTTTCACGTGGTTCTATGGTTGTGGCTCGAGGTGATAAGACTTCATCTTTCTATTGGATGCAAGCTAAGGTCTCCAAGGATACGATTAATGCAGTGGAGAATGACAATGCCATGGAGTTGTGGCATAAGAGACTCGGTCACATGAGTGAGAAGGGATTGTCTGTGTTGTCAAAGGAGGCCATTCCAGGTATCTCCGGTTTACACTTGCAGAAGTGTGTGCATTGTTTTGCAGGGAAACAACACAGGGTCTCGTTCAAGTCTTTTGTACCTTCTAGAAAACTTGAGATACTTGATTTGGTGCATTCAGATGTGTGTGGTCCAATGAAGACAAGATCTCTTGGTGGTGCATTATATTTTGTTACATTTATTGATGACCATTCTAGGAAGCTGTGGGTTTTCACTATGAAGACTAAAGATCAGGTTTTGGGATATTTCAAGCATTTTGTGGCATTGGTTGAGAGACAAACAGGTAAGAAGTTAAAGTGTATCCGCAGTGATAATGGTGGAGAGTATTCTGGACCATTTGATGTTTATTGCAAGGAACATGGTATTAGACATCAGAAGACGCCACCTAAGACTCCACAGTTGAATGGGTTGGCTGAGAGAATGAATAGGACAATTGTTGAGAGGGTTAGATGTTTGATTTCACAGTCAGGCTTGGCGCAGACTTTCTGGGGTGAAGCTTTGAGCTCAGTTGTTCATGTGTTGAATTTATCACCGAGTGCTCCATTGGAGGGTGATTGTCCAGAAAGAGTTTGGACCGGTAAAGATATTTCTTATGGTCATTTGAGAGTGTTCGGGTGCAAGGCATTTGTGCACATTCCCAAAGACGAGAGGTCAAAGCTTGAGATGAAGTCGCGACAATGTGTGTTCATTGGTTATGGTCAAGATGAGTTTGGATACAGATTTTATGATCCTGTTGGGAAAAAGCTCTTAAGGAGCAGAGATGTTGTGTTCATCGAAGATCAAACGATTAAGGATATTGACAAGTCTAGAAAACCAACTCAGATAGTTGACAGTTTGATAGATTCAGAGGTTATTCCTTCTACATCGGTTCACAGTCAGGTTGAGGGTGAGGTTCATGTTGATACACCCAGTGAAAATGCTCCCGCACATGATGATGATGGTACTGGTGATCATGGTGACGATCATGGTGATACACCAACTACCGTGAACCTGCCACCTGTTAGAAAATCTGTGAGAGGTCTAATACCGTCGACTAAGTATAGTCCTCATGAGTATATATTACTTACTGATGGGGGAGAACCTGAAAGTTATGATGAAGCTTTAAAAGATGAACATAAAGATGAATGGAATGGTGCAATGGAAGTAGAGATGGATTCTTTTGCTGAGAATGATACATTTGAGTTGGTGAAGTTGCCTAAGGATAAAAAGGTGTTGCTTAATAAGTGGGTGTTTAGGGTTAAGCATGAAGAGCACAGTTTGCTACCTCGATACAAGGCTAGGTTAGTTGTGAAAGGATTCGGCCAAAAGAAAGGAGTTGATTTTGATGAAATATTTGCTCCTGTTGTGAAGATGTCATCCATTCGGGTTGTACTTGGATTGGCAGCGAGTCTTGATCTAGAGGTTGAGCAGATGGATGTAAAGACGGCTTTCCTTCATGGTGATTTGGAGGAAGAGATTTACATGGTACAACCGGAAGGCTTTGTTCAAAAGGGCAAAGAGGATTTAGTTTGTCGCTTGAAGAAAAGTCTTTATGGTTTGAAACAGGCGCCAAGACAGTGGTATAAGAAGTTTGAGTCGGTTATGGGGGAGCATGGTTATAAGAAGACTACTTCTGATCATTGTGTGTTTATGAAGAAGTTTGGTGAGGATGATTTTATCATCTTGTTGCTGTATGTTGATGATATGTTGATTGTTGGCAAGAACTTGAGCAGAATTCAAGAGTTAAAGAACCAGCTTGGCAAGTCTTTTGCTATGAAAGATTTGGGTCCAGCGAGACAGATTCTTGGTATGAGAATTGTTCGAGATAGAGGTGAAAGGTTGATTTACTTGTCTCAGGAGAAGTATATTGAAAAAGTACTTCGAAGGTTTCATATGGACAAGTCTAAAGTTGTTAGCACTCCTCTTGCTACACACTTTAGATTGAGCAGTCAACAGAGTCCGCAAAAGGATTCAGAGAAGGAATATATGGCACGAGTTCCATATGCTTCCGTAGTTGGTAGCTTGATGTATGCAATGGTTTGTACTAGACCAGATTTAGCTCATGCTGTTGGTACAGTTAGTCGTTTTCTTTCAAATCCAGGTAGAAAACACTGGGATGCTGTGAAGTGGATTTTGAGATATCTTCGAGGGACTTCTGATTTGAAGCTTACCTTTGGAGGTTATAAGCCATTGCTTATCAGTTATACTGATTCTGATTTATCGGGAGATATTGATTCAAGTAAGTCTACTTCAGGTTACTTGGTAACATTTGCAGGGGGAGCTGTGTCATGGCAATCAAGGTTACAGAAGTGTGTTGCACTTTCTACTACTGAAGCTGAGTTTATAGCCGCAACAGAAGCTTGTAAAGAGGTGTTGTGGATGAAGAATTATCTTGAGGAGCTTGATTTCAAGCAAGATAAGTATGAGTTGCTTTGTGATAATCAAAGCGCAATTCATCTTGGAAAGAACTCTACATTTCATTCGCGTTCGAAACACATTAATAGGAGGTATCATTGGATACGTGATGTGGTGGCTTCTAAGGAAGTCGAGCTTGCAAAAGTTCACACAGATGATAATGGAGCTGATATGATGACGAAGTCATTGCCAAGAGGGAAGCTTGAAGTTTGTCGAGAGGTAGCCGGGATGTCTGTTTCCTCCACTTAGTCGGAGGGGGAGTTTGTTGGTTTTCCTCCTAGTGGGGAAACCAATTTGGGTTTGGTTTTGAGAACCAAACTTGGGCCTAATTTAATTAATGAGATTGTTTTGGGCTGTAGGTTAAGAGAGAGTATATAAAACACTCTTAACCTAATTTTCGTGATCAAGGAAAAAAAAAAAAAGTAGAGAGAATTTTCTGAGACAAAGAGAATAGAAACAGAACTGTTAAGGTTTGTTGTGTTGAACGTTTGGACAGTCAAACGAGCTCCGATATTGCTGATATTTGGAGGATAGCTTCGTGACTCAGTGATCTTTAGATTCAACGGTGGAGATTGTATTTCAACGGTTGGTTTGAGAGGAATCTGGGTTTTATCGTCGCTGGTCGTGTCTGGAATTCCCAGATTTTCTGCAGCATCTGCCGTGAGTGTTTGGGAGATCCAACGAGATCTGATTTGGAGACCGGAATCTTAGAGAACTTAGGGTCGTTTGGAACTCCTGATTTCTAGCTCTTGTATTGCTCTCTTGTAAGGTTTTCTTTGTATTGGAGATTGCTCTTTGGAGCCTTAGTCTCTGGAGGACGTGGTTGTAACTCAAATATATTGGTGATAGTGGATTTTGAGTGGACTACGGTCCCGTGGTTTTTACTCCTCACATTGAGGAAGTTTTTCCACGTAAAATTTGCTGTGTAGTTTACTTTCTTGCATTGAGGTTTTCAAGTATTCTATATTTTTCTCACAGGTACACATAAGTGAGGGGAACTTTGTTCCGCTGCGCCTTTGTGCGTTGTTTCCCCAACAGACACCATCCTCAAACTGTATCTTCAGCATAACCAATATCTTGCTCACAACAGATCTCTTGAGGAAAGTTTAATCTATGGTAATGTTTACTCAAGAATGGTAACAACGAAAATGAGCACAAAGGTACACACACATTACCATTTGTGTGCTCAAAGGTACAATCTTTAATCTATGGTAATCTTTAGTTTACAAGTAATATGTGAATGAAGAGTGTATGATTCAGTTCAGGAGAATGTTACAGAGGGAGAAACCAAGAGATTGATGAAGGTTACAAAAGGAAGTAGTATTAGGACTAGTTGGCATCCTCCAAGAGGAAATCAGATTGAAGGTGTTTTCTGGAAACAAGCATGGACTGAGATGGTTACTCTCTTCAACTTTGATGTTGTTGATGTGTTTAAGAATCGGTATAAGACTCTGAGAAGACAGTTCAATGCGATCAGATGGGTTTGCTTGGGATGATGAACGTCAAATGGTTACAGCTTATGATATAATGTCTGGCAAACACTACATAAAGGTAAGTTAGTTGCGCCTCTGCTCTTAGCTAAGCTGAGGAAGAAGATAGCAACTCTCTTTTGTTTGACCCTAAAAACAAAAGAGATCAACTTGCTAATGCTGATACAAGTCCTATAAACAATCCATAGCTTAATTGAGTAAACCATAACTTACTTCACAGGAACTGGTGTTGTTTTCTTACGTACCAAGTTAATGATATCGCTCGTGAATTCCCTAGTAAATACCATTGTTGCAGCTAAGAACAGCAGGATCCAATGTTTGCTCTCACTGAAATCTCCGACTCTGTTCTAAGGGGTATTGATGGACTGGTGAGGGATTGTCTACTTATTCCGTTAGCCTGAAATTTTCATTACCATTATGGTATAATATTTGTGTAATTGTGTAATGCTCTTGCATGCAACTGGATTCGCTGTGTGATGTAAACTGGTCGGTCATGTTTGTTGAATTTAATGGGCTTTGTAACACATGTAATTCGTTGAGCAGATAAAAACTTGATTTGTTTTTTTAAGTACGAAAAAAGGAAAATTGTGGTAGATCTCAAACAATTAATGAAATCAACGGTTCTCATACAACAACGAAAAAAAAATGTTAATTCACTTTTTCCTTTTTTCTTTTTTCCCCAAATCCAATTCCATCTAAAACTTGGAAACTTTTCTCTATATAATTGATCAAGTAGTATTCTTCTCTCGCCAACATTATTCATCACATACTTTTTGTTCTCATTCTTTCTCTACGTCTCTTCTAAATCTCATCTTGTCTCTGTGTTTGTTTACTTTTCTCAAAAGCTATGGATATGTCCGGCGATCTCCCACCACTACCACGTTGGAAAGATCTGATGACGATGAGAAGAAACAAAAGAAGAAGAGTGATAAAAAAGAAGAACCTTGAAGAACTTATCAGCACGGTCACAAGAACTGCTCATGTTGCAAGAGACAAAGGATTTTACACTGTCTCTCCCGAAGCTCTCAAGTGCGTTGAGACTCTCCGACTTATGCGAACCTTGCCTTTAACCCCTCGGCTAATTCGGGAGACTAACATCTTATGCACTCTTCTATTCCTCTCCAAGAACGGTAACCCTAAAATCAGATCTGAGTCGAGAGCCGTCGTTGATCACTTGAAGAACATTCTTGATAACAAATCCCATTAATGGAAGAGGGACGAAGACAAGAAAGAGCTTTAGCATGATCGGAGAATTTTTAGGGTTTATTTATTTCTATTTTTTTGTCGTCTATTAGGGTTTATTTTACTCAAAGTTTTATCATGTTTGTACGAAAACCAAATTGATCGTTAACGAAAAATAAATCAACAGGGTAATATACATCAAAACTGAGAGTTCATGGCTAATAAAGAGATGATTAGTTAATATAGGGTCAAAAACATAAAAAAAAGAAAAGAGTAAACCATGTCCTGGTTTATCTCTCGTGCCTCAGCTTTGTTTTTTTTTTCTCTTTTTGTATTTTTTTTTGTTTTTATCTCCGACAAAGAGGTAGTAGTAGGGGTAGAAGGGCTTTCTTTTCCGACGATTCGTTCCCTCGCGCTTCGTCGTCTGACATCAGCGTACGTTAGCCCACCATCGTTGATATCATACGCCCAACCGCCGGAGGTAATCTTACGCCTTCCTAGACCGTCGCTTTGAGCTGATTTATAACGGAAACCCTAATTCGTCGATTCCATCCATCACTTTATTTTTATTTTTCTTCCCTTTTCACCTCCTCCTATCTCCTGCGTTTGTTCAACGCTGGTTTTAATCAAAGGATCGAATCTAGGAATTGATTTGTTGATTTTTGTGTTGTTTTTGATCAGGGGAGATTCGTGAGATTGATTTTTTTTTCAATTTTGATCAATTCGTCAGTGTACTAGATCTGAGGCAATAGACTGTAGACGAATTTGACTGTGGGGGAGAGAATCAGATCTAAGTTTTAGGGTTTGATGCGTTGGCGATGTTCAGTGATCGGCGGAAGCGTGATATGGCTAATCATGGAGATGGTAACAAGTACGCGTCTGTGAATCTGAATAAGTCTTATGGATATCAACCTCATCATCAGTATAATCAATCTGGAGGTTATGGGGCAAATCGGGGTAGAGGAGGAGGAGGAGGTGGCTATGGCGGTGGTGGTGGTGGAGGAGGAGGAGGAGGAAGTATGGTTGTCCTTTCACGGCCAAGAAGCTCGCAAAATGCTGGGCCGAAGCTATCTGTTCCACCCCCCTTGAACCTTCCTTCACTCCGTAAGGAGCATGAGAGAGTTGATTCATCTGGTTCTAGCTTTCATTCTGGTGGAGGAGTCGCTGGGAGTGGAGCGAGACCTGCTTCGTCTGGTATGGGATGGAGTAAGCCTGCTGCTTTGCAAGATGGTGATATTGGTAATCATAGTGTTGAAGGTGTTAACAGGGAGAGTAATGGGATGAATAGGCCTCTTGTTTCTCGGCCTGAATCTATGGAACGGGCTTTTCATCATGTAGAGAAAGTTGCAACTTTGAGGGGTGAAGATTTCCCGTCGCTGAAGGCTTCTTTGCCTTCAGCTTCTCTGTCTGGGCAGAAACAGAAGGAGGGTTTGAATCAGAAACAGAAGCAAGTTGCAGGTGAAGATTTTTCAAAAGAGCCGAGAGGTGTCTCTGCTATGGGCAGTTCACTTGTAGATATGAGACCTCAAAATCAGTCTGGGCGTAACCGGTTTGGTAATGAGCTCAGTGAGAAAACTAGTTTCTCAGATGGATTACATTCATCTGAACAGGTGAGGAAAAAAGAGTATTTTTCAGGGCCACTGCCTCTTGTTCGTTTGAACCCACGATCTGATTGGGCTGATGATGAGCGTGACACTAGTCATGGTTTAAGAGATCGGGACAGGGATCATGGCTATTCAAAGAATGAACCATTTTGGGATAGGGGGTTTGATCTTCCGAGGCCTCATGCCTTGCCTCAGAAGCATGCTGCTCCTAATCTATTTGACAAACCAGGACAGCGTGAAAATGATATTGCAAAGTCCTCTTTGACTCAAGTAAGACCAGTCAGTGGAGGAGGAAGGGAGGCCAACTCTTGGAGAGTCTCCTCACCACTCCAAAATGAAGGTGCAAATAATAATAAAAGTATTTATGGAGCGAGGCCGTCTAGTAGGGGCAGAGAAACTGTTAAGAAGAGTAACTACCTCTTGTCAACACCAAGGGAAAATGTTTGGAATAATACTGGAGCTAGAGAGGCTCCATATCAGCATGGAGGAGGAAGACAGCCGTGGAATAATAATAATATGGATAGCTCCAACAACAGAGGAACTTTTCATCGGGATGGGTACGGAATTGAAAATCATAATAGGTATGGTACTAACTCTTTCTAGTATGGCTCTACTTCTAAAGGTTTGCTTACTTCTTGTGACCTTAATTAATGATTTTAACATCTTGCAGGGATAAACGCCCCTTCTTCAAGAGTGACAAACCTCATGTGGAAGACTTTGCTGACTCCGGTTTTGATGTCCATGATCCATTCCCAGTACTTGGTGTTGCTAAGAAGAAGAAAGAGGCTTTAAAGCAAACAGAGTTTCATGATCCTGTCAGGGAGTCATTTGAGGCTGAACTTGAGCGGGTTCAAAAGATGCAGGAAGAGGAACGCCGGCGGATCATCGAGGAACAGGAAAGGGTGATAGAACTAGCTCGAACAGAAGAAGAAGAGAAACTGCGGTTTGCTCGTGAACAAGATGAGCAGCAGAGAAGATTAGAAGAAGAGGCTAGAGAAGCTGCTTTCAGAAATGAGCAGGAGAGACTAGATGCTGCAAGGAAGGCAGAAGAGTTGAGAAAGTCAAAAGAAGAGGAGAAACATAGGTTGACCATGGAGGAAGAAAGGAGGAAGCAGGCTGCTAAGAAAAAGCTTATAGAGTTGGAAGAAAAGATTTCCAGGAGACAGGCTGAAGCTGCCAAAGGTTGCAGCATATCTTCAACTGTTTCAGAGGATAAATTCTTAGATATTGTTAAAGAAAAAGAGTCTGCAGATGTTGTTGATTGGGAAGACAGCGAAAGGATGGTGGATAGAATTACTACGTCATCAACTTTAGATCTATCAGTACCCAGTAGATCATTTGAGAGCAATGCCGCATCTCAATTTTCTAGAGATGGTTCTTTTGGGTTCCCTGATAGACAAAAGCCTACGTGGAGAAGGGAAGATATTGAGAGTGGAAGCCATTCGAGGTTTATTCCACAAAATATGGAAAATGTTCCACATAGCTCGCAGGAAGAGTTCTTTGGGACAACTGGATATCTCAGTGCCCCTTCGTACTTCAAACCAGGATTCCCAGAGCATTCAGTTGATCAGAGTTGGAGAATTCCTGGAGATGGGAGGACCCATAGTAGGAATTACGGGATGGAATCTGAATCTCGTGAAAATTTTGGAGAGCAATATGGTGATCCCGGATGGGGACAAAGCCAAGGCCGTGCACGCCATGGTCCATATCCTCATTATCCTGAAAAGTTGTATCAAAATCCTGAGGGGGATGACTATTACCCTTTTGGAAGACCAAGGTATTCAGTAAGGCAGCCACGTGTTCTTCCCCCTCCCCAGGAGTCTAGGCAGAAGTCATCATTTAGAAGCGAGGTTGAGCATCCTGGTCCCTCAACTTCTGTTGGTGGGATTAGCTACAGCCATACTGATAGGACTAATTCGACCGTTCTAGCCAGTTATATAGGGGATCTTCAAGATCACCATGTACTGTCCAGGAGTGGTATCGATGAAAATCACCGGTTTGATAGCAAGCTTACTGGAAGATGTGACTCTCAGTCTTCACTGTCCGTTACTAGCCCACCTGATTCTCCTGTTCATCTCTCTCATGATGACTTGGATGAATCAGCAGATTCATCTGTCTTAGCTGCTTCCAGGAAGGGAGAAGATGCTGGTTTACTAGAGAAGGGGGGGCCACCAATTATCTCTAGTGATGTTGGAAAGGATAGTTCGATGATTGCTACAGGCTCTGTGTCTTGTTGGGATAATGAAGAGTGGACTCTTGACAGTAATGAGCGGTTGCAGGAACAAGAAGAATACGATGAAGATGAAGATGGATACCAGGAGGAGGATAAAATACACGGAGTTGATGAGAACATAGATCTCGCCCAAGAATTAGAAGAAATGCATCTCGAGGATAAAGACTCTAATCTAGTCTTAGGCTTTAATGAAGGAGTGGAGGTTGAAATACCCAGCGATGACTATGAAAAATCTCAGCAGAACTCCGAAGCTACATGTCCACTTCCTCAGCATACTCTCGATTCTTTAGATGATAAAAGACCTTCTATTGAGACAAGCCATGGTGAACAAGCCGCCCAACCTGTTGAAATTTCTGATCCGTTGAGCATGCATAATGCCCGGCAGTCATTTGACTCCAAGAGTAACTCTACCGTTTCTACTCATCCTGTCATACCACCTCACAGCATTGGTCTGCATCCATCACCTCTTCAGACAACTATCCCTCCTGTATCCGTTACTTCAGCGCAGATGGATGAGCCTGTTAAGTTTCAGTTTGGTTTGTTCTCTGGTCCTTCGCTGATACCTTCTCCGTTCCCTGCCATACAGATTGGTTCCATCCAAATGCCTCTTCCTCTTCATCCCCAGTTTGGTTCCTCGCTTTCCCATATCCAACAGCCCCAGTCTCCTATCATTCAGTTTGGTCAACTACGATATACATCCCCATTGTCCCAAGGGGTGCTGCCACCGCCACCACATTCAGTTGTCCAAGCGACTGGTTTATCAACGTATGGTTTGAATCAGAATCCTGGATCCTCAGTGATGGTTCAGCTTGGTCAAGGAAATCCGGCTAATCTGCTTACCAGAAATGCAGCAACCTCTATATCAAACCCCCAGCTTAGTGTTCTTAGGAGACCGATGAATATTTCTGATGGGGGCACACTGAACAATACTAATATATCTCCAGCGAGAGCAAGCACTGAGGCAGCAGTGCCACCTCAAAAGAGTCATGGAAAATCAAATTTAGTTGAAAGACAATCAGGATGCCAAGCCCAAACTGACACAACTGAAGTTAGAAATTCTGGCTTGCGCTCATCAAGTGCTGCTGAGGTTTCTCGGGTAGATTCTGGTGGTTATAGAAAATATCGCCGTCAGAGGGTTGAATTTAGAGTTCGGGAATCAAACTGGCCATCTTCCGAGGATAATCGAAATGGCAATGGAAGGGCTCAAAATTCTACGAGAAACGGAAGTAGAAAATATGTTGTGTCCAACAAGTCCCAGAAACAAGGCTTAGATAGCTCAGTGTCCGGTTCAAATACTGGGGGTTCATTTGAGAGTAGACTGGGGAAAGACACTGTCGTGAAGAGTCCACTCAGTCCAAATTCTGGACAGGCAAACCTTAAAAGGAATATGATATCTGTAAAAGAAATTGATGCACCTTTGCATAGTGGAATTGTTCAAGTCGTTGAGCAACATGGCATTGAAGCTCCTAGTGACGATAATGATTTTATTGAGGTAAGATCAAAAAGGCAAATGCTTAATGACCGCCGTGAACAGAGAGAAAAAGAGATCAAAGAAAAGTCTCAGGCATCCAAGGTTTTATTGCAATCTAAATCCTCTAGTGCTCTACTTGTAAATTGTTACCTAGTCAGAGATAGTTCTCACTAAGAGTGAATTTGATTACTTGCAGGCATCCCGAAAACCCCGTTCAACTTTGCAGAACAATACTGCTGCAGCCAGATCTAACAGAAGCCCACCAGCTAGCCGAGTTGCGAACAATAAGCAGTTTAATCCTGTCTCCAACAGACAGTCGTTAGGCCCAATAGGCACACCATCCCCTAAAACAGATTCCCATGCTGATGAAAAATCTGGGAGCAGCAAGTATTTTCCTCTCTTTGATCATTTGAAATACTTTACAGAGATAGCGTCCCTCTGTTTATGTTTACTTACCTTCTATTTCATTATGCAGGTCCACTCAGGCAAGTAGTGCCCGTCCAGTTATACCCAAAAATGATCAGAATCAAGCGTCAGGTTTTGTATTAAGCAACAAAAATAAGGTTCTGGATAATATTCAAACATCTGTTGGGACTTGGGGTAACCAACTCACCTATCAGCCGGTGAGTATATATTGTTCAAGGTTTCATTATCTTGTTTTGACTTAGTTGGTTCATCTAAATCGGATGTTTTCCATACCTCACTTCATACTAAAGAATGGTTTACTGAAACATGAAACTGAAAGAATTTGTGAGAAAGAAAGTCGTTGTGGATAAAAAACAAAATAGTTGTGACTCATGCTCTGCTAGTTATGGTTAACACCTATGCAAATATCTGAAGCCTTTTGGTATTACCTTGTAGGTTATGGCCCTAACCCAGAGTCAGCTTGATGAAGCCATGAAACCTGTATCTCTTCTTTCATGTGTTTCTGTTGAGAATGGTGCCAACCGAATTAGGGAGCCAAATTCGACATCAACTTCTGTTTTGCCAAAGAAAAATACTTTTTCAAGCGGCACAAGCCCAATAAATTCATTGCTTGCCGAGGGCAACATTCAGTTTGGTGAGCTGATGGCTTAGACACTTCGATTTTCACTATGAAGTGGTTCGTCTTTGCATTAAAATGATGTGTCTTTTATTCTCTATTAGGTGCAGTTACATCTTCCACTGTTATCCCTCCCTCTGGTGGTGGGTGTACAGAGAACGATAGCTCTTTATATTTTGAAAAAGATAATAAACATCGAAATCCATCATCCACTGGCATTGAGATTTGTGAAGCAGAAGCAGAAGCAGCTGCTTCGGCTATTGCTGTTGCAGCCATAACTAATGATGAAACCGGTGGGAATGCCTTGAGTACTGGCCCTGTATTACCTGTCGAAACCATAACCTATCGAGGAACAGAGTTAGACGATGGAGCAGCAAGTGGTAATATTTGCTTTCTCTCGGTCTCAGGATTACACATATTCCCAAATGGTTATTTGTTGTCTGAAGCAAGTTCTTTCGCTTTGGCAGGTACTGTTAGTGGGCAGCCTAGTCTATCAAAAGCTGAAGAGTCTCTCATTGTTTCTCTCCCAGCAGATCTTTCAGTGGACACTCCAATCTCTCTGTGGCCACAATTACAAAGTCCACACAACTCAAACCAAATGATCACTCACTTCCCTCCAGGTCCTCCTCACTACCCTTTCTATGATGTGAACCCTATGTTGAGAGGTCCTATCTTTGCTTTTGGCCCGCACCATGACGCAGGAGCAAACCAATCACAGTCCCAGAAAGGTCCAGGAACAGTTTCTGGTCCACCTACGACCTGGCAGCAGCAGGCTCATTCTGGAGTAGATTCGTTCTACGCTCCTCCTGCCGGTTTCTCCGGTCCTTTCCTAACCCCGCCCGGTGCTATTCCTGGCGTTCAGGGCCCTCCTCACATGTTTGTTTATAACCACTTTGCACCTGTTGGACAGTTTGGAGGATTGAGTTTCATGGGGACAACATACATCCCATCTGGGAAACAACCAGATTGGAAACACAACCCAAGCGTGTCTTCTTCTCAGGCTGGAGGAGATGGTGACGTAAACAATCCAAATGGTGCCCCCATGCAATGTAACATTGTGCCTGCGCCTCTTCAGCATCTCCCTATGCCTTCTCCTCTTGCCATGTTTGACCCATCCCCTTTCCAGGTAATTTTATTTGATCCCATCCCAACAATGCTAATGAGTTAGAGTCCATGGAGTACTGTCATATTTATTTTACGGTGTGGGTCAGTCTTCTTCTCAGGAGATGCCTGTTCGAGCACGGTGGCCTTACATGCCGTTTTCGGGTCATCCGACAATGCAAATGCAGAAACAGCAAGAAGCAGCTGATGGCTCCAATCTTCCTCCACCTCAGTTTAACAACAACAACATGCTTCCTCCTCCTCACAGATATCCCAACGTCCAAACATCCTCCGTCGCCGATGCTATGGTGGATTCCTCAAACTCTTACAGTTCCACCACTTGCGCTTCGCCACCTAAGCCCAATACCACATTGTCTGATCCCAACGGCAACAACACTCAGAATCCAACTGGTCCTGGCTTCAAGTCACAACTACAATCCTCCCAGGAGAAGAACATGCAGTCGCAGCATGTTGGTGGTTCAGGGTCGAGCCACCACCATCAACACCAACAACAGCACAACCGGAGGTCGAGCTTCCATGGGAGAAACCAACCAATGAGCAGAGAGAGAGGTTTTCAAAACAACAACAAGGTGAAGCAGATTTATGTGGCTAAGCAGACTGGTAACAGCAATGCCTCTGCTTCTTCCACCACCACCACCACCACCACCACTACACCCTCGATTTGATTCTTCGTCCTCATCATCCATCCATCCATCCAGGTCCGTTCAGATGTAAACCATTTCCAATAACCCAACCAGCTTTGGCTTCATAAGGAGATAATGATCTGGTTTTTTCATAAATTTTCTTATAAATCCATTAGCCTTTTTTTTTCCTTCTCTTTCATTAGATAATTAGATTTTGTCTTATTGTTTACTCTCTTGATATGGGATGATTAGTTTTATTATATATACATTGGTAAAATATTAGCGTGAGGTTTTCGACCCAATTCACGGCTCCAATGTTTTCCCCTTTGTATCTGTTGTCAACATGATCTTAATTATATCCTTTACAAATCATCAACTCTTATTTAATTAATTTTTATTTTTATATGTTTTTAACTTGTTGGAATTATTTGCACATTCTCTACGGTTTGTAGAAAGTTTGATTAAACATTTGTTGTTTACATGTATTTTATAAGTTTTACTCATCGAAGTTGCAATATACACTCACTCTAAGTTTTTTTGGGTTAAAATCAATAACGAAGAATAGAAGAAACTAAAATAACAAATGATTTTGATACAATCTTTGACGTAGATCAGTTAACTTTCAAATCCCCCAACGACAAGAATAACTACAGAAAAAGGCGCCACAGAAATCTGGTTCAAATTTCGTTTTGTAACGACATCGTCTTTTGCATTGTTTGCATACAGGTCGAGTTGAAGTGTTGGCAAGTATACGAATCTCACTTCCCCATGCTATGAAATTTTGTCCAGGTCTCAAATATGGATCTCTTCCTAGTAAACATTCGATATGGATCGTGAGTCCACATTCATTGCATGCATAAAACCCGTTTTGTTTTAGAGATATATCTTCCTCGCATATTTCGCAACAATAAACCTCATTATTTGCATCTTCTTTGTAAGAAAAAGTGAGCAAATGCTCATCATGCTCGTACCTCACCTTATGCGGAAGAGTGGCGCAACGAAAACACAAAACAAAATCGCATTTATCACAACTCAAAGGTTGTTGCTTGTCCTCTCGACAGATGGAACATATTTTGTATGTTTTTTGATCACATGTTATGAACAAAGGATGTGGATGAGAGTGATGATCGAATGGCTCACATATAGATGCACAAACTGTGTCCAGCTTCCAATCACAACTTCTGAGATCACACACATATCCAAATCGACAGGAGAAGCGATAACATTTTGTGCATCGAAATATAGTAACCTGTTGTTTTAGAATCAATGGATGAGGATGTAGCATGAACTGTTTCACACGTAGCAAATATGCACATGATTCATGTAAAATGAAATCACATTGCGTACATCGATACACCTTACCATCATCAACAAAAGGAAGTATGCATATTTGACAATACTTATTTTCATCGTACACTCTTTCGATCATTTTGCCGAGTCGCATTTGATGATCTGGATGACTCGAATGTCGTATAATCCCAGGGCCTTCCTCCTCAAACATTTTAGGATTTTCATATGCTTTTTCAGGCACTCCTTCAAGTTCTTTCCCATCACATACGTCACTCCGTAGTGCACATTTAGTATGCACTGCATAAACACATCCCTTTATACAAGAGTATTTCCCGTAATTTTCGTTTATATTTGCCTGACAAACTCCACAATTAGTCCACTCCTTGTAAGGAATACTATGAGTGAAAGTGAGACGATGACTGTGACGGGACACTTGTATAACATATGGTAAAGTGACACACTGTTTATGGACAATGAAATCGCATTGGAGACATGCGTATAAGTAATCGATTACATTTTCCAACCCACAAACATCACAAACCATATTGGATTTCCTGGGAATGAAAAGGAGGGTATGCTCATGCCTCTTTGGATTGTATATAGTAAAGGATGTTGGGTTTCTCGCACAAACTATATGGATTATAAAATCACAAATAAGGCAAGCGTAAAATTGATCGTACCCAGATTGTGTACAAGAAATACAAGGCAAAAAAGTGTTTATGTATCCTGGATACAAAACAAGTTGGAGAGGATGTTTTGGATGATCAGAGGATTGGAAGAGACAAGGAGACTCAACACATTCTTTGTGGTATTTATAATCGCAATGACTGCAATAGTAATAGGCTTTTTCTAGTATCTTTCGTGAACATGAAAAACACTTGACGTCTTCTTCACCTTCTCCCACGAACTGAAGATGGTGGGACTTCTCGTCTACCGCATCAGAAATGCAATAGGGACTGCTGATTACGTGAAAGATTTTCCCACCAATTGTTATCACTTTTCCATCTTTATCTTTTTTAAAACGTTCTTCAGGGCATAAGAGACGACATGAAGCAGCGTTGGCAAGAGGATCCATGGAGATTACTTAAGGATTAACGGGTTTTTTTCTTCTTCTTTTTTTTTAATCAAAAGGTAAGGTTAAGTTGTGTCCAAAATTGGCCAAGTTGTATGTATATTTATATTGGCCAATAACTTTATTGACTCTCACACAAAGCAAGAATACGATTCTTATACAAGTGTTTAGTTTTAAGTTTTGATAAATCTTTTCACAATGCCCCATTCTGGAAGAAAGAGGAAGTGTCAAGGGGGGGAAATAAACATTCTATGTTCTTTTCTTAACTAATTGGTAACTAACTAAATTTCCCACTCTGTTATTTTATTCGTCTACCCATGACTCTGAAGAGTCTTATCATTGTAAAATCAATACATATGAAAAGGAAACAGAAATACGAATCTTCATGATTTATAAATAACCAATGCAAGCTCCTAAAGTTTTCACAATTTAAGAATGCGAAGTTTTTTGCCAGTAATCAAATCCAAAGAGATTTTCTTTTATACAGAAAAAACAAACTGATACAAAGACAGTGAGTGAAAGCTAATAGATAAAACAAACTGATATATGTATCTTGAGTAATATTGCCTCAGTTAAACCAAGTATCTAACAAACAGAGCTCATCAATAATATCATTAAGAACAAGAACCTCTCTAAGATCCATAAGCGGTTCTCTTCATCATCCTCATGAATTCTTCCATGTTTACTTCACCATCGTCTACAGTTTTTATTTTACGTAGTGGATTAAACCAAACATTTAGCACAAGAAAAAGAGACAAAAATGTTTGGAAACTTACGGTCTCGGTCTGCTTCTTCAACCATCTCTCGTATCTCAGCATCAGTGAAATTCTCACCCAAGTCCTTTGCCATGCGTTTAATATCATCAGGAGAGATCTTCCCCTGAAAAATTTAAGAGGAAAAAAGGTTAATTTCTTGAAAAAAAATAAAAGATGGAATGAAGAAAGTATAGAGAGTAAATAAATACATTCTTGTCAAGATCAATGATCTTGAATGCCTTGGTGAGCTCTTCTTTAGTGTCTCTTTCACCAATCTTAGCAGTCATCATATGAACAAACTCATCAAAATCTATAGCTCCACTTCCATCTTTGTCAACATCAGCTATCATTTGGTTTATTTGCTTTCAAAAACACACAAACACAATCATAAATCAAAATCACAAGAATACACAATGAATGAATCTTAGCAAAAATAACCAAAAAACGAAACATATATAATTAGTACCTCTTCAGTCATTTCGAAACCAAGCGCCCTGTATATAATATCATTCAGAGATCATAATTATCAACAAATCAAATTCAAAATCATAGTAAGAAACTCTAAAAAAAAATAACCTCATAGCAACGTTAAGCTCTTTAGCATCAATAGTGCCAGATCCATCAGTGTCAAATAGCTCAAAAGCTTCCTTAATCTCTTGCCTCTTCTGTGTTGTTAATCCATGATGACGTCTAGGCTTCTCTTTCCTTGATACACCTCTGTACAAACTCGACTACAAAATATAAAATCTCAGCTCAATTTTATGTTTCTACAAACAAAAATTCTCAACTTAAAAATCAAAAACAAGTGTTAAGTAACAAAATATATCATTTTTCGCCTAAAATATTTGAGATTTGAGCTCCAATTTATATATAAACCCTAATTTCGTCACTTGTAACATTCATCAGTTTTGAATCAGATCTTAAATATATCATAATGAGAAATTGTTTATCTAGCAGCAGCGAAAAGCTAATCTAATCCGAAGCAATTAAATACAGAATTAACAAATCAAAAGATACGAACCATTTCTTCTTCGCCGCGACACAAGTCGGACAGATTCGATCAAAAGCTCTTTTCGCTTTTAGTTTCCGCGTTCGAATTCGCCGGAGAATGAAAACGTTTCTTCTAGTGTTCTATTTTCTTTCAATTAAATAAAACACGTAAATAAAATAGTCAAGTGGGCTTAATAACTAAGGCCCATAACTACTACAGTCCCACATTGATAAAATTGCACAGTGTTTTTTTAGAATTACGCTGAAGGATTTTTAAAAAATATTTATTAAAGTTATAATATTTGATATTTTTTTATAAATCTATTTGAAAATTTGAATTTTTTCTGATAATTATATATTTGAATAGTTGAATCTTAAATATCAGGTTTCCTTTTGGCCAAAATTTTTTATCATGTTTCTTTGTCTAATTTACGTTTGAAAAATATTATCATTTTTCTAAAAATTCTTTTATTAGTTTTAAAATTATTCTAAATGTAACTGGAATTAGAGAGATTCCGCATTGAAATTTGATAGAGAAAATGACACTATATCATTGAAATAATTTTATGTTCTGCTTTTGTTTGTTGGTATGATTAATATATTCAATTTTATTTTTTAGGCACCATGATTTACTATATTTTTATTATCTCTTTTGAGATGAGTTCTAAACTCTTTGCAGTAAGAGGAATGAATTTAATACATAGCTGCTCTAATCTTTCCAAAGATGTGAGTTGACTAGACAGAAATTCTCTTAAAAGTATAACATGCATATTTTCAACATACCAAAATATATTTGTAGACAGTTCAGAATATGTGCATATAACTTTGGGTGAGTCCCATTAGAAATAAGATATAATATATTCTAAAATCTTTTGTTCATATGAATCATAAATCATTGTACAATCTAAAGCATATGAGTCATCACAAAAAGATTAGAGTTCTTGCAATTCTTTTTACAAAGTATATATATGATATCATTTTTTATTTTTTAAAAAGTTTAGTTCAATAACAAATGATCAGAATCGAAAAATTTAGTTTAAAAATAAAAATGTTACAAATTGTAATGTTACTATATACTTTGAAGAGAGAATTCCTTTGGATTTAAAATGATCAGAATCGAAGAATTTAGTTTTAAAATAAAAAATTTATAAATTGTAATGTTACTATATACTTTGAAGAGAGAATTTCTTTGGATTTAAAAGAACTCATGATTTTTTGTATTTTCTTTCGTTAAATAAGTTTATTCCATAGGATTTCAAGATGAGAGATCATTACGATATAGTCCGTTCATCTAAATATGTTGGATTCTACTTCTATGAAGATGTGATGGATGTGTGATAGAGGATGGTTGTTTGCTTATTTTCATATATATTTGAAAGTTGGATCTGACAACGTCAAGAAGATGAGTTTCATGAAATTATATTCCTAGTCAATCCTTCTCTTTCTATGGTTAGATGCACTTATTAGGAATATGATTTCATGAATTTCATGAGTTCTTTTAGTGTTACTCCATTCTTCTTTTAAATCCAAAGGAAATCTCTCTTCAAAATATACAAATAACTAAATTCTTTTAAAGCTATGAAGAATCAAACGAAATAATTTGTAAATCAGTTATACATAATATCCAGCAGAGATGATGTAATAATAAATTTTAATTTTTAGGAACTAGTTGGGATGAAATTTTTTTGGGTCATCAAGTTGAGATGATAATGTAATAGAATAACTATAAACCCATTCTAGACATTGTATTAAAAAGACATTGTATTAAAAATTGATAATATGATTAAAGAAAGAAGCACGTTGAGTCACCTGCCAAACCGCTGGCTTCTTCTTCTTTCGGGTCGGCTTAGCTTAGAAATCAATTAGTCTGGTTAGACCGGTTCACCAAAATTCACAATCGACTCAAATGGAAATCAAAACATATTTTCTTGGATTTAGTCTTCTATTATAATTTAGTAAATAAATCGTAAAATTTTCTATATCATTTGTATTTCATCTATTGATAATCGCCTAATCGGTCTATACAAAAACTAAGCCACCGGTTTGGTTTAGTCTCTATTCAGCTGTGAGATGAGGAGATAAAATAAAAAAAATGGTGCGACAAATTATCCGATTCTCCGCATCTTCTCCATCAAGAACTTCGACATTTCTTCCTTTTTTTCTTGTCCACTACGTAAACCCAACAACACTTGTCTATACATATATATATAAGTATATTCACTATGTTATCTTTCAAACACAATACAATAAGTCACTAACTTCTACGAGAGAGAAAACAAAAGCCAAAACCAAAAGTTTTATTCAAAAAAAATCAGAAGAGAATGAGAAGCGTGGTGAAGAAGCTACTATCGTGTGGAGCCAAAAGCTATGCATCATTACCAGACGAAGGGAGAGTTCGAGTTTACGTCGGTAAAGATAGAGAGACTCAGTACAAGCTAGAGGTTGATGCTAGTTTGCTAAACCATCCAATGTTGGAAGATCTATTGAGATTGTCTGAAGAAGAATTTGGACATTCGTATGAAGGGGCCTTGAGGATTGCTTGTGACATTTATGTTTTCATCAAACTGATCAATCTACTCAAAAGTCAAAACCACTAATCATCATAATACATCCCTTTTGCCGTAACTATAATTCCACAAAATTAACGTAGCGTTTTATACCTATCTTTTTTTTTCCTTTATCAAAAAAGAAAAAAAAAATGGACGAAGTCCTAATTTTTTGGATTATGACATTTTTTTATGATTGCCGCACAAGAATTAGAGTCAGCAAAATTTGACAAAATCTTTAATAACTTTACTCTTACGATGTTGTCTCAGTCTTCCACCAATTATTACTATCTGTGATTGGTTCAACAAGCATTTTCACTTACTTCTTGGTTTCTCAATCCTCTTACTTTTGCTAGATAATCCTTCTTTTAGTCTCATTGCAATGAGCCTCAGAATTGATGATCATATAAGTTTCTGGATCCATCTCAATTACATCTAATGGCTTGAGATCACCTAGAACATGGACATCAAATCATAGAATATTTGTTCACAGAAGACAAGAAGCTCAATGCATGACCTTGGGATGGAAATGATCTTCTTCTGAAGATGCCTTAATCTGCATCTTTGAAAAAATCCTCTCTTTGTATAAGGTTTTGACTATTTTCACCATCCTCACTTGTTATTCGAATACTTGTTGGTTTTTATCAAATAATATGCAACAGACTTGTACCATAGTTTACTGAAAAGGAAAAGCATCTAACTTTGGATTCTTATCCAAGAAATCAAAATAAGAATTCGCACAATGGATAATAATCAAAATTTATTGGTAAATGATTATTACAAAAAGATTACTCATAAAACAGAAACATATATACAAAGATGGTGCCGCAATGTACCTCATCATGTATTTGACTGATGGATTACATTTGCTGCATTTATTACAATAATCAGAGTTCTTTGCTAGTTAAGTACAAAGGAACCATTAAGCAAACTTATCTCAGTCATTAGATCTAAATCAAACTACATTTTCAGAGCTAAATGCACTAACCCGCTCTGGTGGCAACTACATGCATGGTCTTTACTCTTTAGTTTCCCATCTTTGAAAAAAAAAACTGAGTTACTAAAAATGGAAATTTCCTTTTAACTAAAACATAAACTTTTGTAAATTGTTCACATGGGATCAAATCAGTCTATCTGAATTTAGCACTCTATGCAATAATATCACATATATTAAATTATCACGTTACGTATATATCACACATGGATTATAAGAGAAGCCACCCCTGTCAAAAGTCAATACAACGGAATCTAAAGAATATACTTTGATCTATTGTAAATATAAAAATTATATATCACATACTAACAGAAAGATCAAACAATCATTCAACCGAATCAGATATCATACAATTTGACAATAATGTAATCTAAATACAAGTTGAGTCCAAAATATATTGGTATATTTTACTATTATGTGTGTGTAATGTTACAATGTTGAATAGGCTCTACGACTTTTTGGCCGTATCATTTTTACATATCCCAGTCGCGAATTAATCTATATCCCCACCACGTTTAACAGACGCTTAAATTTAAAACGCCGTTAAATATTTCATCTCGGAGGCGATTGATTCACGGTGCACGCCACCACTCTCGCCCACTGCTTCAGCTTCGTCTTCACCGTTTGCGGATCATCGCCTATTCAAAAAAAGCATATTGACATTATACAATTTATAAGAATTAATAACGCAGATCAGTGTATTGTATGTATAGATTTTATACATACTGGTTCTATATACGGTGTGGGGGCTAGTATCGCCGTCGGAGAGCGAAGACGACGACGACGACGTTACAGATTTGTTAGAAACGGCGTCGTTGTAGCTTTTTTGAACGGCGAAGTAGAGTTCTAGCGCGGGAAGCGTGTTGGAAAGTCTCGGATCTGCGATTTCGGGAGATCCGAATCCGAATCCGAGCTCGAGACTAGCTTTGAGCTCGTCGAGATCTTCGTCGGTCAAGCTCTTCCCGCGGCGGAGGCTGCGGCGGGAGATGTCTTGGCGCTTTGACCAAGCTTCCTCGCGGATGAAATCTGGAGACCACGAGTGTTGTTTCAGGAGAGGAGAAGGATTCGACGGAGGCGCGTGGTGACGACGCACTACCCCCTGTGAGGGGGTGTGCGGTGGACGGCGAGTTTCACGATCAATGGCTGGTTTTTT
The DNA here is from genome assembly GCA_963555745.1 of Cardamine flexuosa. Classification (NCBI taxonomy): domain Eukaryota; kingdom Viridiplantae; phylum Streptophyta; class Magnoliopsida; order Brassicales; family Brassicaceae; genus Cardamine; species Cardamine flexuosa. Next base: position 18,865,223 of record OY743218.1, on the reverse strand, counting down.
GGTAAATAAGTGGAAAACTTTGGGTGAAAAAGTTAGGGGGGAAGGAGGATGGTTAGTTGATGATTAGTTATAAAGGAGTGGAGAGAGAGTGTTGCCGACTTTGGGAGAAATGGGCCGGCCCAAGTCATGATGACCTGGCTTTATTTTATTGGTTGTATTTTATTAAATTTTATGTAATGTTTACCTGGAATTAATGAACCAACACAAGTTGGCATTGCATAAATAATTAAATACTAGAAAATTTTGAAAATTCTTCTTTCTATTATTAAATAAAAGATATTATACGAATAAATCTCAAAGAAATTTCGCTTTTTATGTATTGAAAAACTAGTGGGTTGATGTAGCTAAACGACCTTAAGTTAATATCATCAATCTTTTAATGTCCTTTCGATATAAAGACTATTTTAGATTTTGGCAAACGACGTGTAGATTGACTAATTTTAGGATACTCTTTTATGGAATTATGGCCCAATTAGCTTCTGATGGCCCAATAACTACGTACTTTGCAATGTAACATGTATCTAACACTCTAATATACCCTAGCAGCGTAGCTCATCTTCACATAATTCATTCACTGTGCATAATTAACTTGTATAACAGTTTTGGATGGTTTTTTTGGTGTAACACATAACGATAAGATTAATAAATATATTTATTTGAAGAGAAACAAGTTTTTTACTTAAGGTTTGGCTTTAATCCTTTTTATCATAAAATCCAATCCATAATTTATCTAGATTCAGCTTAATTGTTGAAAATAAATATATAGGAATCACCAACTTGTAAATCAATAATGACCACATGTACCTTAAAAACTCTTTATATGGCCGGTTTAAACTAACTGTATTTAAACATTACTTTACCGCTTCAACTAGTTGTTGAACCATTAAAGGTCAAATTCCGACAGTGAACCAAACTTAGCAGACTCATTATGTTCAACTTCGACCACAACAACATAGCCGATGATCATTAGGTAAAAACTCAATGTGGGGAGACCTGCAAAATCACTTTGGTGAGCCTCATTCCAACATCTAAAAAAAAGAATTGAATTAAAATTCAAAAATAATGAAGAAAACAATGAGAAACTCGCTTTTTCGATTTATCCCCCTCCACCGCACGCACGCTTGGTTCTACTCCTACAATGGTAGGCTTTATAGACATCCTATAACCTAAGAATAATCGATTTGTAAAGAACAGACATGATATATCAACCACACGAGTGCTTATTGTTAATGTATAAAGTTTATGAAAAGGCGAATGGTTTATGAAAAGGGGGTAGTGAATTAAGGAATAAAGTTTCTCCTGCTTTTTACTAGAATCGTCCATTTTATTATTATAGGTTTCGAACTTTCGATTAGTAATATGAAGAAACAAGAATTGTGTGGTTTTACTGAGTATATACCTATACAGTTTAAAATATAGCAACTTGATATACCTATATTAACTATAAGTCTATATCATACATAAATCTAGTTGTTCTCTTAATTATTCGTAAAATAGGTTATTGTGGAAGGTAATATGGAATTAAGCACATGGTGGTAGCTTTACCCCACTCTGAATTACTTAATTATATACTAGCATTTAGTAGTTCTGATATTAGTAGAATCTAGTAGTATATCATAAATATTAATAACTAGTCTATCATAGAGATAATATAGGCACAACTTCAGATGCTATAAAAAAATCAATATTTCTTCAAAAAATAATTTACTATTATTCAAAATAATCGCTTAAACATATACTCCATTTATCAAAACTAATAACTACATGTTTGCATAACTATTTTTAGGTTCACCAATTTCTATTAGGATGTTATTAAAACTATACTATAATTAAAATATATATATGTGATTTGGGTTCAATTACAAGAAATTCATTATATCCGATAATATATTTTTTAATTGTGCTAATAAATTTAATATTATATTATTTTTCTTCAATAAATATAATATTATAATTTCGATTTCATTAGTGATATTATAAAAAAAATCTGGGTCTTTTGTTTATTTAGTTATTTTCACTCTGTAGAGAATGAAATTTTATTAGCAACCATGATCAGTGTCCTATACGTTCTCTTAACCTCATCACCCAACCAGAAAACTCAATTACGAAAACCAACCCATCACAACAAGAGATTTGACATTTTTAACTATCCTTACGAAGACATTGAACCAAACCAAAGTTGTTGGACCAAATTGACTGATCATTAGTTTTTTTTTTTTTTTTCAAATTGACTGATCATTTGATTAATAGTTGAGATGGAGTGGACATAGCAACTGTCGATACTCGAAAGAGTCGAAGCCACACAAACGGACCAAAATTGTCTAACGATAATGACTTTTTGAAACGACATTTTAAATTCAATGATATTGCCATAAATTTCGTCGACATATATGTCAAAGATGTAAGGAACAACACGTGAAGTCCAAGGTGTTTGACCTTATCATTTGTCTTGCAAAATAAGAGGTTTGGTCTAAACTTGATTAATCGGGATAGTTAACTAGAGCTTATACATATTATATATATTACGTCTTCCCTCAATTTATGTAGTAAATAAATATATGAATAAATTTTCGAGGCTGTTTTATAAATTATAACGGTATCAAATTAAAGAAGTAACATGAGGATTAATATGAATATATGATTATTATTATTTTGATAAAAGGCTTATCAGGATTAATATGATTATAATTATAGATGGTCATTTTGGTGAATGGTCTGGGCAAAAATGTTCTTATATCATTTTCAACGTCCATTTCTTTCTCTTCTTCATATATTTTGAGATACTTCATATTAGCTCTTCTTTCATTTTCTTTATCATCTCTTTATAAATATTAACTAAATCTTGTCATCATTTCTTTACAAAAATCATTACATAAAAACAGTACTTTTTCTGCATCAGACGTATATTGAAAAACTGATATATACACCAGATATTCTATTTTGATATGGCATTAATCATGTTTTTTTTTCCTTGCAAATTAGTAATGATCTTGCTTATTTGTAATTCAAATGTATAGCTTAGATTTCTCTTAGTACTTAGTAAATTCAGCTATATATAGAGAGAAAACAAAAACTAAAAATCTGAAACAGATATTATATATGATGGAATTAAAAACGTTCAGAAATGATCGGATCGATTAATATTTCTAATTAGTATAATTTTAACCATATATTAATCTGCAAAGACAACAAAATTGGATGAAGTGAGAGTCTGTACTGTAAAAATATTTATTTTTGAATTCAGTCGATCGACCACAACATACATATTTCTAAATAATAAATAAAACTACTTGCAAAAAATGGCACCTTACATATTTATATCTCATAGAAAAATTATTTAAAGATATTGATTACGTGGTTGGGACAAAATGGACCCTACAAATGCCACACATCTTCAGCTAACACAACAATTAAACATCTAACTTGTAAATGTTCCAAAAGCTTCACACCCAGACAACAAATACTATTCAGCTTATAAGAACATTTCATTAACTCTCACCCATACCTAAGTCCAACCTTTCACATCGCATATAATATAGTTCATGTATCGACTAAAAATGGTCAATTGTAATAAATAAAACAACTTCTTGATTTGTCCTCGATGATAATAACAAAACATCTAATAACTAATAGTATTACCTACAGATCTGATCCAGCTTCTTTTCTGCTCCATTTTCTTATTCTTTTTGTGATCACGAGATTTAAGGTTGAAATTCATAAATTTTGGGGACTATAGTTAGTTTCCCTTTTGTTTATCTTGATGATAGGCGACTACCAATTCCCTCAAATAAATCAACAGCAAACAAAAAAAAAACAGATGATTTTACGTACTTATGTTTCAGCGAGATTGTTAATTGAGATTAGCAATATATATAGTTAGATCATGTATGTGAAATGTGAATGATATAACACAGCTTAAGGCATTTCCAACCCACCTCCACTTTCATCTTCAAACTCTATTTTAGAGTAAAATTTTCCCCAATCCATTTTTATTTTTATCTCTAAAATAGAGATCTTCATTTTTTTCTCCATGTTTGGAGATCTCCGTTTCTTGCCTCCATTTTAGAGGTAAACTATTTTATTTGCAAATTAATCTTTTATATTTTATATTTAAATAAAATTATTTGTTATTATTTCATACTTAACATAAATTACAAATACTTAAATTATTGATAAATTATAAATATATGTATAAGATATAATTTTACATGTATAATGATACAAAATTATAAATATTTAGATTATTTGTAAATTATAAATACATATGATAGTATAAGTTATAAATAGATATATATGATAGTTTATATGTTTTTATTTATTTCATTAGTGTTATGTAATGTAATATTATTTTATAATATATTTTATATTTAAATAATATTGTGATTTGTTATTTATTAGCTAACTTAAAATAAATAGTGTAATTTATAATTTTAGAAAATATAAAAGTATAAAAGAAATTATAATTAAAGAAAAGTACAAGATGCTTAAAATATTTCTTTTTGAAGTAAGAAATGAAGTGATCGATTGAAAATAAATCCACCTCCAAAATGGAATAATTCTATTTTAAAATAAAATATAAAGTTTTCGGTTGGAGATGGTCTTAGAAAATAAATAATAAATAATTAAAATTTTGGAAATGGGTTGGACACAATTATATCTGGACAGAACAAGTGGAGTGGTATACAAGTTACCTAGCTAGTTGGCTTGATCATAATTTATTAGTATCATTTTTAACATGTTGATAACACTATAACAAACTCGTAGAAAATCAAAGAAAACAAAAATCTAAAAAATATATATAACTGAAGATTGTATGATACTAGATTTTATTATAGGGATTTCCTGAATGAGTGAGCAAAATCTTAAAATTGCATGCACGACTGGTAAAATACCTGAAATTTTGAAGACTATGAATCCGTATATGTTACTTAGGGTTTAAAAGATGATGTCTAGGATGATGGTCTGGATGCTGTTTTATTTGTTCAAACCGAACTAAAAACTAGCAAAGTAAAAATAAAAGTTTATTTCTTGAAAGTTGAAACGGCTGAGAAGTAGCTTACTTTATGTAAAATACATTTTGAACTGTTTTTGATATTCGAGTGTGAACATCAAAATATATGTTATTTATAAGTCAATAAATAAAAAGAAGCATAACAAGCTCCTATAATACTCCATTAATTATGCCCGATTCAACATACGGTACGCAAAGTATCTGCCGTTGACCCCCTAACATATTATATCTGTCAAATATATAACTCATGGAAATTTGACTATATATAGTTCGAATCTATACGTAAAATATAATACTAAGAACATTGCTAGGATTGAAAAGTTGTTAAAAAAATATAATTAGCAACACCTAACCTGTTATATAAAAAAATTCGATACCATGTGTTAAGCTGACAAAATGACCGTTTAGTTTGAAATTAAAGCTTTTAATAATAGACAGTTTCGGCTTTCGACGACGTTAGCAAATGAGTACACAAAACTAGTGTGTTTATATATTTAAATTATAATCCACACATTTTAAGAAGTAAACATTTGTTTTTCTCTAAAGAATCCATGCCATATTGGTATTAGCATGTCAGATTCCCGAGTAATGTGGCCTAGAGTCGCGTGACCATTTTTATTGCTTACCCCCAAAGATTATGCCTCAACGGTCATAGATTCACTCCCGCATTAAATTAAATCACAACTATATAGATAGATAAGTAAAAATGTTTTTAACATAAAACTAAAATACAAGCGGTGGAATTTTCAACTTTACAACTACAATTCACGCGTAATCTGCATGTGTACTGTTTCTTTTTGTTTCTTTTTGTCTTAGGACTTTCCAATAAGGATTGTAGAAGAAACAAAATACTCTAATCCATTTCATAATAAACGATTCTTGGTATTGTGTAGACTGTTAAATCCACTGAAAAAAATATGATTAAGTGGATATCAAACAGTGATTAATATCGAGTTTGTCCCTAATCAAATGAGGAACATGATTTGATGCAGCGTGGCGAAGTGGGTATGATATTGGCTTACGTCTAATCACATGTCAACATTTGTTTATTATCTATAATGCTTCAAAATCGGGAACAAATCTCTAAATCCCACGAGGACGAATACAAATAAACCAAAACCGGATTAAAATTTGACAAGTTCTTTAGCCAGAACTTAAACACCGATTATCAAAAAGAAAACATGTTGAGGAATATTGATCTATAATTCATATCAAGAAAATTAAAACCTACACCAGACATATTATAGAGTATATTTTACATACTAGAATTATTTTACTGACAACAATGTAACTAAATAAATTATGATTTGTTTGTTTTGTACTATTTGACCGCATTGCATTATGCATGTTGTTTTAGTCAGCTAACCAATCATAAAATGACAAAGGAAAGAGCATATAATATGATTTTAAAATTCGCATCTCTAGTTTTTTTTTTTTATATATGTTTCATCTGGTTATTAATTCCAGTCCTTAAATTATAATAGATTTAAAAGAAAAAATCAGTTGAATTCACATTAGTCCTGGGCAAAAGTAACTGAATCTGAATACCTGACCCAAATCAATCCAAAAAAATCTAAAATGAATCCGATCTGAAATTTAAAAATACCCAAAAAATATCTCAAATCTTAAATTTGAAAAACCAAACCCAAACCTGAACCGAACCAAAAGCCGAATAAATACACAAAATACCCGAATATATATATTAGTTATATTTATATTTAATATAGTCTAATTATCTAAAATTAAAATTATAAATTTAAATATATCAGTTATAAAACTAAAATAGTTAAAATATCTAAAATAACTATATTATTTGTAAACTTTTAGTCATATTTGTAAATTTTTATTTAATTTTAACCAAATTTTATTTTTATTTTTTATTTTCTCTTAATATTTCAGGTACCCGAATCCGAATCGAATTCGTATAAACTTGAACTGAATCCGATCTGAAAAATAAAAATACTCAAAAAGTATCTTAAACCCTAAACCCAAAAACCCAAAAACCTAAAAAACTTGATTCGAACTTGAACGGATACTCAAATACCTAGGATTAATTCACATCTAAAAATGTTAGTTGGAGGAAATTATGAACTGACTATTTCTTATGTTTGATTAATGTGATAATTTATTTTCCTTGCTTGTATCTATAATTCACGCATGGGTCCTACATGTTTCCAAGAAAATCAGAGCCGCTAAAGAGAAAAAAAAAGAACTACACAAAAGTAAACCGATCAGAAAGGTATCTAATGCTAATTGTAGATAATTAACAAAAACAAATTCAAAGAAGAATCTCCAATGAAGAAGAAAAATATAAAAATTTTAATCATCGAATTAGTTTAGTCGATGAAGTCACTAGAGATTCTCACAAAATCAAAACCCTTTTCTTTTGCCACCACACTAATTTCCATAATATTTTCACAAATAAAACCAAATAAAAATAGAGAAAAAGACAATAAGTAGGACCCACCAATAAAAAACACTTGCTATAAATAAACGAAACTCTTCACTTTGATCAAACAAAGCTCTTCTCTTTCTCTTTGGCCTATCATCTTTTTTCAGTTTCGCCATCAGACAAACATATCTGAAACCCCCATAACTCATAAAGCTTCACTCTTTTTTCAAATTTTTTGTTCTTTTCCCCAAAAAACAAAAAAAATGGTCGACGTTGATCGGAGAATGACCGGTCTCAGACCAGCTCACGCCGCGGGTCTCCGTCGTCTCTCAGCTAGAGCCGCCGCACCAACAACCCCAACGGTTAGAAACAGTCTCGTCTCTTTCTCATCTCTCGCCGACCAAGTGATCTCTCATCTAAACACTTCAAGAATCCAAGTCCAACCGGGTTTATCCGACTCCGAATTCGCTAGAGCCGAAGCCGAGTTTGCATTCGCTTTCCCACCGGATCTCCGGGCAGTTCTCACCGCCGGTTTACCAGTTGGCGCCGGATTTCCAGACTGGCGTTCTCCTGGAGCTCGTCTTCATCTCCGTGCCATGATCGATCTTCCTATCGCCGCTGTGTCGTTTCAGATAGCGAGAAACACGTTTTGGAGCAAATCCTGGGGTCCGAGACCGTCCGACCCGGAAAAAGCTTTACGGGTCGCGAGAAATGCTCTCAAAAGAGCTCCTTTGATGATTCCTATATTCGATCATTGTTATATTCCTTGTAACCCGTCTTTAGCGGGTAACCCGGTTTTTTACATTGATGAGACCCGGATTTTTTGTTGCGGGTCGGATCTATCTGATTTCTTCGAGCGAGAGTCTGTGTTCAGAGAGTCCGATTCGTGTCCGGTTGTTTTAACGAAGCAACGTTCGGTGAGTGAGAAATCCGCCGGGTCTTCATCGTCGTCGTCTTCGTCGAATTTTTCTAGAATGAGTTTAGATTCGGGTCGGGTTCACGGGTCGGGTACACCGAGATGGGTTGAGTTTTGGAGTGACGCTGCGGTCGATCGTCGCCGGAGAAATTCGGCTTCGTCGATGTCGTCGTCGCACTCTTCGTCGCCCGAGAGGTATTTAGATTTACCTAGATCCGAGACACCGAAATGGGTCGACGATTACGTGAACAGAATCGGGTCGGTTTTAAGAGGAGGCGGGTGGAGTGAATCCGACGTTGATGATATTGTCCACGTGTCGGCATCTGGTTTCTTTGAAGGTGAAATGGTAATTTTGGATAATCAAGCTGTACTTGATGCATTGCTTTTGAAAGCGGGTCGGTTCTCGGAGTCGCTCCGAAAAGCTGGATGGAGCTCCGAGGAAGTTTCGGATGCACTTGGTTTTGATTTTCGACCGGAGAAAGAGAGGAAACCGGTGAAAAAATTATCTCCAGAGCTAGTTCAACGAATCGGGAAACTTGCCAAGTCGGTTTCTAGGTCATAAACTCATAAATAAGTAATTTACCCAATCGAGATTCTTTTCCTCCTTTAATTACCCCCCTCATGAATACGTTTCTTATAAAAAATATACAGAATTAGATTTTAACGTTTTCAATAGGTCTAAAATATGTGTAATCTTACATTTTTCCTCTGTTATGTGATTAGAAACCAAAAAAAAATTAAAAATGGGGAACGCGTTGTACTGTGAAGAAAAAAGTACACTGAATAGTAATAAATAAATCCAAATTTGTATATTGCTGATTTAATGTAATTGTGTACAGCTCATTTCGATTCTGGTGGGGCTAATTTGATCGAATTGTTTTCTCGGGGTGTTTTTCGATTTTTTACTTTTGGGAAAGGCTGATTTGTGGAATATCTCTAAAATCTTCAAAAAGAAGCACCAACGCACGTGTGACGACTTTCCCTAACAAAACGCAGAATAACGTTTATTGGGTCCTGCGAACGATGCCAAGCCGACGTCGTTTTCTTAACGCAACGCTGTCTTTTATTACACTACCTTTGTAGTTAGTACGTTTCGAACGACGTAAAAAAACATATGAAATGATTACTTTTTTTTAATAATACATAAAATGATTACTTAACCAAGATACAGTATAAACAAAGTATCAATATTTTTTTTTAGAATTTTGAATTGCGTAAGGCTTTGTTTAATGTTTTAATTAGTGTTCTCTGGTGAACACATAGCGAGTAGAGGATGAACAATCGTGCATGATTTAAGTATTTTTTAATCTTGTTTTGTTTAACTTTTAAAAAGAGAAGAGAACGGATCATAATAATGGTTTCCTCACTATATCTATTGTGGTTTAGTAGTCATTAGAAGTGTTCACGTTTTAAGAATCCCACAGTCAAAGATCCGATTCATGGCACCGGGTGATTCAAATATATTTGTATAAATTATTGAAATTAATAAACTGAGAGATGTTTAAACAAAAAAAGTGAGAAATGTTAAACTTTTTATTAGTGAAGTCCATGTTTACAAATTATAGAATACATGCAATTTCTTTCATTCTTAATTGATAAAATAGAAAAGAAAATTGGAAAAAGGTAATAGCACTTTTGTTTGTTAGTTGTTGCAGATGGTTTTACATTTTTTCTACGAATGATATGTTTAAAGCAAAAAAGAAGTAAACAAGCTAATGTTTTTAGAAATTAATTCGGACAATTATTGGAGATATAATTAAGAAAATCAGCGAAATAAAGAGATGTGTACTATTTATACCAAACACTTAATAATCCAGAAAATGATGAGGTTAGATGAGATGTATCAGACAGTCTACAGCTAGGTACACTCGGAAATAAAATGGTTGCTTGCTTACGTTGTGATCAGTGATCATAACCAACCTTTTACCAGTAAAAGGACTGTTGTTGCAATCATTATTTTTCCAAATAATAATATTCCTAACATTTCTGGTACTATTATTGTATACCAAACCATTTTGTACAATTTTATATATTTCCCCTAAAGCGGAAATAAACACTTTCCGCATACAATAGTCATCTATAAGGACTTTAACTCAGTGAACTGAATCGAGTTTGTATTTCGTTAAAATGATTTATCAAAACTAAATCAAAACAAGATCTGAGTTGAAACTATTAAAACATAAATACAATAACGTAAATGTGATTGTAATGTATTCACATACGAACAAGCTATATAATAACAAGTTTATGTCGTATATTATTCAAGATTGTAAGATGTACCTCTATATATGATACTTTAGCATTGTACTTGTAAAATATTATAATGTCGGTACACAATAATTTTCACAAAACGGTCACTACAACCACTCAAAGAACCATCTGATCAGACCGTTGCTCCTGCGATCACGTGCAAATCCCACCGCCCACCACGTTCTTCCTAATCCGTCTCATAATTTCAGTATGACATCTCAGATCAGATCTGGGCCGTTTATTAAACAGATGCGTTAGGACATATGGTGGGGCGTGAAGCAGACGAACGGTGTGAGTCCGTGTATCAAAGGGATGGTTCGGTCCGCTTAATATGTAACGTGTCTTGGTGAAGTGTGAACTAGTATTTATTACTAGTTGGGGGTTTGACTTTTCACTTTATTTATATATTCAATTTGAAGATTTATTTTTTTTAATTAGTTTTCAACAGACGTTAGTTTCATAGATTCGTTAAAGATAGTTGGTATAGTTCTCTTTTCTTTCGGCTGGTATTGTACATCGCAATCTATTGTTACTGGTAGAATTTTTCAAAATATTTAAGTGTTTTTAGTAAATTGGGGAATAAAAAAATACTGTACAAAGTACAAACTTTTGACTACTGCTAGCTTGCTGCTATGTGGGGCAACCACAAGCTTGGTCCAAGACCTTGTGTAGATTAGATATGTGCGTTTGGAATTTTGGATTCGTGATGATTCTTTCAATAAGAATCCAAAAACGAAAAGTCTTACTAGTACTTTCTATAATGTTATAGAGGCATAGACCATTGATTTTCTACTCCTTGAAATTAATGTAGTAAAACGATATGCATTAAGCTTGATGGGCTCAGAAATATGTAATGCAATTTTGACTCTAAATCAACCTTCCCTTGTTTGAATTTAAATTTGATTTGATTTGAATTTTTTGCCATAATCCGGATAAACCCAGTTATTAAAAATTTAGTTAATATTTGATGTATATTTTAAACGTATTTGCTTATGTTAACAAAAAATTTTAAAATGTGTATTACACTAAACATATACAAATACATTTATTAAAAGAAAAAAGCATATACAAAATAACCATTTGCAATAGGCCTGTATTTAATGGGCCAAATAAGCTTTCAAGCCCATATAATTCCTAACCCTTTAGTTGATTGTAATGATGTTGCACGTTGGTTCTTTAGTTTTTGTATGGACTGATATGGTTATTGGAATTTAATTTAGTAAAACTATATTATTTTTTAATAACACGTTTGGATAATGACATACTAATTTTGGCAACAAAAAAACAAGAAACTAATTTTATCGGCATGGCAGAGTATTTACTATGGAGTATTTGATTGGGATATAGAAGAATCATCGAATTCACCACCAAAAGTTCAGATCTACAGACTTGATCATTAACTTCATCTGTGCATCATTCTTCAGAGATTTCACGCCAACTCATGCCTTTGAGATGATCCAACTTTGGTTCTCTACCAGCGGCAATCAATTTGTTCTAACTTCTTCTATTGTTTCACACGACTCTTTGCAATCATCTTCAAAGAACTGCTTCGTTTATTTCGAAAGTTTTGGAGAAATATTTAAGGTAGCATTGTACAGTCATTAGTACTTCTGTCGTTAGTCAGTTCAGTTACATAATTAGGTTTTTGGTTTTCACTTTGGTTTTAGTTTTGTAAAAAGCTTAATTCCAATCAAAACACTAAATGAGTTGGGCTTGTAATATTTCATTACTCATGCGTTTAAGTATTTACCGTATAAAATCTTTATATAAAAAATAATTTTCTTTTTTACGAATTACAGATGATGACATAATTTATGGATCTTATCAACAAGATCATGAAGATCGATGAATTTGATGATTTTCTACTAAACCCACAGCACTGGTTACAACTTACAACTGCTTAAATATTTAGCAATACGAGGGGATGGTCTAAAGAACTGACCGAAAATGAAAAGGCTTCGTCATAACAAAACTCTCGTAAGTCGTAACCATTGAGTTTTTTTACATGCCTTTCATAAATTGAAGACGGACTATTTTGCATGATCCTTTCATCAGTTCGTCCAGAGATATATTATCTTACATTTTACATATGTCTTGTGAGGTGCACCGGAAAATATATAAATTGATACATTTAATATAGCACAAGGGACATGGATGGGTGTTTAAAAACAAGAGTCAAAGAATGTACCAACAAATACCAAAAACCTACTAAAAACAAGATACAAAACAATAAAAGAGAGGAGATCCAATAAAATGGATCTATGATCTACTCTTATTCGTCCCATAATATTTCCTTATCTGGCAAAAACTATTTTTATTTTTTAATAAAAATACATCTTTACCACATCACACATTTGTTTGTCTTAATTAAAAATTTTATAATCTTATTTCTCCTGATTATGGTACGGAGGCTCCTATCTTCTAGGTTTTGACTTTTGTTTGCCTCTCCATGCATATTACATGACATATCTTTCTGTCTTCCTTTATGTTCTTGATTACAATTCAGTAGTATTGTAATGTAGTTGACATTAATCCTAGATAATATATATCCTCACTTTTTACGAACTTATGTATTGATTAAGCTGGTGAGTATTGTTTTAGAAGTTTGTCTACCGATTTGAAGAAAATGTCACTTCTTTAAGAAAAACCCCAGAAATAGTGAAATATATACAAATATATATAGAATAATAATAGCAATAATTAAAGAGGGGTGCATGAACTTTATCCTGTCACAGAGAACATGAGAATTTATCCGAATAAAAAGAAAGATTGGAGAGACATAATATATTAAAAAAAAGAGCATTGAAGAAAAGATAATATGAAGAAAGTAAATTAAATAGTTATCTTATTTTTCCATACATGAACAATAGAATAACTAATAAAAAGAAGAAAAAGATAAAAATGTGTCAGAAGAATACATAGCACTTGCTCAAGAAAATATAAGATATTATAAGAGAGTGATCTATAAAACCTTGTAATGAGACTGATCGAGTTAAAAATGATATTGTAATGAACTAATGGTCATAAACAATCAGTGTTAATGTTGGGACGATATTAACAAAATTTAACTTCTAAATAACTTAGATATTTTAATTAGTATCTAGATTGTGTCGGAACTCGTGATTGATCATTTGGGATATAAATTGTGGTGTTAATATGGAGCAAAGGGCATGGATGATGCTTGGGACATGAACACAGCTGTATCACTACCTTGCCTTAGGAGGCAACCTACCCCAATTTTGTTATTCAATTATTAAATATAATTCTTTCTAGAATACTATTTGCTTCCAATATCCAAGTGCCCATCCTCAACTAAATTCTAAATAATACGATGACAATTTTTTTATATAGTAAATACATCTGATTAAAAAAACTCAGCGGTATACCAATATACTAAAACTCCATTCTAGATTTCATGGAATACAAAACCACATCAGATAGGCTCAATTCATTTTTTATTTGGTGAAAATGGTGAGACTATATACGTCAAATACATAAAGATTTGACTTAAGTAAAAACAAATGGTTATAGGCGCTTTAGAGTTGCATTTTGGGTTATCAAACAAATATATTACTCCCTCGATTTAACTTTTTATAAGTAACATTTTAAATTGGGCCTCGATTTAACGGCATTTATTCAATCAATAACGTAATGAATGACATGAGTGCTTTTGATAAAACAGTTCAATAATTAAAAAAGAAATTCCAAAAGTCCTCGAGAGACCAAAAAAAAAAAAGTACAAACAAGCCTTCGAATCTTGGTTAAGAAATTTAGATTCGATGGGAAAGAGAGGAGTGTTTAATTCTTACAGTGACTTTGTGGAAGTAAAAAGGTGGAAAAAGGGAAAATAGCATCTATTTTTTGTTACTTTCAATGTTGGTTTCTTGATTGAAAAAGTGAGCGCAGAGAAACGTCATCGTTTCGTTGGTTTCCTTGCATGTTTCAGTGTCACCATAAGAGGGTAAAACCAAGTCCAAAGCAACTTACTGTGTCTGTCTATTTTTGTCTAATTGTAGGGAAGAAGAAGAAATCACCATACATTTAATTAACAAATAAACAAAAGTAATTGTTTGATGTATCAAATGTGACGTCAATATAAGTTATTTTCTATGTGTGACAAGAAAATAAATGATGATTTTGCATAAATAAAGCCAACCATTAATCTTGATTGAAGATAGTGAGGTTTCGATGGCTTTTGGACTTATGCATGTTTAAGGAAAGAGTCATTTATTAACTTGCTTACTGAAATGTTTCCTCGTTAACTAATTTAAGTTGCTACTTTCTCTTTCTTTTGTTCTTTATTTATTTGTCAACAGACACAGCGAGTTCACGTAAACTTTTTAAAACAAAACAAACAAATAAAGGAAAAAGGTAAAACTAAATGAAGATCGCAATAAGTCCTTCTCGATCGGTTTTGATAAGCGTGCCATATTCTAACGCTCGACGCCAAGTGAGATTCGATTTTATTATGTAGACAATATAATAAGACGAATAAATTAAAATTCTTTTAATACAAACTATTACAAATTCTACCAATATATATAATGGTTTGTACTTTATACTTCCTTAATTTATTTTTATTTAGAATTTTAGAATTTTTCATACATATTAAGAAAATATTTAATTTATCTGTTTTACTCTCAATTAATATATAATTATTTTTTATTTCATTAGTTATAACAATAAAAAAAGAGGAATAAATATAAAACTTTTACCAAACATTTACATTGGAAATTTAAAATAATAAATAAAATGAAACAAATTTTAAAATCTAAAATTATAAACAAAAAAAAACAGAGGAAATACTAAATACTTCATCCCTCTTCTTAAAAAACAAAAAAACAAATATTGCTAATTCATTATTATCATATTTTTAAAATAAAGTGATGCGACTACATTTGAAGAGGTTATCACATTTTGGATACAAATTAAAGTATCAAATAAGAAAGAAAAATTAAATTCAAGGTAATATCTCGCCGTCGCCTGAAGAACAGATCCCGGCGAAACAGATGGGTTCCTTGGCTTCTGACATATTTCATGTGGATGTGGGGTTAGTTTTTCTTTTACTAAAAAACTATAATATAGAGTATAAACAACAAACAATAATATAAAGCTAAGATTTAAAAAGGGAAAAATACTACACCACTACTAAAGTTCAAAGTAATTATATTTTCAAAGATCTAGTATTCGAACCGATATAAACCCCTTTTTTGACACATAAAAAAATAAAAATAATGGTAAGAATAAGAAAATTCATGGTGACTGCCTCAGCGGTGAGTGAGAGCGGTTCGGTTCATGCACCTTTGATTTGTCCAGAAGCGCCTTGGTTACTCGTGGGTCCAACATCCCACTGGTTTATGAAACGTGGACGGTCGATCTAGACAATGGGTAAATCTCTTATTAAATCTACGGTCAATATGACTTTCAAAAATGAACTAAATTTCCTATTCATTACCTAAATTAAATGACATGCATGCATAGCGATTTCGATCAGTTATGGCCTCTTGCGAGTTGCGATGATTCTAGACTAAGTCGATATATAACCCTAGTTAACTGGTCTAAACGTAAATAACTTCTATATGTTTTCTCTTATATTAGATATATAAAAATTCATCATCTATAGTTTGATAAAACGCCATGGAGCAAAATAAACAATGTATTCAATGCATGGAAGGTTGGATTGGAACATATCCATGTTAACGCAAGAAAACAATTCCAACAGCTAGTGTGAGTAAAAACTTCACAAAGGGTGTACAATAGAGAGAAAACAATTCTAATTTGTTATGTGTGTATATTATTATATTATAATAAGTTAAGAGAAAAAGAATGGGCCACAAAGTGCTATATAAATCCATCACTTCCTGTTATATTGCTGAATCTCTGATTGGTAGTAACAGTTTACATTTCGCACATAACTCTACCTCTCTCTTACCATCATCATCATCTCTACTAATTCAGACACACAAAACCCTAGAAATTTCAAGCTTTGTCAGTCCATCTTCTTCTTCCTCCATACCTTATCTCACCAACTTCTCCATATCCCTCAAAGAAAACGAATCCCTATAAATTCCAAAAAAAAAAAGAAAAAGATAATGGATCATAATACCGACATTCTAATGAACATGATGATGCAGCAGATGGAGAAGCTTCCTGATCACTTCTCTAACCAACACCCTAACCCTAATTCCCATAACTTCATGATGCTCTCCGACTCCAACACTCACCCATTCTTCTTCAACTCCACACATACTCATCTCCCACTTGACTCAACCCTCTCTCACCACCACCAACCCGGTTTAAATTTCCGGTACGCTCCCTCCACGTCATCATCTCTCCCGGTCAAAAGAGGAGGCTGCAGCGACAACGCCAACATGGCGGCGATGAGAGAAATGATCTTTCGAATAGCCGTGATGCAGCCGATACATATTGATCCGGAAGCTGTGAAGCCACCGAAGAGAAAGAACGTGAAGATCTCTAAGGATCCACAAAGCGTAGCGGCTCGGCATCGAAGGGAGAGGATAAGCGAGCGGATTCGGATTCTTCAAAGGCTTGTCCCTGGTGGAACCAAGATGGATACGGCTTCGATGCTCGATGAGGCTATCCATTACGTTAAGTTTCTCAAGAAGCAGGTGCAGTCGCTGGAGGAGCATGCCGTGGTTAACGGTGGAGGAGTGACGGTGGCGTCCGGAGGACCATTGGCGAGTGTTGGTGGAGGATATGGAGGAAAAGGGTGTGCGATTATGCGGTCTGATCATCACCAAATGCTTGGAAATGCACATATTCTTAGATGATTATCATGATTTTTAAAATATGAAATTTCATATTTATTAATATGAAGAGAAAAAATATTCTAGGGGGAAAGTGAGTTTAATATCTATGAGGGTATTTTCTCTATTTTAAAATGGTTTTATCTTTCAGGGTATCGATAATGTTTGGGATGGTTAAATCAAAAGTCGGACTTGGGTTGTAGAGAATAAGTATGGTAATATTTAATTATCATTACTAAATGAATAAATCCATTGTCACTGATCATGCGACATGTTTTAGCCTTCAGACACCTAGTTAGGTTACGTGAGTTCAATATTGCTTTCTGTCCTAGTTAGGTTACGTGAGTTCAATATTGCTTTCTGTCTTGTTTCTAATGTAACAAGTGTGTTAATGTATATGTCATTGTCATATCGTACTTGTTCTAGTACTTTCTTGATGCAAAGGTGTAAGATTTTGTGAGCCAACTTTGTAGATATATTTTTCTTTTGACATCGTTAGCCAACTTTCTAGGCAACAATTTTGGGGGACAATTTTTGTTGTTGTTTTTATTTGTTTAAATTAAGAGTTGTTTAAGATTTTTTAACTTGTAGTATTATAAAATTAAAAGTAAGTGCTACTTTTATATCGTGTAAGATTCTCCAATACTTTAATACAATAAGTTTTATTTGCCAATGTAAATATTATATATAATTCTCTTATTAAATGGTTTTTTATGAAGCAAAAGAAATGATGTAGAAAGTAAATTACAACATAAATATATAGTGATTTTATTAATGGTGAGCTCAGACTATTATTTGCTATGCAGTTATATAAAAAAATAATATAAAAGTAGTTACGTAAAGTTATACGTTAACTAGTTCTATTGATTTGATAAATCGTTTTCTAATTTTTATTTAACATAATAGAAAGGGATATTGTATTATTATCTTACTGTATACATAACTGTTTGAATAGTGTAGTATCATACAATTTGATCCCTTAATGATTTTTTTTCTTTCTTCTATATAAATTTCTCGGAACTTGAATCTACAACATTCATTAAAGAAGATGGAGAAACCCATCTGATCTGACATCAAAACTTTTAAAGATATTTTATAGCTGTATATCATAATTTCACAAACCAGAGAGAACTGTACATATTATTGTGTTGTGTCAAAAGGTAAGCCTAAAAAGACCCGTTTTACAATGATAAGCCCATTAAGGTCACAACCAATATAAATGACCAAAGGCCTTCCACACAAGGCAGTGAGTGAGGCACATATGAGAGAGATTTTTTTGTCGTAACATAACAATGACACTGATACAAGTACCTATATTTAAATGGCCTCTATATTTCTTTGATAACAAATTAACATCAAACGTAAATGGGGGCTAACTGAAAATGATTGTCGATAGACTAAGAGTTTCCTGAGTGATATATAACGAGGTTAAACCTAATTAAACACCTCGTCCAATCCCTTATAGAAACCTTTTATACGAGGCATTAATATATTTTGATACATTTATCTGGTCGAGGGGAAATCTTTCTTTCACCACATTCTACATATTTTTTTCCAGTTCTATCATTATATATGCATGCTTTCTCTGTATCAGATTTCACTTGACATTAACTATCTCTAAGAAAATAAAATTAAGTTGAGTAAACAATTTATACGTACTATTAAAAACCATAAAATGAAAAAAAAACTGTTACTGCTAAATCTTGTCAATCTCGAGTTTTTTATATTCTAATGCTGTCTTTTGTATGATCATGTTGATTGGTAATGTCATATACTGATATACTCTTATGTGTGTTTTTTTTGCTCGTAAATTCGTGATCTGGTCGGTAGCTTTTTACATTATTTGTGTGTGTGTTACAAAACAAAAAGATCTGGGTGGCATTAATTTGAAGTTATATAAACATACGATGGGCCTCTTATAATATTTAGATACTATTAGGCCATATCGTGTATTAGCGCCCACTACGAGCCAGTCAATGTTAAAACTCTTCTTATTATTCGAGAAATAGTGTAGCGACGGCTTTTATTTTTTGGGAACTTTCAGAACAAAACAAAAACATGTTTTAAATTTTAAAATAACATTTGACTTAAATTTTAACAATAGGCAAAAAAATAAAACGTGTTTAAATTGATGTTCATGCACTTGGTTTCGGCCGCCCATTTTGGGTTTGGCTTAAGATGGCCTAATTCTACCTGTATCAGCTCAGTCAAATGAAGTGCATACAAAACACTGTTTTCAATCCCTGTCCTCCATCCATCTCGTAAAATTGACCTTAAAGCAATCCATATTCCAAGGAATATTAGGAAACGTTGAATTTATGCTTATCTTTAGAGGGACAGGGACCCCATGTATTAGCTTTGACAAAATCGATTCCACTTACGACGTCAAGTTGTATTTCTTATCTTGGATTCGTATTTTCTTATTCGCGAGTAGTTAGTTATGGGCATTTTGGTTTACCGTTTCTTAAGGATCAACATAGTCGAAATTTTCAAAACGTTTATCTTTAGACGCAATGTTTTTTAAGTGACTTATGTCTAATACAACAAAAAAAAAAGACTTGTTTAGGAGTTTTTGGCAGAAAAAAACACGTATATGTTTCTGCATTAATCAATATGACGTTTTGAGCTAATTTGTCATCAGCATATACTAAAACTGGACTTTATATACTATTTCGTTGATTATTATAATCATAAAAAGTAAACGGAATATTTACTGCATGGTTGTGTACAAAATATATCGTCCCAATTTTTTTTCTTTTCTTTTTGAACAAGTGTCCCAAATTATTGATAACTAACAACACTATATATATTCCATCAATGTTGATTATATACGTCCATTGTTTTCTGAAGTAGCTGAGAAAAGAGATTTAACACTATTATAATCCGGTGTTATTTTTCGAAATCTTACAAATTTTAAATACTTTCATGACTATCTACTTATTTTTTATGTATGCCTTATTTAATAAAATTAGCAAGTTGTGTGGTAGGAGTAGGGCACATGCTTTTAGATATGAAAAACTAAGACATTAAAATCTTCTATCCGTAAGGCTCACGACTTTGTTCCATTCCACTAGACATCTCCAATTTGTTAGACCATTTATTTATTTTTATTTTTCATTTTTAATAATGATAGACCATTTGAATATATGATTGATGCATATCGTCGCTCTCACTTAGCACCATAAAAAACTCATACTATACGTTTATATTTTTTTTTATTTTGTTAAATTAATGGGTTTGTTTTACGTATCTGTTAAGTTTGTAATTCTTAAGATCATCTCTAATGTATTTTTTTATTTTTTACTTTAAAATAGAGTTCACTATACGTATATACTTACATATGTTTTTCAAATTTTAATTTACAGTAGTAGTTTACATAATACTATCATTTTGTATTATTAAATGTTATATTTAAAATTATACTCCATTATAAATATGTAAGGAACACCTATCCAATAACAACAATGTAATTATAAAACTACTCTGAAATAGCAATAGCATGCGTTAATACCAAGCGACAGTTGAAGACTCTATAATGTGTAGGATACAGAAGAATCATAGAAATCTTCTTTGTTGTGTACAACAGAAATAATTCGAAGTAGATAGAAAAAAGTATAAACAAGAATAAAAGTAGCCGAAAGAAAAGAAAAATTGGAGTATGTGATTGGTTCATGGTACCAAAGCCCAAAAAAGAAAAAAAGCTTGCAAGTCGCACAAGTCGCAAGATCTTTATCCATTTGTACACAGCAAAAAAAAAATCTACATAATACCGAGGAAGATATTTGTAGAATTAAAGAAAAGAAGAAACATGCGAACATGTGACGGTGACGGCTAAGGATATTACGTCTACTAACTTCACTTTCCTCAAAACTCGAGTTATTTGTACGTCTCGAGTTTCGTGCGTTCGTCATCGTCAGGTTCCGTTAATGTCTGTTATCTTCTTTTATAAGTTGAATATTGGACAAAATCAAGATATTTGTTATTTTTATATTAGTATTATAAATTTATTGGAAAAGTTTTATAAGAGCCGCAACTTGCGAAAGTCTGTTACTCTGTTTGGAATCGAAGACTTCAGGTCTGATTCCAACAATAAAGAAAGAAAAGTAACTAAACTTCACTGTGAAGCACTTCTTTGCCGTTCTTGGCCACTATTTTATTTATTTAGTAATCAGTACCTTTATATCGCAGACTGCGAGGTGCGCCGCAATTTATTATACTTAGAAGTTAGAAAGTATTAAGAAAAAAAATGAGCGCTATTATCAACTAAATTGTGTGTAAACGTTAATGTATAGAGCAATATATCTTAATTCTAATTAGCATCGTTTATAGTTATACTTATAACTATACGTAAGTCATGTAGCCAAACTATATAGATTTGTAGTAACATAAACTTGTAACCTTTTATAAAAAAACAAAATATTTGTAATTAGGTTTTATGACAATAAATGATCATTAGATATCAATTGGATCTGAAAAAAATATAGAAACCATAAACGAGAAAGGAATATACTTAAGTATACATATAAAAACAATGATAAAGGAATATTTTTTCTACGATTCTCATGCAAGTTGTTGTGAAAACTTCTATATTAAGCATTTATTACGATAAAAGTTATCGTTGTGACTAATACTACTATTAGCATGAAGAATAATGATGGGAAGACCGTAAGAGTTGTCGGATAAAGTCATATATTGAAGCATCCAAATCTGTTGAATTGCTATTGAAATTGGTAAAAAAAAAATACATTAAACTATAGTACAGTTCACGTTGTGACAGCTTCATTGTATTCAGCATTTTTCTCATCAATCAATTTTAAATTGTTGTTTGACAGAGAAACATTATACTATTCGAAAACGCAAATTGTTGCTGGCAGCTATGAGAATAAATATATTCGTCCTTTTAGTTTCTTTCTTATTCAAACTATTTTTTTCCATAACTTATATTGAAAAGAAACAACTATTTTCTTTACAGGAGGAGTACGCCATGCTAATGTGCCTTAGATAATCCACATCTCAGGTCAGGTGCTGATGAGCACATTGAACTATTCATGTGGCTAAGAGCCCTCACAATCCAGGTATAATGACGCAATTATCATGAATGTGTTCTATCACTAAGCTAATATCCCATCGTGCGGGTCCCTAGCATCGGCTAACCTCTATTTGGCTACTCCAAAAACAAAAGTTTATGGGCATACAGAAAATTCTTTACTAAAGAAATATATTAGTTACATTTATATATGAAAACTTAAAATATATTTTTCAAATAATTAATTTTTATTTAATCGATAAAAACGGAAGAATTTTGAATCTAGATCCATACAATAACGTTATTTTAAATCCATTCAAATTGAATTAGTATTTTCTTCATCAAAATTATCATCATAATTATTGTGAAGAAATGTCCACAAGAATTAGTCTTGGACCATCAACGCTAAGTCACAAGGCTGGATTAACTCAAAGAGATATGAAGGGAATACTAAAGAAAACAGGAAAAGGTCAGCAAGCCTCCTGCATTGGATTTAGTGTATTTTTTCCTGATAAAGGTGGTCGCATTCCTGCTTTGGAAGAATAGCGGTCAAAGTCAAGGGAACTGGGTGCTTCAAACCGGAAACGCTATGTCTCGCCATAAAACTGACATGTACTGTAACTTATGTATGGTATTTGAAACGTTTTCCTAATTATATTGCGAATCTTTTAGATAAACCTCTTAAAGAATTAGAAGGCCTTGTATAATGCGATGTGTAATTTGATCTAAATTTTGATTTTAAAGATTAAGAATGATAAACTCTCATACCCTTCAATCAATTTGGGATGCCTTCCATCTGACATGTTTTAATTTGAATTGAAAAAAAGTTATACAGAGCCACCAATATATAAACAATCACAGAGATTATACACAATCAATAACTACAATAAACAATTACATTAAACATAATCAGTCGCTACATCATCGCTTTTACATCATTTATCCCTAAAACGATTATATGTATTGAAAACGGTTCTTTTGAGATAGAAATGCGAAAATAGTAGGAGAAGGTGCAAAAAAACGTTACCAAATGGAGAAGAATTTGATACTTGGATTGGCCAAACAAACAATACAAACGCCAACTTGCATTTTAACAATTTTATATCATCAACGGCCCATGAAAGAAGTTTAAACTATGATCTGATCATATAACAACAATGTTGATCGTCGTACGTAGATTGGTTAATTAATTCACGGTCAAGAGTTAATTAATTTAAGATTGACCATCAAATTTCTCGATTTCAAATCCCAATTCACACCATTTAAATGAAGTTATCTTTTCATTCAATAAATAACAGGATTGACAATACTAAACTACTAGTATTAGGCTACTAGGTGAGAAATCACAGATATATTTTGTAAATAAACCAAAGTCGTGCGATTTTTTTTATTGTTTTCTCAATTTAATTAATCGTATTTTGTAATTTAATTTAATTTTTAGCAGTCCAACGAGGAATTACCAAATATTCGCTCTCATCACGTGCATTAACTATCCCCAAAAAGATTCAAAACATTTGAAATAGATATTACTTTAAAAAAAAAAAAAAAAAAATCCGAGTATATATAATAAGGAAGTTGCGCCATGAGGCATAATTTGCAGTCACGAACTACGTCCTCTCTGTATCTCCCTACTTGCTTAGGACTTCTAATCACTTTTTAATTCTGAAATCCAACAAAAAAAAAGGGAAAACTTTTAACCCTAAACCAAAACTTCACTTCTATAAAAACGAAACCTTTCTTTACAAATTCTCTGATTCAGATAGATTTTTCTTCGTAATATTTCTCTCTGAAATTGTTATTTCAATGAAGTGGCTACGTGGAGAAACAATCGGATTCGGAACCTTTTCAACTGTTAGTATAGCGACGAAAACTAGAGATTCCGGTGAATCTCCGGCACTCATGGCCGTGAAATCGGCAGACTCTTACGGCGCAGCTTCGATCAAGAACGAGAAATCAGTGTTGGACTCACTCGGTGGTTGCCCTGAGATCGTTCGATGTTACGGCGAGGATCTAACGGTGGAGAACGGCGAAGAGATGCATAACTTGCTTTTGGAGTACGCTTCAAGAGGAAGCTTAGCGACACACCTAAAAAAACTAGGCGGTGAAGGTTTACCGGAATACGATGTGCGTCGCCACACAGGATCGGTGCTTCGAGGATTACGTCACATCCACGTTAACGGATTCGCTCACTGCGATATTAAACTAGGGAATATTCTGTTATTCAGCGACGGCGCCGTTAAAATAGCGGATTTCGGATTGGCAAGGAGAGTTAACGGAGACGGAGTTTTAACGGCGTCAAAAGAAGGTGTGGAGATTAGAGGGACACCGTTATATATGGCGCCGGAATCTGTTAACGAAAACGAGTACGGATCAGCTGCTGACGTGTGGGCGTTAGGATGCGCTGTCGTTGAGATGTTTAGTGGCGAAACGGCATGGAGTGTGAAAGAAGGATCACACTTCATGTCGCTTTTGATACGTATCGGTGTCGGCGATGAGTTGCCGAAGATTCCAGAGTTGTTGTCTGAAGAAGGAAAAGATTTTTTGTCCAAGTGTTTCGTTAAAGATCCTGAGAAGAGATGGACGGCTGAGATGCTTTTAAAACATTCATTCGTAGCCGTTGATTGTGATGACGATCACCGCCGAGAAGAAGTTGATGTTTCTGTTCAGGTTAAGGAAGTGGATGAGACGTCGCCGAGAGGGCCGTTTGAATTCCCTGATTGGGAATCTATCTCATCGGATTCACATACGGTGCTGGATTTTCCGGTGGTGAGACTTCGGAGTTTGGTTAGTGAATCGATCCCTGATTGGTCTGTCACTGAGAATTGGGTCAACGTCAGGTGACGGGAGTGGGATAAAAACAGGGGATTAAACAGAGTTGTAGGAAAAAACTAGGTTTATTTTTGTTAACACCTAGTTAGATCCAAATTAAATGATTCTTATTTGTATTCTTTATTTGTAATCGATTTGTTGATACCAAATAAATTCATTGTAGTCCTTCCGTTATTTTGTTATTTAAATCAAAATTTGAGAAATTATTATATTTATATTTAAAAATAAGTGACGTTTTAGAGTTATGATTTTGTTTATAGTTAAGTGACGTTTTAAATTTTTAAAACAAATATTAGATAATAGTTACATTTTTGTCTCTTATGTATTAATATATTGACCAATAAAAAAATTAATAGAATAATGTGAAATCATCTAAAACAATATTTATTTATAAACAGAGAGTATCGTTAATTCATACATCTGATCATAAAGTATATCAGAAAGGGAAACAAAAAGCAATATATTTGGTGTTTTGAATGTAAGATTAAGAATGTTGACAGAGGGATCGTGGCCAACACACGACAGTTTACTTGAATACTTTGCTTCTCTTGCAACATAATCTCAGTTCAATACGACATCAGTTTGGATCCTCAAGCGTTCGTTCTCTCTATGAACTGCAATGTAGGCCCATTGGGGTTTAGAAGCCCGTTATACATATAGCCATTCGATGATTGTAATTATCTCGCGTTAGTCCTCAAACCTGACAACAATATCTTATGGAATATGAGACCCATAATATTAAGATAATAAGATGAAGTTGACACTAGAGGATCCAATATCCATCAGGAGTTATGGACTTGTTGTCACAAAATGCCTTCAAGCGGAGACAAGATTCGTATTCGTATCAATTTGTGTTTGTCCCATTGAAGTTGCGGAGTCACAAAATGCCTTCAAGCGGAGTCAAGAATTGTTGTCACAAAATGCCTTCAAGCGTTTAGTGAAAATTTTTAGGGCTTGAAGAGATTTTCAGTTTACAGTTTTAGCTACAAAATTTTATTTGAAAAGTGTTACTGTATTTGACTATGAAGTTAGATTGTTAGAACTTAGAATAACAATCTAACTTCATAGTCAAATACAGTAACACTTTTCAAATAAAATTTTGTAGCTAAAACTGTAAACTATGAATATGATTTTTATGATCCCTGAGTCCCTGACCTAGATTCCATTTCCAAGCTCTTTCCTTTTATAATGTTATCACGTTTAAGAGTTTCTATTGTAATAAGCTTTTTGTGCGCATTGATGAGTATTGTTAACGATTTAGATAGGGAAAGCGAGAACATGCATAACGGAATGTAAAACTAAAAACATCAGCTCATAGTTAAGCTAACGTAACGCACAAGAAGTCTCTTAAACCTTAATATAGAAAACCTATAACTGAAACATGTGAAGTGTTAGATGAGCCAGAAAGTGTTAGAGGTGTTTGGAAATCAATAAACCATGTAAACGTTACATTATAGATTCAACATCATCTAACAAGTTCACTAATACATCGGACCACAAAGATAAGGTCAATATCGCATGAACATCAATACTTCCTTCTTCTATCCCTCGGAAAACTACAAGTTTGCTACTACCATTCGTCGGTCCAGCTCGAACCGCGATCGGTTTACCCAAACCGAAATCATTATCATACACTTCAAACCAAGGAGAGTTATTCACAATCAAAGAATGATCACACATTCTACTTCCAACATCAATTCTTGGGATCTTACAGCCATTCCTAACCCAATTCTTTGCAAAAGCTTTAAATTTTTCATTCGTTTGCGACGTCACAGTTTTAAATATTTGCAAAGCAGCCCATCCCAGTCCATGTTCGACTAAATCTCCCACGGTGGCTGTAGCTGTCCCAACACTGGCTACATTTCCAAAACACTCTTTATCAAGAGGAGGGTTTAGCCTCTGCCTAAAGTCAGCTGCTACTCTACAATAAGTCTCTTCTTCTTTGTTTAGACCACTTTGTTTTGCAATCAATCGCCAAAGATGTGCCAAAACCGCTTGAAGAGATGAGATTTTTATTGCACTTGAGCTTATCTCACCATTAGCTTTAGCTTTAAGATCTGAAATGTTCTTCTTTGTGAAGTGAAAAACTCTCTCTTTCGTCGAGCTTTCACTTCTTGTAACTCTCTCTGTATCTATCTCCGAAACCGGAATATGGATCGGGAAATCGATCTCATCAAGAAACCATCCACTGAGGACAAGAGGGTCAAGATTCTCACGTTGACCATTCAAGCAAATCTTTGACAAAGTGTGGAAGAATTTCCAAATCGAACAACCATCAGCTACCAAATGGTTATAGCCAAAACTAATGACAATTCCATCTTTTATCTCGGTGACTTGTAAAGCAAGCAAGGGCTCCGAGACGCCATCAATGCTTCTAACACCGTTAACCGGAAAGAAGAGATTGAAAAATTCAGGAACATAGCCATGAGGTTGAAGGAGATCACTTACATAGACAGATTCAGCTACGGCATGGATGAGCTTGGCACCAAAGCCCTCTTCACAATCGATGTAAAACGACACCGTATTGTCTTCATGATTGTTGACTTTGACAAGACGACCAGCTAAGGGGAAGTAGATCTCTAAAGCAGCAGAGAGAGATGACTTTAACCGAGAGATGAAACGGGTTTCATGGTCCGGTTTGGAGAAAAAGAGAGCTCTTTGAGGATAGTTGAGATAGAGAAGGTGAAAATCCGATGGAGTAAGATGGATCTTTGCCTTACCCGAGTAACTTGTGTTTCCGGACTGAACAGTGCTTGAAGAAATTATGGTTACATCTGCCATTTTTTCGACAAGAAAAGAATACTGAAAAACTTTCTAATACCAAAATAAACATGTATGAACATTCAAAGCTACATCTTTAAAGCTTCACGATCGTTGAAAAATAAATAAAAATAATAATGTGTACTAACAATTTTAAATCTAATAGAAAAAAACATATAAGTTTGACTAGTTTAGTGTATAGAAAATGTTTGTAGTAGGTGACAATTATGATACAGAGCCCATTGATAACTGTCTTTCCATCCAGCTAAGGATGACAACACCGTATATAAACTATAAACTTTATGTACTTTACGTTATACCCATTTCTGCGTAGTTAAGTTGTCAAGTTAAATCTTAATTTTAGATTTGATCATTTATCCAAAAAAAATGCAAACTTCGGCTCAAGTTTTTTGATACGGTACGAAATGAACAAAAGGTTAAGATATTCAAGGATATGACGTTTACTTAAAATATCTTGAAGTTGTTAATGGGATTGCTTGAGAATAAATCACCTTTATGGGAATTGGTTTGGATATTGTAGGTTCGTGTAAATTTGTCGGCTTAATAATACTCTTATCACCTAACTTATACGGTATACAAAATTTGTTTTATTCTTAACCAAATTAAATCATGAATCCACAAATTAAACATCAGCTAGCAGTTTCGCAAGTACATCAGACCATATAGTCGCATGAACATCAATACTTCCTTCTTCAACCCCTCAAATGGTGCTTGGTCCAGCCCGAGCCGCGATAGGTTTACGGTACACTTGGAATAGCGATCGGTTTACCTAAAAACCGAAATCATTATCATAAACTTCAAACCATTCTACTTCCAACATCAATTCTTGGGATTTTACAACCATTTCTAACCCAATTCTCTACAAAAGCTCTAAAATTTTCATTCGTTTGCAACCTCAAAATTTTACTTATTTGCAAAGCTGCCCAACCCATCTCATGATCCAACAGTTCCCCAACTGTGACTGTAGCTACCCCAAGATTGTTCACGTTCCCAAAACACTCTTTCTCAAGCGGAGGGTTTAGCCTCTGCCTCAAATCCACTGCTACTTTGCTATGTGTCTTCTTCTTCTCAAATCATCTGAGCAAATCTTGGACCAAGTATTGAAGAAATTCCAAATCGAATCTCCATCAGCAACTATGTGGTTGTAACCAAAACTGATTAAGATGCCATCATTCATCTCGGTGACTTGCAACGCAAGCAAGGGCTCTGAGAGCCCGTGCATGCTTTTGACATCGATAAGTTTAAGAATAAATGACTCATGACATCAGGACAGAGCCATGGGGTTTAAGAATGTCGCTCACCGACAAAGATTTGGATTCGGCATGGACGAATTTGGCACCTAAGATATCATCCTCACAGTCGATGTAAAACGACAAAGTGTTGTCTTCAAGATTATCCACTACACTCACATCTACCATTTTTTCCTTTTCTGTTCTCTTGTGTTAACTCTCAGCCACAAGTAGATTCCGAAGCTGCTGAAAGCTTACAACATATATAAACCAAAGTGAGGAAGACAAATTCAAAATGAATAATAATATCTTTTTTCGTTTTAATAATATTTTACAATATAAGATTCCGAAATTTTCTAATCTGCACAATGACAATGAGAACCACCATCTTATCCACTTATTTTTTTTTTAATTAATGAGGTATATTTGCTTTGTATGAGTGATGTTTATTTTTCTCTTCTTTTAATCTTTTAACATGTGCGTATTACATTTCTAAATTCAAATTATTTGAAGGAATTGTTTGCCATTATGTCTATAGCTGCTAACAAAATAAAATAAATAATTTGACATATATTCAATTGTTGAAGGATTAGAAACCGAAGATAATCTAAACAACACCGTGCAATGTCGTTTATGTAGCATAATAAGCAGCACCACATGTGGATGCATCACAACTCACAAGTCACAACAACTACAAGCTAACCACAGATGCCACGTAGACGTGATTTTCAATAAGGCTTGGCATACTCTTCGATATTCATTGGGCCTCAATAGCCCAGTTCTAATTTACCACCATATCTATCATGCCTTGGTAAGTACTCCTAAGAGGCAAAAAAGTTCAAAATTTTCTTGTTGAATTATAACGTTTTGAAGAAGTAAAAGTGTTTGTGTAATTTTGTCACGTGTATTTGTTTTGTTGCTGATCTTTGTGATAATAACTTTCACTCGTCACAAAAGATTTGTTTGATTTCTTAACCAAATAAAATCATACAATAGTAACATTTTCTAAAAATTCCACATCAGCCAGTAGTTTCACTAGTACATCATCAGACCATAGGTTGGCTTGAACATCAATACTTCCTTCTTCGATTCCCCCAGAAAATGCAAGTTTTGCACTGGTACCACGACCCAGTCCAGCTCGAACTGCAATCGGTTTTCCCCAACCAAAATCTGTATTGTACACTTCGAACCGGGGAGAGCTTGTCACAACTATGGTACCAGCCACTCTACTTTGTGGTTTTAGGATCTTTACATTTCTAGCCCAATCCTCTGCAAAAGTTTTACAACTTTCATTCGTTTGTGACCTCACTAGTTTATTAATTTGCAAAGCAGCCCACCCCAGCCCACGATCAAGCAACTCTTCCACATTGGCTTTAGCTGGTGGAAAATAGGCCACGTTCCCGAAAGACTCTTTTTCAAGTGGAGGATTTAGCCTCTGCCTCAAGCCCACCGGCATTAGGCAATGAGTCTCTCCTCCTCGGCTCAGCCCACTGTGTCTGATAATGGACCTCCACATATGTGCAGAAACCGCTTGAAGAGATGAGATTCTTACATCAGTAAACCCAACCTCATTGTTGGCTTTAGCTTTGAGATCTGAAATATTCTTCCTTGTGAAGTGAAACATCATGTCTTTCATAATGGGAACAGAAGATAGGTCACGGCTTGGTGGTGGTTGTGACTCGATCTCTGAAATCGGAATATGGATAGGGTAATCAATAGCATCTAGGAACCATCCTTTGAGAATAAGTGGCCGATGGTCTGAAACTGAACCACTCGAGCAAATCTTGGACCAAGCGTGTAAGAAACTCCACAACGAAAAACCGTCAGCCACCAAATGGTTGGTACAGAAACCGATGAAGACTCCATCATTCATCACAGTGACTTGTATAGCAAGCAAAGACTCAGAGACGCCATCATAGTTTCTAACGTTAAGAAGTGGGAAGAAATGATCCATGAAATCAGGAACATAGCCGTGAGGTTTAAGAATGTCACTCACCGACAAAGTTTTGGATTCAGCATGGACGAATTTAACACCGGAGCTGTCGTCGCAGTCGATGTAAAACGACACCGTGTTGTCTTCAAGATTATCAACTTTGACAAGACGACCAGCGAAGGGGAAGTAGATGTCTAGAGCAGTTGAAAGAGAGGACTTTAACCGAGAGATGAAACGGGTCTCCGGGTCGGGTTTGTGGAAGAGAAGACCTCTTGGAGTGTAATCAAGATAGAGCATGTTAAGATCAAAAGGAGTTAGATGAATCTTTGAACGACTCGTTTGGTTTGTGTTTTGTGGTCGAACAATGCTTGAAGAAATTACAGCTACATCTGCCATTTTTTTCTTCTCTCTAGTCCCAAATCTGACTCAAATTTATATTAGAAGCTGAAAAACTTAGATTATATAAACTAATGTGAGCAAAGACAACCTGACCGAGAACAATAATGATCATGTTTAAACTAATATTTGTTTATATATGATCATAATTATGCAATCTTTTATTATTTTTTATCGAAAACCAACAAAGACAAAGAATATTATTGGTTATAAGAGTTGACTTTGGTGATTTAAGGCAAATAAATATTAGTATTTGAGATGAAAAAGAGGAAAATTAAATGCTTTGTCAATATTTACAGAAAATAAATGTTAATGGCTTTGATATAGATACGAGGAAAAATAAATGATTCTGCAAAAAATCAACACAAAAGGCACATAATTGCATAATAAAGAATTAATTGTATTTATGTTATGCAAAAAAAACAGTTTTTCTGTTTTTGCTTTTTGTTGGCCATTAGGCAATTTATTGTGATTGATAAAAAAATTGCTTAATTGTATTAGAAAACACCATTAATCAATTCTGCAGCTTACCAATCAAAGCCGTAATAAAAAATTGCATAACTTTCCTACTAATCTGTACAATGACTGAATGAGACGCTATTCTTAGCATGATATTGGGGATCTGTCTTTTTTTTGGTGTCAACCACTAAATATCTCCAATATATGATTTTTTTTTTTCTAAAATAAAGTTATATTTTACTCTAACCTTACTTTAAAATAGAGTTGAAAATGAAGTAATGAATAAAATTACTCCATATTTAAAGTAATCATATTTTTTATTCCATTATGGAGTTAGAAATAAAATAGGATTGAAACAAATTCTATTCCAAAATAGAATATGGAGTAGAAAATGAAATGAGATTGAAAATGTACTAATTATCGATTTTTTTTGTGTGGTCGTCAACCACTAACTATTGTCCTAAAATCATTATAGTTTATTAAATTTTACGATCTGTTAGACCCAAAACGAAATTAAAATCCAGCAAACACGATTATACACATTGAAATTTTCGTAGGAGTTGGAAAATTAATGAAATTTCCTCAAAATACCATGAAATGTCGAATTCACCGAAAATGGAACAAAAACAGAAAAGAAAAGGAAAACACAAGTTAGACCTTTTTTCAGAATCCAGATTCATTTCAAATCCTACAAATCATTATTATTTTTTCTAAGCCTAGAGAATTTCTGGAGGGTTTTATTTCTTAAACACCGAATCACAAAGCCCCTAAAATGTTTTATTTCTCAACCAAACAATATTGTGATGGTTACATTCTCCATAAATTCAACATCAACCAATAAATTCACAAGTAGATCAGACAATATAAGTTTACCACTTATACACGTAGACGTGACTTTCCATAAGCCCTGGCAAACTCTTTGATATTCATTAGTTAGGATTTTTAAGAGCCTAACGTATTAATACATGGTTTGACTGGTTAACTTGGCATTAGTTTAATGTTGTAAATATAAGCAGAACCATATACGCTAATTCTGATTTAGTTTTGTAACAAACGATTATGTGACTATTGGATAATGATTAAAAGGTTTCGCTTGTCACAGAAGATTTGTTTTATTTCTTAACAAAATAAAATCATACAATAGTCACATTTTCTAAAAATTCCCCATCGGCTAGTAGTTTCACTAGTACATCATCAGACCATAGGGTGGCTTGAACATCAATGGTTCCTTCTTCGATTCCCCGCATAAAAGCAAGTTTTGCAGTGGTACCATGTCCCACTCCAGTTCGAACTGTAATCGGTTTTCCCCAACCGAAATCGGTATTGTACATTTCGAACCGGGGAGAGCTTGTGACACCTATAGTATTACCAACCTTTCTCCTTTCTGGTTTTTGGATCTTTACATTTCTAGCCCAATCTTCTGCAAAAGTTTTACAATTTTCATTCGTTTGTGACCTCACTAGTTTATTTATTTGCAAAGCAGCCCACCCCAACCCACAATCCAACACTTCTCCCACCGTGGCTATAGCTGGTGGAACGTAGGACATGTTCCCAAAACACTCTTTCGCAAGTGGAGGGTTTAGCCTCTGTCTCAAGTCTACTGCTACTTTGCAATGCGTCTCGTCTTCTCTGCTTAGACCACTGTGTCTGATGATTGATCGCCACATATGTGCTGAAACCGCTTGAAGAGATGAGATTCTTATGTCACTGGAGCCAACCTCGTTGTTGGCTTTAGCTTTGAGATCTGAAATATTTTTCTTTGTGAAGTGAAAAATCCTCTCTTTCGTAATGCGCACGGAAGATTGTTCAGTTCTTGATGGTGGTGGTGGTGTCTCTATCTCTGAAACCGGAATATGGATAGGGTAATCGATCCCATCGAGGAACCATCCTTTGAGAACAAGACGCCGATGATCTGAAACTGAACCACTCGAGCAAATCTTGGACCAAGCCTCTAAGAAATTCCATACCGAAATACCGTCAGCAACCAAATGGTTGGTACAAAAGCTAATAAAGACTCCGTCATTCATCTCAGTGACTTGTATAGCAAGCAAGGGCTTAGAGACGCCATCACAGTTTTTGACGTTGGAAAATGGGAAGAAATGAGACAAGAAATCAGGAACAGAGCCGTGAGGTTGAAGAATGTCACTCACTGATAAAGATTTGGATTCGGCATGGACGAAATTAGCACCTGAGCTGTTGTCACACTCTATGTAATAAGACACCGTGTTGTCTTCAAGGTTATCAACTTTGACAAGACGACCAGCCAAGGGGAAGTAGATCTCTAGAGCAGTTGAAAGAGAAGACTTTAACCGAGAAATGAAATGGGTTTGCGGGTCAGGTTTGTTGAAGAGGAGACCTCTTTGAGGGTAGCCAAGATAGAGCATGTTAAGATCGAATGGTGTAAGATGGATCTTTGTAGGACTCGATTGGTTTATGTTTTCTGGTCGAACAATGCTTGAAGAAATTACAGTCACCATTTTTTATTCTCTCTAGTACCAATTCTTACTCAATTATATTAGAAGCTGAGAAGAGAACCATGTGACTGTATATAGTACTAAACTACTAATCATTTTCAATTTTAATACCCTTTTAATATAAAAATATATATTCAAAGTTCATATAATATAATACTATGACAACCACTAACTAACATCCACTTACATTAGGTAACCCGTAACCCTCCAATTTTACATATAGATAATAATATTAGAAATTATTGTCTTAAAATAAGTAGGATGACAAGATGACAACCACTAATTATTCGTTTTCAGATCATGATAGTATATTAAATATACGATATGTTAGATCCAAAATTAAATTAAAATTCAGCAGGCAAAACACGATTATATACCGAAGAAGTGGAACGTGAAATGTAGGTGATCCAATCAGCATGGAGAATAAGGCTGTCGGTGAATGATTTTCTGAAGGATTAAGTTGAATTATTTTGCATTATGAAGTGATTTCCTATATAAGGCGTGGCCTTCTTTATCTTTATCATCATAGATTCATAGTCACAGATAAGTGCCAAGAAGTTTCAACTTACCCGAATGCATAAGGTTATTTCAAATTTTTTTATTGCTGATTAAACGTTTTGAAGAAGTTATTATGGTTTTGAATAAGGTTATCAGTCTATCCCACCCCTGACCCCATGATCCAGCAGGTCTCCCACAGTGGCTATAGCTGTTGGAAGATAGATCATATTCCCAAAACACTATTTCTCAAGCGGAGGATGTCTACTGCTACTTTGCAATGTATCTTTCCTTCTCGGTTCATGTCGCTACATATGCACTGAAACCGCTTGAAGAGATGAGATTTTTTAGATCCAAAACGAATTTAAAATCCAGCAAACACTACTATACACCATGAAATTTTCGTACGAGTAGGAAAATTAATTAAATTTCCTGAAAATGTCGTATGAAGATGAGAACTTGATGAGCAAGCTTAAAGCTAACTCTAGTTAGTGTAAGTTGAACTTGGGTTGAGTTAAATGCTTTTGGAACACAAAGAGGAGTGTCCACGTTGATGCAAGGGTTTGCACAAGTCAGTACAGACTTGTCTTCTTGTGCTTCAAGCAGACACGTTTGGTGTTTCAAGGTACTTTGGAGTCATTTGAGAGGCAAGGAGCTGAGAGTGAGTAAGGACACAATGTAGATTTATGGAGAGAGAATGAAATGGATTTTAAAACAACAAGAAAGTGTAAGCTTTGAGTAGTTTTTTAAGTAGCAAATGATAAGAGACAATGTGAATCTTAGCTAGTAAAGAGCATTAGTTAATCACTTGTATCATTTGTAAACACCTTTCTTCTTCATAGTGGAGTTGGGGATCTATTGATCCTAACCAGACCTACCGGCTCGTTAATGTCGTGAACCGAGTTAACAAATCCTTTGTGTGCTTTGTTGGTATCGAGTTTAGCACCCTATCATAAACCCGATCCAAATCAAGATCCACTCATCTAAAGCCCAACTCGACTTTGGCCTTCGTCAACCTTCGAAATAAGAAAATCCTAATTGGAAAATGAAAGGATGAAAAAATAAGAAAAACGCATGATAAGGTCCAAACACGACTCAAACCGTTGCAGATTCACTATAAATAAAGAGCTCTCGAGACATTGAAGGGCATCCAAATATCGCTAAAATGACCTAAGTTCTAGATTTCACGTAGCTTTGTCTTCTTTGCTCATAAACCCTAAAATATCTTGTTACTTGTTCTTCACGTCATCAATAAAATCACATATTTACTCTGATCCAATCTCTTGAAACCCTAGATTCTATTGCTTTGAGCTTACGGTTCAACATGCTACTCTTCTTCCTTTTCTCTGCTCTGTTTATTTTTTTCTTCTTCTCTATTATTTACTATGCTTGTGTGCGTGATCTTGTGCTTATGATGACAAAGGAGAAAGCTTGAGGCTTTGGATGGTTGTAAAACCTAACATGTCAAATAGGATCATCAAAAATGGAACGATAATACAAGTTTAACATTTTTTTCAGAATGCAGATTGATTCAAATCCTCCAAATCAATTTTTTTTCCAAGGCCTAGAGAATTTCTGGATTGTTTTATCTCTTAAACACCGAATTATAAAACACCTAAACATGTTTTATTTCTTAAACAAACAATCATGTGATGGTTAAATTCTCCATAAATACATCAGCCAATAAATTCACAAATACATCAGACCATAAGTTCGCAGAACATAAATACTTTCTTCTTCATTCCCCTGGGAAAGTGCCCAGTGGTACCTTCTCTATCAAATAAGGGTTGGCTGCCTAAACCCCCCCACCCACACCCCCCCCCCCCCCCCCCCCCCCCAATGCTATCTTTGCTTGGATCCACCCATACTCTCAAACTCTGCATATAACCCTCAACAGTATCCAATTTAAGCAATTATTTCCCCATACTATTTTTTCTGCCCAATCCCCCCTAAGAAATTAAACAATCCAATTTCCGATCAATTCTTTTAAATCGCGTTTAGAACTTATAAATTGCGTTTATAAATTGTGATTGCTCACTAATTATTATACCCGAACCCAAGATCCGATTTTAACCCAATTTCAGAAAAATCCCCAATTCGATTTAGGGTTTCTGATTTATAACTTCTTCGCCACTAAGAGAACTTGCAGAAAAATAGAGAGGTTCCCGACAAGAGAGAGAGATCGATCGATCATGAGCAATGCTTCCTCAGCTTCATCTGGTTACAGTCATCGTAGAAAAGTCACTGGAGTTCCAACAAACTGTTGGTGTGGGAGGAAGATTACAACCTATCGTTCGCAGACTGAAGAAAATTGTTTCCGGCGATTTTACAGGTGTGAATGTGCTATGCAAGTGTGTATGTTGATGGGTTTTATTTAATTACATTAAGTTGATGATTATCACAGTAATATTGCATTAATCTTCATCGCCTTTTGAATGTTTTCGTAGTGGAAAAATGAAGAGCATGTCTTCAAATGGATTGACGAGACTTTGCTCGATGAGACTAGAATTGTTGATGCGAAGGTTAGTAGACTTGTTGATGAACTGAAAGAAGTGAGAAACGAGATGATGACTAGGTTTGAGCTTCAAAAAAAATAAGTGCTTGATATGGAAGAAGAGATGAAAGAGAAGATGAAGGAAGAGATGATCAGGGCGAATACAAAAATTCAAGAGATAGGACGAGATATGACTAGAAAAAGTAAGAAGAACGCTGTGATAACCATGTTGGTTGTAGGGGTTGTGGGATGGATATGTGGAAAGTTTACGAGTTAGCTTAGCTTGGTTTGGTTTGTAGAATGGAACTTGTTGTCTTTTTAATGAACTTATGGTGCTTCTATCATGCATTTGAAACCGTTGTATTTGAATCATTTGATGTTGTTTTAAGTTTGAACTTATGGTGCTTCTATCATTCATTTGAATCATTTGATGTTATTTTTAAGTTTGAACCATTAGTGTAAAACAGCTCATACAAGGGACCAGCTAAAAAAATGCAAGTCAAGTCTCCACTCGTAGAGATATAAAAACTGAACTAGATGCAGTTTCATTTTAACGTTGGTCATAAAAAAACTGAACTAGAACAAGTTTCATCATTTTTCAATGTCTCCACTCGTAAAGATATAACACAAAACATATATAACTGCATTGTTTGATTTAAAACAGAACATCCATCGTTTAGACATAACAACAAAGAGATCATCCTACATTGTTTGGACATAGCAACAAAAACAACAAAGAGATCCATCCTACATTGTTTGGACATAGCAACAAAAGCAACATATCAGGTCCTACATTAACCAGAAGCATAGCTAAAAATAACACTTTCACTCGGTCATCTGAGAAGGTTGCGTAAGTGGAATCATATCAGGTCCTTGCGAAGAGCCTACAGCCTGTATAACATAAGGAACATATTATAACCGAGATATATAAAAGTCTCTAAGGCATGCATAAGCATAACTATAAAACCATTGACCAAAATACCTCTAAGATCTCTGGTTCTTGAAACTTCCTTGGTTTCTTTTTCGGATGTAGCTTACAACCAATGTAATTATGGCCTTCCTCACCACAGTTTGAACAATGTATTTTGCGGCCAGTGTTAGGAAATTTTAGTACCTGCTTACATTTCTTCTTCTTTGGTGACTCGTGCTTCCCTTTAATTCTCTTCTTTATCTTCTTTGATTTCTTCTTTCTTCCCGGTAAATCAGGTTCTGGAGGCTCGACTACGAGGCGATCAGTTCTCTTCATCCAAAAACGGGGTCCTCTGACAGGTTCCATATTGGTTTGATAATTCAATTCCCAAATTTTTTTGCAAAGCCAGGCAGCTACATAGTTATCTACTTCCAAACCTGAATTTATCATAGCTCCATATGCATGTTCACATGGTATCCCTATGAATTACACAAAATTCAATTATACACTAACCACTGAAAATACGCATTTTAGATAGATGTAAAGGAGAAATACCTGTGATTTGATATTTTCCACATGAACAAGTTTTATTCTTTGTGTTGACTGTGTAAGAATTCCCAGACAAAAACACTTCATATACTCCATGAGTCGCATGAATTGTTGTGCATTTCTCAGCATCCTCCAGTTCTAATGCCAGCGTCTTCTTTACATATTCTGAGTTTATTCCTTCCCAATTCTTTGATTTCAGACCTCTCTTTCTGATTCGAGCCATTGCTTACCTCCGAATCATCTCCAACATGGGTACCAAAGCTTTTGCTCGAGCTTTGGTAATTGTTGAGTTGTAGGACTCTGTTGCATTATTATCCACATCCTCACAGCAGTTTCCGACTTGATAAAACGCGAGACACCAAGTCTTAGGGTTCTCTTTCATCACAGCGTCATGTAAACTCATACTGTAGTGTTGCAGCTACCTACGATTCTCTTCATAATCAACCTCAGTATAGCTCCAAGCAAGGCTCCAAACCATTGGTTTTATCAGATCTTTTTTTGAATGTCCATTGTTCTTCAAATTTTCCACAATGTGTTTGACACACATTCTGTGCTCAGCAGATGGTAACTCAGATCTGACAGCATTAAGAAGTCCCTGTAAACATGGTTTCAATTAGTAAAATCTATAGATTAGATCTAATATGATAAAGCTAAAGTAAATGCAAAGTCCTTACCCTTGCTCTATCCGATAGAATGACTAATCCAGCTCCAGTTTGAAGACCTAAGTTCTGCTTCAATAGATTCACAAACCACAACCAGTTTGGCCCATTCTCTCTTTGTACCACTGCCCAAGCAATTGGACAAATTTGGTTGTTTGCATCATGGCCAACAGCAGTAAGAATTACTCCTTTAACAGCAGCTTTCAAAAACGTGCCATCAATCCCGATAATTTGTCGACAAGAACCTCTCCAACTGTTTTTGAGGGCTGCTATACATACATAAAACCGATCAAAATCATCTTCACCGGCCGAGTTTGGATATGTTTCGACAATGGCAGTTGATCCTGGGTTTGTAAACGTGATATCCTCAGCATACCCGCGGAGATGAGCAAACTGGTTCTTGTATTCCTTCTCAAGCAATTTCAAGGCTAACAATCGACCTTTCTGGCATTGATCTCGTGTACTGACTATTTTCCAGGTTTCCTTGATAATCCTCTGAATTTCTTCAGGCATACAATCCAGTTTCAACCTTAATTTATCCACGAAAAGATTGGCTATCACTGGACCCGTTAACAGCTTGCATTTGCCATTCCGGCTACAGCTATGAGATAGATACCTAGTCTTTATAATCCACTTTCGACTCCCCTTGTCATATGCGCAGTAAGCTCTCCACTTGCAGTTCTTACTAGTCGCACATATAAACGAAAGCTTGTTTTGATCCCATCTACCTTGTTTGATGTTCCTTGCTTTGCCCAATTAATAACCTAAATCGAATTGGGGATTTTTTGAAATTGGGTTAAAATCGGGTCTTGGGTTCGGATATAATAATTAGTGGGCAATAACAATTTATAAATGCGATTTATAAGTTCTAAACGTGATTTAAAAGAATTGATCAGAAATTAGATTATTTAATTTCTTAGGGGGAGTTAGGCAGAAAAAAATAGTTTGGGGAAATAGTTGCTTAAATTGGATACTGTGGAGTATGCAGAGTTTGAAAGTATGAGTGCATCCAAGCAGAAGTAGTATTGGGGGGGGGGGGGGGGGGGGGGGGTTTAGGCAGCCAACCCATAAATGGCAATTCAAAATATTTTACTCGCTGATTTAAACATTTTTGAAGTTTTTAATGGGTTTATGTAAATTTGTCATGTATTCGTTATGGTGCAGCTTATGTGTTGCTCTTCTTTGTGATTGTAGATTTTACCGGTTACAAGATATTTGTTTTATTTCTCAACCAAGTCAAATCATACAATAGTAACATGCTCTAAAAATTCCACATCAGCTAGTAGATTCACTAGTACATCATCAGACCATAGGGTCGCTTGAACATCAATGGTTCCATCTTCC
Source organism: Cardamine flexuosa (assembly GCA_963555745.1). Taxonomy (NCBI): domain Eukaryota; kingdom Viridiplantae; phylum Streptophyta; class Magnoliopsida; order Brassicales; family Brassicaceae; genus Cardamine; species Cardamine flexuosa. The sequence goes on along the minus strand of OY743218.1, from coordinate 18,824,309 downwards.
ATACCCCGAAAAAACGCAAGTTTTCCACAGTTACCATGTCTCAGTCCAACTCGAACTGTAATCGGATTTCCCCAACCGAAATCGATATTGTACACTTCGTACCGGGGAGAGTCTGAGACAAGTATATTATTACCAGCCGTTATACTTTCAACTTCAGGTTTTGGGATCTTTACATCTCTAGCCCAATCCTCTGCAAAAGCTTTACAACTCTCGTTCGTTTGTGACCTCACAAGTTTATTTAATTGCAAAGCGGCCCACCCTAGCCCACGATCCAGGAGTTCTCCCACAGTGGCTATAGCTGATGGAACATGGACCATGTTCCCGAAACACTCTTTCTCAAGCGGAGGATTTAGCCGTTGTCGCAAGTCCACCGCTACTATGCAATGCGTCTCTCCTTCACGGGTTAGACCACTGTGTCTGATGACTGATCGCCATAAATGCGCCGAAACCGCTTGAAGAGATGAGATCATAACGTCAGTGGTGCCAACCTCGTTGTTGGCTTTAGCTTTGAGATCTGAAATAGTTTTCTTTGTGAAGTGAAAGATCCTCTCTTTCGTAATGGGCACGTAAGATAGTTCGTTGCTTGGTGGTGCTGGTGGCCTCTCTGTCTCTGAAACTGGAATATGGATCGGGTAATCGATCCCATCGAGGAACCATCCCTTGAGAAAAATAGGCTGGTGTTCGGAAACCGAACCACTAGAGCAAATCTTGGACCAAGCGTGTACGAAATTCCACAGCGAATTACCGTCTGCCACCAAATGGTTGCGACAGAAACTGATGAAGACTCCATCATTCATCTCAGTGACTTGTATAGCAAGCAAAGGCTCTGAGACGCCATCACAGCTTTTGACGTTGGAAATGGGAATAAATGAGTCCATGAAATCAGGAACAGAGCCGTGAGGTTGAAGAATGTCACTCACCGATAAAAATTTGGATTCGGCGTGGATGAATTGAGCACCGGAGCTATTGTCACAGTCGATGTAATAAGACATTGTGTTGTCTTCAAGATTATCCACTTTGACAAGACGACCAGCGAAGGGGAAGTAGATGTCTAGAGCAGCTGAAAGAGAAGACTTTAACCGAGAGATGAAATTGGTTTCCCGGTCGGGTTTGTGAAAGAGGAGACCTCTTTGAGGGTAATCACAATAGAGCATGTCAAGATCAAAAGGGTTAGATGGATCTTTGTACGACTCGATTGGTTTGTGTTTTGTGGTCGAACAATGCTTGAAGAAATTACACTCACATCTGCCATTTTGTTTTTCTTCTCTCTATTGCCAATTCTGACTCAAAATTATAGTAAATGCTGAATAGCTTACTTAGATCATATATATATACTTATACAGCATGACTGAGAATAATGATCATTTTCTTTTTAAATCTTTTTTACGATAAAAGATTCCAATTTTCTAATCTGTGACTAAACGACATTAAGTTAACTACTGCAATCCACTTATTGTCTTAATATAAGTAGGATGATAACGACCACTAATTATTTCCTTAAAATCATGATAATATATTAAATTTACCATATGTTAGATCAATAACTAATTTACAATCCAGCACGCAGACACGATTATAGCTACCATGAAAAGTTTCTAGGAATTGGAAAATCAATGAATTTCCTGAAAATACCATGAAATGTCGAATAGGATCACCAAATGGAAAGGTAATAAAAAAGAAAAGGAAAACACAAGTTAGCGATTGTATTAGAAGCTGAGAAGAGAACTATAATCAAGCCCAATCATAGTCAAAAGAAGAGTTTGATCCTAGATCAAAAGGAACGCTAGGTGCTATATGCTTAACACATGCAAGTCAAACGTTATTCTCGGTGAACTTTGTATATTGTGTGGGGGTCTACGGTGTGTGTAGACTCGCTTACTTTTCAAACACAAACTGCTCCTAAACCAAGCCCCTTTGGGAGGGGGACAACAGCTTTGGACTTCTATTGAATCAAGAAATATATTTGATTGTTCCATTTGGTGTTCAAAGGTTAGATTGACAACAACGGGAGCATTGATAGGACATGGAGATGAGGCACCAAATGAGCCAGGGATGGACAAATTAACTGTAACAAAAAAAACAAACCAAATTAAACTGTAAATTGGTACTTTGGTTTGGTTTCGGTTTTACTTTAAAATCGGTTCTGTTATCATTATAAAAATTATTTCAGTTTTAGTTTGGTTTGGTTTAAAATGGTAAAACTGCGGTTTATAATTTTACTTTTAAATTTGTATTTATGCTTAAATAGATATTTGTGTTACCTAGTTTTTAATTATTTTAACAAAAGTACTTTAACATGGTTGTATTAAAAATATTAACAAAAGAAAGACACTAAAACTCTAGATTTATAAACATCTTATATAATTTAAGGTTTTGGATAATTTATTTTTTAGTAGAGTTCCATCAAGTTATTTTTCGTAAATCCAATCATTAAATTTGACTTCTATTCTTTTTAATTTATTAATAGAATCAATTTTGAGTTTATTTTATTGTTCGATTTTGAAATTTTAATTATTATTTTTATAAAATCATGATATCAAAAAAATTCAAAACCCAAACTAAATTAAACCAAATTAATTACGGTTAAAACATTAAACCGAAAAAAACAAACTATACCAAACTGTATTTCAATAGATTTCTAAATATTTTTGTTTTCTATAAAACCTTAAAACTGAAATATAAAAAGAAAAATCATACCATAAACCGAAATACACACCTCTTAAAATGACATTGACACTACTACAAGCACTACTCCACTGACATCCACTTATATATATGTATATATAGAAATATTTTTTATCTACTAAATGACATTGACACTATTTCAATTACTATTCCACTAACATCCATTTATACTTATTTTAATTTAACATCCATTTCTATTATATATATGTACATAATAGAAAAATTAGAAATCTGATTTTAATATTAAAAATTAGATATTGTTGAAAACACATTTAACATGTGATTATCCATCATAAAGACAACACACAATACAGTTGTCATTTGTTTTTTCTTTTGATCATCAAGACACTTATCTTTGTCTTATTCAATCTAATATACTATAAATAACTTAAAAGTTTTAACAAATGAAAAGTAATAATAAGGATTTTGTGCAAATAAACCATTGAATTTTATTTATTTTGCAAAATTAACCCTCATCCGAATCTTGTGCAAGTTAAACTTATGAACTGCAAAGTCATCCGCTATATAACTATCCGCTACATTATCGACGTGGTCCCGTTAGTAAGTGTTAAAAAACTAACTGAATTATCAAAACTACGTCTTTTTGAACCCAAAAAACTACATGTTGTTGTATTTTATCTTGTTGTTTTTCTGGATCCAAAACAACAAAGCTTTTTCATTTAATATATTTTAAAAGACGATAAATAACAAATTCTCATCTTCTTCTTCGTTGTTTTCTTCCTTCTTGTCTGACCTTTCAATTTTTTCAGGGTTTATTTTCCAGTTTTCTTCAATTAAAACAATTCAAAACTTTTAATAAGTGTCTTATGATCTCTAATTAGGGTGAAATCGAGATTAGGGATTGGGTGAGATCAACAAAGTTGTTAGGGATCTATGTGAATTTATTAAAATTCATCAACAATTTAATCTAATTCTCATCAATTAACTCTAACTTACAGAGTTACAGTATAATATTTATATTCAAGTGTAGCGTAAATATTATATACACATATTTACAATCGTGCCACTACTCTAATAGAAGGATCTGTCCTATAGATCCCGCCCAGATATGTTAATCTCCGGCACTCAATTCTTCTTTATTAGTTATATGTGTTGATAATGGTGGAAAGAGATGATGACGATAAATTGATCGAAATCAAATAAAATCCTTGTCGCAAAATCCAATATTTGATTCACTCACTCACTTCCATCTCCCTCACGCTGATGGGTGAGAATTTGTGGGAATGGGACATAAATTATCTCCAAAGATTTTGAATGATTTTATACCTTTGATTTTAAGGGGTTAGGTAAGGCCTGGGATGTACAAATATTTCTACTTTTCAATCTATTTAGCAAATGGACAAACAAATTTCTGAATCATGAATTTCTATTTAAGTGGGTAGAAGAACAACGAAGAAGAAGATGATAATTATTTGTTTTTTTCTTTTTCTTTTTCTAATATATTAAATGAAAATAAATAATAAATGAAAAAGTTTTGTTGTTTTGGGTACAGAAAAACAACAATAAAATGAAACAATAGGTATTTCTTTGGTTTCAAAAGGACGTAGTTTTGATAATTTCGTTAGTTTTTTAACACAACACTAACAGGACCACGTCGACAATATAATGGATGACTTTAAATTTCATAGGTTTGACCTGCACAAAATTCGGATAAGGGTTAATCTTGCAAAAAAAAAAAAGGTCGATGGTTTATTTGCACAAAATCCTAATAATAAAAGGTGTAATAACAAGTAAAGAGATCACTCTCCATCTCATCTCTACGTCTCTCTTCTTCTCCATTTTTCAATTTATGATATAATTATATTATACATATATGTATAACATATACATATATACAGAAATATATATATACTCACATATATACACACTAAAATTAGAGTTTACATCAGAAATTGATATATTTTATTATACTATTAAATTATACTATTAAAAAGGAAGTACAAAATTGGGAACTCATATTACCAAACACTCTTAATTTTATACTTACATCCATACAAGTTTAAAATAATAATAATTTTTTATTATCAATTATTAATATTAATATTAATTATCTTCTTTCTAAATTAATAATCAATTAATTCTCTACAATCTCTTCCTTATCTAATATTTCTCTGCTATTATTTCCTTATCTAATAGTATGATTTTAATAGTATAAATTATGATTCTCCTATCAATTTTGTTTGATATTATTTTTATTTTTTTTTAAATTATTATATAATACATACGATTAATAAAATTATAGATTTTTAATGCATATGTTGTGATTTGAATTTTTATAAACATATATTAACTCAATCAGTAAGGAAAAAGTCTCACATCGATAGAGATTTCAATCGGATTGGTGATCTGCGGAATATGTACAAGTAAATCCGACATAAGATGGGTACATACATTAACTTTTATGCACATTAAAAAGCGGGTATCATGAACAAGGGCATAGTGAACCACATATATATTGGATTTTGTCCACAAATTAATAGATCAGCCGCAAACTACATAATTTTAATAAAAATAAAAAAACTATATGGAGTATGGAGGTTACAAACACGTAGCTTAAAAATAAAAGCATCAAATTCTTTCTTTCCCAAAAGTTTGGTCAAAATATCCGTAAGTTGTGTCTTTGTAAACAACATGATTTGTTGCAACTTTACCTCGCATGATCTAATCCCGATGAAATGATAATCATTTCCAACATGTTTCGTAAAAACTGGATTGGCTTGAAAGTTGAGTGGCGGACATGCTATCTGAGTAAAACATAGCAGGGTGAATACAATCAATCCCAAATGCTGGTAAAAGTTCTCTAATCCAAATTATCTCCTGCACTGTGTCTGCCATAGTTTGGTATACAGTTTCGGCCGAAGATCGAGATAAAAGTCTTGTTTTTGTTGGAAAATCCACTAGCAGAGATATAATTATCAATCGGATGTGGAGTTACCGATGGGTATGGTTCATAATCAAATTTGTGAGTTGATCATTTTTCTTAGCTCCATGTAGTTCTGTGATATAGTCAGCAAACCGTACCAGAAGATGTTTTTGTTTACATCCTTTGCCCAGTTTTTCTGGAATTTCAAGGTCAATAACATGAGCAGATGTCGTAATAATTGGAATGTCCTCCTCCTTTTCCGAAGACCTCTGTGATGTTTGCTCATTCACACTTGTAGTTTCACGGGAAAAAGGAGAAATTTGATATTCTGTAGTCGGATAAAAAATGGGAGACAAAGGTTCATTTGTGCCACTTGTCGTTTTATGGGAACTGGAAAAAAAATCAAGTGAGCACGAAATTGAGACCAAGACCAGAGATTAATCATTACGCTGTTCTGGTGTTTTCTGAGATACTTGCAAATCAAGTAAAACATCATCATCATTAACAAAATTCATCGGAGATTCAATAATGATTTGAGATGAGGGAGACGGCTCAGTTTCAATGTAGTAAACCCGCCATCCTTTCTTTGCAAATGGATAACCAAGAAATATGGAAAGATTACTTCTTGAGGCAAACTTGTCACCTCCATGCTTTTGATTGTGAACATAACAAAAACATCCAATAACTCGATGGTGATTCAGAGCAGGCGGATGATTGTAGACGAGCTCATATGGTGTATTTCTTTGGAGAAATTTTGTTGGAGTACGATTGACCAAATAGCGAGCAGCAAGATCACAATAACCCCAAAATTCTGTAGGAAGATGGGCTTGAAACCAAAGCGCTCGAGCAACATTATGAATATGACAATGATTGCGTTCAACTTTACCATTATGTTAAGGAGTACCAACGCAAGAAGTCTCATGTATGATTCCTTTTTGAGAAAAAAATTCAGTCCCTGAACCATTATCTCTTCTAATAATGTTGACTTGAGTAGAAAATTGTCCTTCAACTAATGAAAGGAAAATTTTAAGGTCTGTAGGAGCATCTTGTTTAGACGGAAGTAAATATATTCAAACAACCCCTGAGAAGTCATCGACAATTGTTAGAAAATACCGAGATCAACGAATTGATGTAGTTCTATATGGACCCCATAAAATCACAATGTATCATCTCAAAAACTTGACTCGTTTTATTTCTACTCGAAGGAAAAGGATCACATGTTTGTTTTACGTGAATACAAATATCACATGTCTTGGAATAAAAAAGACTAGTACTTAAATCAGAAATTTTCAACATCTCCAAAGCTTTAGAGGTTGGATGTCTCAACCGACAAGGCCAAAGCTACATCGAATGCGAACTCGTCCCATGCAGTGCTGCTACTACTTCCACGCCTCTAAGAAAATAAAGACTTAATTGTTGCTCATCCACTCAAATCAGCATCCTCAAGATGCAGTCATGAACAACACAAAGCCTATAAATTATCTGAAAGATACACCCACTATCTTTAGTCAACTGTGACACCAAAATAAGATGATGTTGAAGACCATCGACAAAGAATACATCATTGAGATGTAGCGAATAACCTAGCTTCACTTTTCCACTTTAACCTAACATCGTCTATCTTCCACTAGGAAGTTTGATCATAAACGGTGTCATATCACATACAGCATTTAAAAACATAATGCTTCGTGTCATATGAGTTGAAGAACCTGTATCAATAATCTATGATGCAAGAAAATACCTACCCGTAAGACGCTCAGTCGAAGGAGGTTTATGTTTTTCGAGCATACATACTAATGTCTTCCATTGGTTGCCGTCTAAACCCACAAAACCCACTCGATCAGCTGCAGTAAGATTCGAGTGTGCAACACTGGAAAAAAATTCAGAGGGAGATGACGCATCATGACCGGAGACAATGTTGTTTATGTGAGCTTTTGTCTAATTCTGAGATACCGGTAAAAACCCACATCCAGCTCCATTATGATTCGGCATTCTAGAAGATCCTGGATCAGACTTACCATTTACATTTTTGCCCCATAATTCTGGATAACCATTTGACAAAAACAGTTTCTAGCGGCCGTCCCTGCTTGCCACAAACAGTGCACCAAACAGAGGATCTTCTATTTTCAAATTGATTACGCGGACGAGAAGAGGATTGCACCAAAAAACTTACAATATCATTCCTTCTTCATGCAGATGCCCTGCTATCTCTGATTCTTCATCAGGCGAGAGAACATTGTATGCTTTGTCCAGAGTCGACAAAGGATCACGAGAAAGCAATGATGATTTTACCGCACCATACGTTGTCTCATCAAGTCCTATGAGAAATTGGTGAAGCTTGTCCTCCTCCCGTTCTTTTTGAATTTTTGTCGCAGTCTTGCCTCTGTGATAATCAGACAAACTGGTCCACAGTTGATTTAATTTTCCATAATATGTCTCAATTGCAAGTCCTTTTTGTCGACAATTTGCGAGTTCAGTTTTAATCATTTGAACTCTTTGCCCATTCTTCACAGAGAATATTTGATGTATGGGCAACCAAAGCTCATGAGAGTTGTCACTATATGAGATTGATAAACGAAATGACTCTGCAATTAGTTAGCTTTATCTACGACACAACAAGCGTATTGTTTGCACACTAATCTTCATGATCCTTTGAGTCTTCATGAGGTCGAGATATCGACCCATCAACAAAACCAAACTTCTTTCTTGCATGAAAACTTCAATGAAGAGAGATAGAAGAAGCTAAGGTCGATACAAAGGAGAGAAATAATAAAACAGAAGAAAAAAGCTTAGATCGATAACCAATAAAACCTTTTTGTAGTTTAGGGTTTACGACTCTAACACCATATCACGAAACTTTTAGGAGTTTGAAAGAGATTTCTTATTCATGGTAGAGTAAAGGTTGTGCCTTATATATGTCTCAAATATCGACATAGTTAACCTAATTTACAAATTGTAATACATACTAATAGAGGCCCAAGAAGATCCAATAACAACAACTAACATGTACTATATATATATATTCTAATCTGTACAATGACTAAATGACATTGACACTGTTACTACCACTAACATCCACTTGTATATAAAAACTTTATGCAAAGTATAGATGTTGTCGGTTCGCGTTATGCTTGTGATAAAATTAATATTATATGATGTGGTTTTGGGTCTAGAAAATTATAGGTTAGACCTAAAATTTTCTGGTATTAAAAAAAGAAAAAGAAATTTCATTGTATATAACTTGTCAACTTGACATATTTGGGTTGTGATTCTCTTCAACCAAAATGTTAGGAGATTTTTTGTTATATTTTTCAGTGGTATCTATCTTATTTTTTTATGACGATTGTTATCTATTTTTTTTATCATCATAAAGTTTCCCAAAAACAAAAAAAATTCAACTTCACCAAATCGACAAGTTCATGTCAAAATTATTTATTGCTGATTAAAACGGTTTTTTTTCATCTGATAAAAGGGTTAAAAAGAAATCAACATCACTTTGTTCACTTGATAATCTGGCCGCTTTACAAAATTTGAATTAGAAGATGACATTTTTATACTTTCTATGCTATTTAGCTTATGTGGTGATCTTTTCTTGTGCTTGTAGATTTTATGGTAACAAAAGACTGAATAAACTTTTGGTTCATTCCTAAAAGTATACTCCTATGTTTACCTCTTCTAAAATCAACTACACTGTCATAACACTAACTAAAATTATATTTAAAACAAAAATAATAAATTAAAACTAAAATTAAATAAATAAGATCTACTAGTTTCTACTAGTAACCGGAAATCACGACAACCTGCAAAATTTCTTAAATTTCTGTTTCTTAAATGTTAATGCTTCGTCTGAATATTTTTTTGGTTTATGCTTTGGCCACTCATTTTTTTATTTTTTGTTGAGTTAGTTGAGTTGTATTTTTATGGTATGGTTTTATATAGGCATGACCACGGTTAAAGTTACTACGGTTATTGTTATAGTTTTAAAGTTACACCATGCGCTTAGCTAATGGTTTTTATACGGTTATAGTTAGTAATATGTTTTAACCATAACTAATATAGTTTATGATTAACGGTTATTAATCATTTAATACATTTAAAGTTTAAAACAAAACAATTACAGTCCAAAATATAGTTATGGTTAAATTTGGTCACGCCTAATTTTATATATATTTCATAATTGTTTTGTTTGTTTTATTGTAATTTTAGTTTAGTTTATTAATTCTGTTAAAATACAATCTTAATTGGCATTGGTTAAATTTAGAAGAGGTAAATATAGAGAATCACCTAAACTCAAGTATTGTTCAAAAAAGATTTAGTTTTCTTTCTTAACAAAAAAGAATCATACAACAGTCACATGCTCTAAAAATTCCACATCGGCTAGTAGTTTCACTAGTACATCATCAGACCAAAGCGTCGCTTGAACATCAATAGTTCCATCTTCAATACCCTGGTAAAATGCAAGTTTACCATAGTTACTATGTCTCAGTCCAGTTCGAACTGCAATAGCTTTTCCCCAACCAAAATCAGTATTGTACACTTCGTATCGGGGAGAGCTTGTGACAATTATCGTATTAACAGCAATTCTACTTTTATTATTTTTATAAAATCATGAGTTTTTAATTATTATTTTTATAAAAATAAAATAATGAGTTTTTAAAAGAGATTCTTAAAATGTATTGATTTTGAGTTTTTAATTATTATTTTTGTGAAATCATGACATCATCAACAAAAACCAAAACCAAAATAAAACGAATAATTAGTTATGGTTAAAATCATTAAAACTATAAACAAAAATAAAGTAAACTATATCAAACCGTATTTTAATCGGTTTCTAAATGTTTTATTTTTCTATAGAACCAAAAAACCAAAAAAAAAAACCAAATCCTAAACCAAAATGCATACCTCTTGAAATAATACGAAAAACAAGAAATTGATATATATGTACTAAAAGTTATATATAAAATATTATAACCACTAACATCCACATATATAAAATAAGCATCTTAATGGATAAGACAACCACAAATTATTGTCTGATAGTATATATTAAATGTATGATATGTTAGAGCATCTATAATTTAATAATCAAAAAAGTAAAATAATCCAATGAATGATAAGTAGACACTTGAGTTTTTATGGGATTCTTAATAAGTAACTTATTCTCACCTCTCACCTCATTTTTTTTGTTATTTTTTATTTTTCATTAGTGAGAACCTTCATCATATACAATTGATGGAGGTGTTCTATACAAAACTAATAAAAATTTCAGAAGCACGCAAACACAATTATATACCGAAGTAGTTGAATGTGAAGGCTTAACGTAGGTGATACAATCAATGCGGAGAATTAGGCTGTCGGAGATTGATTTACGACAGCGTATTAGAACCTTTATTTCATTGAAAATTGAAATTTCACGTATAAAACAGGACATGTTTGAGTAGTTGTTGGACATGGGTTCGCCTCAATTGAGTTTTGAAATGAATAAAATCCCATTAACCGTTATAAGACAAAGACTCAGTTAATTAAGCCTAATTAACTAATTTGGTTAGAAATCTGCTACGAGACGACGTCAAACGAATGTTGAAAATATAGAAAATATTTTAGAAAGAGTTACACTAAATGAGGAGACATAATTCAAGGAATAAGTTGGAGTCAGAAGCTCTATTTAAGGCAGGGGAAAGCTAGAAAGAAGATCATCTTGTTTTAACCCTATAACGACACTACGACTTCTCACCGAGATCTTTCACTTTATTTCTTGTTCAGTCTCTCTTCTGTAATTCTGACTAATATCAATAAACTTTCTTTTGATTTATTCAATTATTAAGGATTATCACTAAACTTTCTTTTGATTTATTCAACTATTAAGGATCTTTTCTTCCTTAAGAGTCTAACCCCTTGATTATTTCTAACACATCTAAAATATAATTTGTGAGTTTTAGCATCCACAGTAATGAGTCTCTTCAACCAAAAATATGTTATCTGTTCTTACTCTTTTAAAAATTCAAAAATACACATAAAAATTCCACCTTATGTTCATTGGGCCTCAAGTGCACAGTTAGGATTTCAAAGAGCAAACGAACGATTTTTGGGTTCGAATATTGATCAAAAACTTTCAAAATATTACTTCTGGTTAAAACGTTTTTGAAGTTGTTAATGGGTTTATGTAAATTCGTAACGTATTCGCAGAACCGGTCCAATAGTATTGGAGGTCCTAAACAAAAAAAAACAAAATCCAACCTAATATTAACATTTTTCATCTCCAAACAAAAGAATTAAAAGTTAAGCTTAATTATTTTCATCTCTGAATTAATAATATTTTATGTAAATGTTTATAAATATTAAATATATCTATATATCTATAAATAGAATTTGGTATGGTGGTTTGAGTAAACATTTTAAGATCACTTAAGATCACATGTCATGGGTTTGAAGATTTATTAATCTATTTTTGTTTATTTTTAGTTATAAATTTTGGACTTAATCTTTACTAAATAAACTTTTTTTTAAGGCCCTAATCCTTTGTTTATGTGGCTTATGCTCCGGACCAGGCCTGCGTATTCGTTTTCGTGCAGCTGATGTGTTGCTGTTCTTTGTGATAATAGGTCTCACTTTTCACAAAAGATTTGTTTTATTTCTTAACCAAATCGAATCATACAATAGTCACATTCTCTAAGAATTCCACATCGGCTAGTAGTTTCACAAGTACATCATCAGACCATAGAGTCGCTTGAACATCAATAGTTCCATCTTCGATTCCAGGCATAAAAGCAATTTTCCCACTGGTACCATAGCTCATTCCAGCTCGAACTGCAATCGGTTTTCCCCAACCGAAATCGGTATTGTACACTCCGAACCGGGGAGAGCTTGAGACGATTATAGTATTACCAACCACTCTACTTTGTGGTTTTAGGATCTTTACATTTCTAGCCCATTCCTTTGCAAAAGTTTGACAACTTTCATTCGTTTGTGACCTCACTAATGTATTTATTTGCAAAGCAGCCCAACCCAGCCCACGATCTAACAACTCTTCCACGGTAACCGTAGCTGTTGGAAAATAGGCCACGTTCCCGAAACACTCTTTTTCATGAGGAGGATTTAGCCTCTGCCTCAAGTCCACTCCTACTTTGCAATGAGTCTCTGCTTCTCGGCTTAAACCACTGTTTCTGATAATTGATCGCCACATATGTGCCGAAACCGCTTGAAGAGATGAGATTCTTACGTCACTGGAGCCAACCTCGTTGTTGGCTTTAGCTTTGAGATCTGAAGTATTCTTCTCTGTAAAGTGAAAGATCCTTTCTTTCGTAGTCACCATTGAAGATAGTTCGTTGCTTGGTGGTGGTTGCCTCTTTATCTCTGAAACTGGAATATGGATAGGGTAATCGATCCCGTCGACGAACCATCCTTTTAGAACAAGAGGGTGAAGATCTGAAACTGAACCACTCGAGCAAATCTTGGACCAAGCGTGTAAGAAATTCCATACTGACATACCATCAGCTACCAAATGGTTGGTACAAAAACCGATAAAGACTCCATCATTCATCTCAGTGACTTGTATAGCAAGCAAGGGCTTAGAGACGGCATCACAGTTTTTATCGTTGGAAAATGGGAAGAAATGAGACAAGAAATCAGGAACATAGCCGTGAGGTTGAAGAATGTCACTCACCGATAAAGATTTGGATTCAGCATGGAAGAATTTAACACCGGAGCTGTCGTCGCAGTCGATGTAAAACGACACCGTGTTGTCTTCAAGATTATCGTCTTTGACAAGACGACCAGCGAAGGGGAAGTAGATCTCTAGAGCAGTTGAAAGAGAAGACTTTAACCGAGAGATGAAACGGGTCTCCGGGTCGGGTTTGTGGAAGAGAAGACCTCTTGGAGTGTAATCAAGATAGAGCGTGTCAAGATCAAAAGGAGTTAGATGGATCTTTGTACGACTCGTTTGGTTTGTGTTTTGTGGTCGAACAATGCTTGAAGAAATTATTGTCACATCTACCATTTTTGTTTTTTTCTCTTTAGTGTCAATTCTGAATCAAAATTTTATTAGAAGCTTTCATCATACATATAAGGGATCCCTATATATAAACTAATGTGAACAAGACAGCTTGACCGAGAACAATAATGATCATCTTCTCTTTTCATATTTTTTACAATAAAAGATTCTAATTTTCCTAGTCTGCACAAATCACAATATACAAATCATTGTCTTAATATACATTACGTAGGAATGTGAGACAACACGATGACGACAACCACTAATTATTCTCTTAAAATTGTGATAGTATATTAAATCTTACGATATGTTAGATCCAAAACTAATATAAATTTCAGCACGCAAACACGATTATATTAATATACCCACCGTGACTCAATTATATGAGAAGCTGAGAAGAAAAGAACCATTGAGCAGCCACTAATCATATTCAATCTCAATGCCTTTTAAATAAATAAATAAAAGTCAAAGTTTTATATTCTGTACAATTACTATATACTAGTATATACTATAACAACCATTAGGTAACCTTTCAATTTTACATATATATAATAATATTAGAAATTATTGTCTTAATATAAGTAGGATGACCAGATGACAACCACTAATTATTGTTTTCAAATAATGATACTATATTAAATATAGGGAGAAAAGATAGAATAATCTTATTTTTATGTCAATTACTAGTTTAACTTTGAAAAAACTAAGGTTAAATGAAAATTTTTAATCACATAAATACCCTTCAGATAATATGTTAGGAAAAATCTAATTACAAGAGTGTCATTATAAATTAATGACACATCATATTAATTTTCGGAAAAATAGAACTTATTTACGAGTTTGTCACCGAAAACTATAAATCTGCGAATTTAATCTGCGATTTTGTGTTATGGTCGATTTGTGGGAAGAGCAGATTTATTTTGTTAGTGCAGAGTTTGATTGCAGATTTTTCTTAATTCGCAGAAAAAAATGTGTAAGTGATGGTAGAGTTTTGAATTCATTGTAGAGTTGATTTCTTTTCGCAGATTATTAAAATTTTCTGTAGATTTTTTTTTTGAGATTGTTAATGAAGTAGCAGATTTTTCCTTTTCTTTATCAAGGAACAATTTTTATGGTAGATTAAGATTTTCCGCAGATTATATGTGACAGATTTTTGTTTTTTTACGCAGATTCACTTTTTAATTGTTGCAGAGTTGCGTTGGATTTAGTAGTGGCCGTAGATTTTAGTATTGCTAGATTAACTTTTTAATTACCGCAAATTACATTCTACTTACAGAAAATTTATGATTTCTGATACTAGTTATGACAGATTTGTGAACTCACTTGACCGCAAATTACTTTCTTACTATAATAATATTTTTATTGGTCGTAAATTTAGAATGACAGATTTTAGGTATCTATGATAGCGCAAATTTTTAGTCACAGATATCATACAATGACATCGCAAATATTTTTTAAGTTTTACCTAATTAATGATAAAATTAAGTGAAAATATTCTTAAAATAGAGTAATTTGCATGGCAATTTTTTAAGGTTTTTTATCAACCTCTTTTTTCTTCTTCCATAATCATTCATTCAGTTTCACCTTCATTCAAAAGTTATTTTTTTTTTTGATTTTTCATGTTATCATTTCTCTAATTCACTTAGATATACATTTTACTTAAGCATTTTATTGACTTTTCTCCAAATCTATACTAATATGGAGCAAGTCATCATTGTTTCTGGGAATTAGATCTTTTTTATAAAATCATTTTCTATTTCTTTATATGTAGTTAACTTATTTAATTTATATTTAATTAACTAATTTATTTTTTCAAATATTTTCATAATTTATTTATGTGAGTAAAATAAAAAAAGTATTATTGTTTTTTAACAAAAGATTATTATTATACTAGGTAACTTCATTTTTAAAAAGTTAGTCTAACAATTAGCATCAAAAGTAAAGTTATTCTAGTGCATTTTTCACTTAATAAGATATGTTGGATCCAAAACTAAATTAAAATCCAGCACGCAAAAACACGATTATATACCGAAGAAGAGGAACGTGAAATGTAGCCATGTGTAGATGATCCAATCAGCATGGAAAATAAGGCTGTCGGTGAGTGATTTTCCAAGGATTAAGTTGAATTAGTTTGCATTTAGTTGACGTGATTTGCATACTCTTTGATATTCATTGGGTCTCGCTGGTCCAGTTTGGATTTTGAATAGCCCAAGGAGCGATGGTCGTATTGGAACCTATGTTTCATTCGTATTATCTGTTCTAGAGAATTTCTGAATTGTTTTATTTCTTAAACACCGAAACTATAAAGCACCTGACATGTTTTATTTCTCAACCAAACAATCATGCGATGGTTACATTCTCGATAAATTCACAAATACTTCCTTCTTTATTCCCCTGGGAAAGTGTCCGGTGGTATCTTCTCTATCAGATAAGTGGGAAAATCTTTCAAAATATTTTACTAGCTGATTAAAACATTTTTAAAGTTGTTAATGGGTTTATGTAAATTTGTCATTTTGGTGTAGAGTATGTGTTGCTGTTCTTAGTGGATAATAGGTTTCACTCGTCACAAAAGATTTGTTTTACTTCTTAACCACATCAAATCATACAACGGTCACATTCTTTAAAAATTCCACATCGGCTAGTAGTTTCACAAGTACATCATCAGACCATAGGGTCGCTTGAACATCAATAGTTCCATCTTCGATACCCCGAAAAAATCTAAGTTTTCCAAAGTTGCCATGTCTCAGTCCAGTTCGACTGCAATCGCTTTTCCCCAACCGAAATCGGTATTGTACACTTCGAACCGGGGAGAGCTTGTGACAACTATAGTATTACCAGCCATTCTACTTTCAACTTCTGGTTTTGGGATCTTTACATTTCTAGCCCAATCCTCTGCAAAAGTTTGACAACTTTCATTCGTTTGTGACCTCACTAGTTTATTTATTTGCAAAGCAGCCCAACCCAGCCCCCGATCTAACAACTCTTCCACGGTGACTGTAGCTGGTGGAAAATAGACCATGTTCCCGAAACACTCTTTCTCAAGTGGAGGATTTAGCCTCTGTCGCAAGTCCACCGCTACTATGCAATACGTCTCTCCTTATCGGGTTAGACCACTATGTCTGACGACTGATCGCCACACATGTGCCGAAACCGCTTGAAGAGATGAGATTATAACGTCAGTGGTGCCAACCTCGTTGTTGGCTTTAACTTTGAGATCTGAAATATTCTTCTTTGTGAAGTGAAAGAACCTCTCTTTCCTAATGGGCACAGAAGATAGTTTGTTGCTTGGTGGTGGTGGTGGCCTCTCTGTCTCTGAAACTGGAATATGGATCGGGTAATTAATCCCATCGAGGAACCATCCTTTGAGAAAAAGCGTCTGATGATCTGAAACTGAACCACTAGAGCAAATCTTGGACCAAGCGTGTAAGAAACTCCACATCGAAGTACCGTCAGCCACCAGATGGTTGGAACAGTAGCTAATGAAGATTCCATCCTTGATCTCGGTGACTTGTACAACAAGAAAAGGCTCTGAGACGCCATCACAGCTTTTAACGTTGGAAAATGGGAAGAAATGATCCATGAAATCAGGAACAGAGCCGTGAGGTTGAAGAATGTCACTCACCGATAAATATTTGGATTCAGCATGGATGAATTTAGCACCGGAGCTATTGTCACAGTCGATGTAATAAGACACTGTGTTGTCTTCAAGATTATCCACTTTGACAAGACGACCAGCGAAAGGGAAGTAGATCTCTAGAGCAGTTGAAAGAGAAGACTTCAACCGAGAGATGAAATGGGTTTCTGGGTCGGGTTTGTGGAAGAGGAGACCTCTTTGAGTGTAATCACAATAGAGCATGTCAAGATCAAATGGAGTAAGATGGATGACTCTTTATCAAAAAAAAAAAAAGATGGATGACTCGATTGGTTTATGGTTTGTGGTCTAACAACGCTTGAAGAAATTACAGTTATATCTGTCATTTTTTTATTCTCTCTAATGCTAATTCTGACTCAAAATTATCTTATTATATAAACTAATGCAACCTAACCGACAACAATGATATCTGCCATTTTCTCTTGGATTCTAATTTTTCTATTATCTACAATGACTAACTGACACTTGTATATATACATATTAAAAAATAATAAATCTCTTTTTTTTCTTTTTTGTCGGCAGCGGGCGGTGGTCGATAAACTATAATGATTTCACTTTTAATAATTTTAAGATAAAAATTTCCAATTTTTCTTATTTGTACAATGAATAAATGATATTGATACTATTAAAAATTTACAACCAGTAACATCCACTTCTATATATATAATTTATCTAATCTATACAATGATTAAATGACATTGACACTGTTACAAATTTACAAGTACAACAGTCAAGAAATTTTTAAGAATTTAAAAGAGATTTCTTATTTATCGTAGAGTAAATGATGTGTCTATATACATCTTAAGTATTGATATAGTTAACTTATTTACAAACTATAATATATACTAATGACAGAGTCCAATACTCTTCCATAAAAGATGGAATATGAAAGTTACAAACACGTAGCTTAAAAATAAACACATCAAACCTTTTATTTTCTAAAGCTTTTAGGTCATGAATATTTGTTGGTTTTTTACTAGTTTTTAGATAATGGTTTTTTGTTTCTAGATTCTGAAATTTAAATTTAAGTTTTTGGATTTTGTCAAAAAGAGAAAATAAATAAATATGTAAATGAAAAATAAAAGAAGTCACAGTAAAAAATGGAAAACCAAAAAAAGTATCTTTAGATTTTTAGTGAAAAATTGATAAAATGATCCAAAAACTAGTTTTACTATTTTTAAGGAATCTGATTTTAAAAAAGTCTTGAATGGATAAAAAATTAGATTTTGAAACAAAAACCTAAAACTATCGTAAAATCTATTTGTCATTCAAGGCCTTAGTCAAAATACCCATAAGTTGTGTCTGTGTAAAAACATGGTTTGTTGCAACTTTACCTTGCATAATCTAATCCCGAATGAAATGATAATCATTTCCAACATGTTTCGCTCGTTCATGGAAAACCAGATTGGCTGCAAGTTGAGTGGCGGACATGCTATCCGTGTAAACTATAGCATGGTGAGTACAATCAATCCCAAATGCTAGTAGAAGTGTTATAATCCAAATTATCTCCTGCATTGTGTCTGCCATAGTTTGGTATTCAGCTTCGGCCGAAGACCGAGAGACTCTGTCTTGTTTGCATATTTTCCAAAGTCTTGTATTTTCTGGAAAATCCACAACCACATATATAATTATCAATCAGAGGGGAGTCCCCGATGGGTATGGTTCATAAATCAAATTTGTTAGTTGATCATATTTCTTAGCTCTATGTAGTTCCGTGATATAGTTAGCAAACCATACCAGAAGATGTTTTTTCGACATCCTTTGCCCAGTTTTTTTTGGAATTTCAAGGTCAATAACATGAGCAGATGCCTTAATAATTGGTATGTCCTCCTCATTTTCTGAAGAACTCTGTATTGTTTGCTCATTCACACTTGTAGTTTCACGGGAAAAAGGAAAAATCTAATCTTCTGTAGTCGGATCAAAAATGGGAGACGAAGGTTCATTTGTGTCATTTATTGTTTCATGGGAAATGGAAACAAGATCAAGTGAGGACGAAATTGGGACCAAGACCGGAGATTCAACATTACTCTGTTCTGGTGTTTTCTGAGATACTTGAAAATCAAGTAAAATTTCATCATCATCAACAAAATTCATCAGAGATTCAATGACTTGAGATGAGGGAGACGGCTCAGTTTCAATGTTGTAAAACCGCCATCCTTTCTTTGCAAATGGATAACCAAGAAATATGGACGGATTACTTCTTGTGGCAAACTTGTCACCTCCATGCTTTTAATTGTGAACATAACAAAAACATCCAATAACTCGATGGTTATTCAGAGGAGGCAGATGATTGTAGATGAGCTCATACAACGTATTTCCTTGGAGAATTGTTGATGGAATACGATTGATCAAATAACGAGCAACAAGATCACAATAACCTAAAAATTTTGTAGGAAGATGCTCTTGAAACTAAAGCGCTCAAGCAATATTATGAATATGACGATGATTACGTTCAACTTTACCATTTTGTTAAGGAGTACCAATGCAAGAATTCTCATGTATGATTCCTTTTTGAGCAAAAACTTCAATTCCTGAACCATTATCACTTCTAACAATGTTGGCTTGAGTAGAAGATTTTCTTTCAACTAATAAAAGGAAAATTTTAAGGTGTGTATGAGCATCTGGTTTAGACGGAAATAAAGATATCTAAATAGCCCGCGAAAAGTCGTCGAAAATTGTCAGAAAATACCGAGATCCACAAATAGAAGTAGTTCTATATGGATCCCACGGATCTAAATGTATCATCTCAAAAACTGGATTTGTTTTATTTCTACTCAAAGGAAAATGATCACATGTTTTTTTTGCGCAAATACAAATATCACATGGCTTGGAATAAAAAAGACTAGTACTTAAATCGTAATTTTTCAACATCTCCAAAGCTTTAAAGGATGGATGTCCCAACCGACAAGACCACAGTTCCATAGAATGCAAACTCGTCCCATGCATTGCTGCTGCTACTTCCACGCCTCTACGAAAATAAAGACCTAATTGTTGCTCATCCGCTCCAATCAGCATCCTCGAGATGCGGTCCTGAACAACATAAAGCCAATCAATTATCTGAAAGATACATTCACTATCTTTAGTCAACTGTGACACCGGAATAAAATGACATTGAAGACCATCGACAAAGAAAACATCATTGAGCTGTAGCGAAGAACCTAGCTACATTTTTCCACTTTTAACTAACATCATATATCTTCCATTAGGAATTTGATCATAAACGGTGCCATATCACATACATCATTCAAAAACATAATGCTTCGCGTCATATGATTTGAAGCACCTGTATCAATAATCTATGATTCAAGAAAATACGTACCCGTATGATGCTCATTCGAAGGAGGTTTACGGTCTTTGAGCATACGTACTAACGTCTTCCATTGGCTGTCGCCTAAACCCACAAAACCCACTCGATCAGCAGCAGTAAGATTCGAGTGTGCCACAGTGGAAAAAAATTCAGAGGGAGATAACACATTGTGACTGGAGACAATGTTGTTTATGCGAGCTTTTTTCTGATTCCAAGATACCGGTAAAAGCCCACGTCTTATGGTTTGGCATTCTAGAAGACCATGAACCACACTTACCAATTCTCATTCTTCCCACAATTCTTGATAACCAATTTGACAAAAACAGTCTTCATCCATGTTCGCCACAAACAGTGCACCAACACAGAGAGTCTTTTATTTTCAAATTGATCACGCGGACGAGACGAGGATTGCACAGAAAAACTTACAATGTCATTCCTTTCTTCATGCAGACGCTCTGCTATCTTTGATTCTTCATCAGGCGAGAGAACATTGTACGCTTTGTCCATAGTCGGCAAAGGATCACGAGAAAGAAATGATGATTTTACCGCACCATATGTTGTCTCATCAAGTGCCATGAGAAATTGGTGAAGCTTGTCCTCCTCGCGTTGTTTTTGTCGCAGTCTTGGCTCTTTAATAATCAGACAAACTGGTCCACAATTGATTCTTTTTCCCATAGTATGTCTCAATTGCAAGTTCTTTTTATCGACAATTTGTGAATTCAGTGTTAATCCTTTGAACTCTTTGCCCATTCTTCACAGATAATCTTCGTTGCATGTGCAACCAAAATTCATTAGAGTTGTCACTATATGAGATTGATGAACGAAACGACTGTGTAATTGTCAGCTTTATCTATGATACAACAAGTGCATTGCTTACACACCAATCTTCATGATCCCCTGAGTCTTCATCAGGTCGAGATATCGACCCATCAACAAAACCAAACTTCCTTCTCGTAAGAGAGATCGAAGAAGCTAAAGTCGATACAAAGGAGAGAAATAATAAAACAGAGAATAAGAAAGCTTAGATTGATAATCAATAAAATCTTTTTGTAGTTTAGGGTTTATGGCTCTGACATTATGTCAAAAAAACAAATAGAATTTTGAAAAAGATTTCTTATTTATCATAGAGTAAAGGTTGTGCCTTATCTACATCTTTAGTATCAATATAGTTAACCTAAATTATATACCGTAATAGATACTAATAACATAGGCCAACAATAACTAACATCCACTTATATATTTAATTTTTGTAATATGTACAATGACTAAATGACATTGACATTATTACAACAACTAACATCCACTAGTATATAAAAACTTTGTTGTCAGTTCTAGTTATGTTTGGAATGAAATTAATATTATATATTATGGTTTTGGATTAAAATAATTATGGATTTCGACTCAAAACTTCCTTATATTAAAAGTAAAATATAAAAAAATTTACTGTATAGAAAGAACTTGACATGTTTGGGTGCTGATTCTCTCTTCAACCAAAATGTTTTTGTTATATTTTTTCAGTGGTATCTATCTTTTTTTTATTTATTTTTTACGGCTGGTATCTATCTTTTTTTAATCATCATAAAGTTACCAAAAAAAAAGTTTCAACTTCACCAAATCGACAAGTACATCTCAAAAATATTTCTTGCTTGCTGATTAAAAGTTTTTTTTGTTTTTCTGACAAAAGGGTAAAAAAAACCACATCGCTTTGTTAACTTGATGATCTGGCCGCTTTACAAAATTTAAATTAGAAGATAACATTTTAATACTTTCTATGCTATTTAGCTTATGTGGTGATCTTTTTTGTGCTTATAAATTTTACGGTAACAAAAGATTGAATAAATTTCATTCCTAAAGGTGAACTCCTATATTTATCTCTTCTAAAATCAACTACACTATAATAAGAATATGATAACTAAGATTATATTTACAATAAAAATAATAAACTAAAATTATTATTAAATAAATAAAATTTTCTGTTTTGTTCTGGACTTTGGTTTGCATTTTGTGGTTTATGTTTCTTTGCTTAAAGGCGACAAAAAAAAACTATTAGTATCTACTAGTTTCCGAAAGATCACGACAACCTGCAAAATTTCTTGAATTTTTGTTTCTTAAATGTTAATGATTTGTATGGATTTTTCTTTAATTATGCTTCAGTCACTCATTTTGCTGTTTCTTTTGAGTTTGATAAGTTGTAAAAGTTACAATTAATAATATCACGATTATGGTTATAATTTTAAAGTTACACCATGCGCTTAATTAATAGTTTTTATACAGTTACAATTAATAATATCTTTTAACCATACTTATATAGTTTTATGGTTAACAGTTATTAATCATTTAATACGGTTATGATTTAAAACAAAACGGCTACAATTCAAAATATGGTTACGCTTAGATTTTGGTCACGTCTAATTTTATATATATTTCATAATTGTTTTATTTGTTAATTTATAATTTTAATTTAGTTTATTAATTCTGTTTAAATATAATCTTAATTGGCATTGGTTAAATTTAGAAAGGTGAATATAGAGAATCACCGAAACCCAAGTATTGTTCTAAAAAGATTTAGAGGGGTGTATTGAACTGAATATTTTGAGAGATTTGAGTTTTAGTGACTTTTGAGAGGATTTGATGAAATTTTGGTGAATTAGGAATTTTGTTATTAAATTTTCTGAAATCTTACATAAAACTATAAGATTTGATTCTTTATATTTTTAACTAAGAAATCTCATTAAATCTCACCTGAAATTTTTTAATCAAATCCTAATCATGTTTTCAATAATAGTGGATTTGAGTATATAATTTAAAATTATTAATCCAAAAACACTAAATTTTAAAAGATTTTTAAAAATTTATGTTCCAATAACACATGGTTTGTCACTTAAACTCAAATCCTACCAAATACTCATTTCAATGCATCCTCCTTAGTTTTATTTCTTAACAGAAAAAAAAATCATTTAATAGTCACATGCTCTAAAAATTCCACATCGGCTAGTAGTTTCACTAGTACATCATCAGACCATAGGGTCGCTTGAACATCAATAGTTCCATCTTCGATACCCCGGTAAAATGCAAGTTTACCATAGTTACCATGTCTCAGTCCAGTTCGAACTGCAATCGCTTTTCCCCCACCGAAATCGGTATTGTACACTTCGTACCGGGGAGAGCTTGAGACAATTATCGTATTACCAGCAATTCCACTTTCAACTTTTGGTTTTGGGATCTTTACATTTCTAGCCCAACCCTCCGCAAAAGTTTTACAACTTTCATTTGTTTGTGACCTAACTAGTTTATTTATTTGCAAAGCAGCCCACCCCAGCCCACGATCCAGGAGTTCTCCCACGGTGACTGTAGCTGGTGGAAGATAGACTATGTTCCCGAAACACTCTTTCTCAAGCGGAGGATTTAGCCGTTGTCGCAAGTCCATCGCTACTATGCAATGCGTCTCTCCTTCGCGGGTTAGACCACTGTGTCTGATGACTGACCGCCATAAATGCGCCGAAACCGCTTGAAGAGATGAGATTCTTATGTCATTGTTGGCAACCTCGTTGTTGGCTTTAGCTTTGAGATCTGAAATATTCTTCTTTGTGAAGTGAAAGATCCTCTCTTGCGTAAGGAGCACAGAAGATAGTTCGTTGCTTGGTGGTGGTTGTGGTGGTGGTTGCCTCTTTATCTCTGAAACTGGAATATGGATAGGGTAATCGATCCCATCGAGGAACCATCGTTTGAGAACAAGAGGGTGAAGATCTGAAACTGAACCACTAGAGCAAATCTTGGACCAAGCGTGTAAGAAACTCCACATCGAAGTACCGTCAGCCACCAGATGGTTGGAACAGTAGCTAATGAAGATTCCATCCTTGATCTCGGTGACTTGTACAACAAGAAAAGGCTCTGAGACGCCATCACAGCTTTTAACGTTGGAAAATGGGAAGAAATGATCCATGAAATCAGGAACAGAGCCGTGAGGTTGAAGAATGTCACTCACCGATAAATATTTGGATTCAGCATGGATGAATTTAGCACCGGAGCTATTGTCACAGTCGATGTAATAAGACACTGTGTTGTCTTCAAGATTATCCACTTTGACAAGACGACCAGCGAAAGGGAAGTAGATCTCTAGAGCAGTTGAAAGAGAAGACTTCAACCGAGAGATGAAATGGGTTTCCGGGTCGGGTTTGTGGAAGAGAAGACCTCTTTGAGTGTAATCACAATAGAGCATGTCAAGATCAAATGGAGTCAGATGGATCTTTGTATGACTCGATTGGTTTGTGTTTTGTGGTCGAACAATGCTTGAAGAAATTACACTCACGCCTGCCATTTTTTTTCTTCTCTCTAGTGCCAATTCTGACTCAAAATTATAGTAAAAGCTGAATAGCTTGCTTAGTTCACATACAAACTACCTATAAACTATTACAACCTGACCGAGAACAATTATCATTTTCTCTTTTAATAAAAAAGATTCCATTTTTCTATTCTGTGCAATGACTAAACGACACTAAGTTAACCACTAATCCAGTTATTGTCTTAATATAATCCAATTTTTCTAATCTGTGCAATTTTTCTAATCTAGTTATTGTCTTTAATATGAGTAGGATGACAACAACCACTAATTATTGCCTTAAAAATCATGATAATATATTAATTTACGATATGTTAGATCCAAAACTAATTTATAATCCAGCACAGAGACACGATTATAGCTACCATGAAATTTCGTAGGAGTTGGAAGATTAATGAATTTTCCTGAAAATACCATAAAATGTCGAATAGGATCACCAAATGGAACAGTAACAGAAAAGAAAAGGAAAACACAAGTTAGTGATTATGTTAGAAGCTGAGAAGAGAACTAGAAGCAAGCCCAATTATAGTCAAAAGAAGAGTTTGATCCTGGCTCGCAAGGAATGCTAGCTATATGCTTAACACATGCATGCAACTCAACGTTATTCTCGGTGAACTTTGTATTGTGTAGGCTCGCTTAGTTTTCAAAGAAACGGCTGCTGTTCACATCTGTGCATGGTTGGAATTCTATTGAATCGAGAAATATGCTTGTCCATAAGCAGGACAACAAATCAGGAGGTCCGACGGACTGTGTTCAAAGGTTGGATTGACAACAAAGGGAGATATCAGCATTCATAAGACATGGAGATGTGGCACCTTTACAATGACCAAATGAGTCAGGGTGGGCAAAATAATTGTAACCAAAAAACAGAACCAAACTAAACCGTAGATTGATAATTTGGTACATTATCGGTTTTGTTTAAAAATCCGTTCAGTTATTCTTATAAACACAATTTTTGTTTTGGTTTAAAATCGTAAAACCACGGTTTTTACAAAATTACATTTTATATATGCTTTAATAGATATTTGTGTTACCTAATTTTTATTTTTCTTTAAAAAAGTATTTTAAAATGGTTACATAAAAAGATTAAAAAAAATACAAAATTCTATATTTATAAGCATCTTATATAATTTAAGTTTTTGGATCATTTGTTTACTAGAGTTTCATCAAGTTGTTTTTGCACGCCGCATCACTAAGTTTAATTTTCATTCTCTTTAAATTTTCAATAATTGATTTTGAGTTTCAACTTTTCAATTGTTCGATTGAGAGTTTTGACTTTTTAAACATACAAATTAAATGTTTTGATTTTGAGTTTTTAATTATTATTTTTATAAATTCATGTTTTCAAACATCATATTTTTTTTTTTAAATCCAAAACAATCATCTATATATTGATATTATGGAAACTAATACTAATCAATTTTTCTAAAATATTCTACCTAATTTAAACCTATATATTGAAAAGATTACATAACACATATAATTATTAAGAGTTTTAATTTTTTTTCATGCATATGTCGTGATTAAATTTTCAAAACAAAGATATATTACTCAATCGATGAAGAAATAATTGTATGTTCAATGTGCTATATCAGCTAAACAAATTGGACAATGATTCAGATTCATAATATAAAAATGACCAAAATAATTCTAAATACAAATGAGCATGAATCTTGACTTATAATGCATCTAATTTTAAATATTTTATTTTATTCAATTTAATTCGATTTTTTAGTTGAACAAATTTAAATTTTAAAAAAGTTTAAAATATTAAATAAATTTTAAAATTTTAACTTATAATATTATAAATATTTAAACTACATGGAAATATTACAATTCGATGACTAATCCACATTAAATAAACAAATATATATTAAACAAATAAAATTAAATTATTCATAAACAGTAAAGAAAACAAATTTGTTTTATTTCTTAACCAAATCAAATCATACAATAGTCACATTCTTTAAAAATTCCACATCGGCTAGTAGTTTCACAAGTACATCATCAGACCATAGGGTCGTTTGAACATCAATAGTTCCATCTTCGATACCCCGAAAAAACGCAAGTTTTCCACTGATACCATGGCCTAGTCCAGCTCGAACTGCAATCGGTTTTCCCCAACCGAAATCGGTATTGTACACTTCAAACCGATGAGAGCTTGAGACAATGATTGTATTACCAACCATTCTACTTCCAACTCCTGGTTTTAGGATCTTTACATTTCTAGCCCAATCCTCTGCAAAAGTTTGACAACTTTCATTCGTTTGTGACCTCACTAGTTTATTTATTTGCAAAGCTGCCCAACCCCAGCCCCCGATCCAGTAGTTCTCCCACGGTAGCTATAGCTGGTGGGAGATAGGCCATGTTTCCGAAACACTCTTTCTCAAGCGGTGGATTTAGCCTCTGTCTCAAGTCCACTGATACTTTGCAATGCGTCTCTTCTTCTCGGCTTAAACCACTGTGTCTGATTACTGATCTCCACATATGTGCTGAAACCGCTTGAAGAGATGAGATTCTTATGTCATTGTTGGCAACCTCGTTGTTGGCTTTAGCTTTGAGATCTGAAATATTCTTCTTTGTGAAGTGAAAGATCCTCTCTTTCGTAATGTCCACGGAAGATAGTTCGTTGCTTGGTGGTGGTGGTGGCATCTCTGCCTCTGAAACTGGAGTGTGGATAGGGTAATCGATCCCATGGAGGAACCAACCTTTGAGAACAAGAGGGTGAAGATCTGAAACTAAACCACTACAGAAAATCTTGGACCAAGCATGTAAGAAACTCCACAACGAAATACCGTCAGCCACCAAATGGTTAGTACAGAAGCCGATGAAGACTCCATCATTCATCTCAGTGACTTGTATAGCAAACAAGGGTTCAGAGACGCCATCACAATTTTTAACGTTGGAAAATGGAAAGAAATGAGACAAGAAATCAGGAACATAGCCTTGAGGTTGAAGAATGTCACTCACCGACAAAGTTTTGGATTCAGCATGGACGAATTTAGCACCGGAGCTGTTGTCACACTCGATGTAATAAGACACAGTGTTGTCTTCAAGATTATCCACTTTGACAAGACGACCAGCGAAGGGGAAATAGATCTCTAGAGCAGTAGACAGTGTAGACTTTAACCGAGAGATGAAATGGTTTTCCGGGTCGGGTTTGTGAAAGAGGAGACCTCTTTGAGGGTAATCAAGATTGAGCATGTTAAGATCGAATGCAGTAAGATGGATCTTTGTAGGACTCGATTGGTTTATGTTTTGTGGTCTAATAATGGTTGAAGAAATTACAGTCACATCTGCCATTTTTTCTTCTCTCTAAACTCTAGGACCAATTCTGACTCAATTATATAATAGAAGCTGAGAAGAGAACCATGTGAGCAGCACAATCATTTTCAATTTTAATACCTTTTTAATAAAAATAATAACAGTTTTACCATTACCATATAGGTAACTGTAAAAATAATAAAAGTTATACAACCACTAACTAACATCCACTTACATTAGGTAACCCTCCAATTTTACATATATACATAATAGTAATAATAATAATATTAGAAATTATTGTCTTAATAATAAGTAGGATGACAAGATGAAAACCATTATTTATTGTTTTCAAATCATGATAGTATCTTATTTTATCTTATCTTATATACTATTAAAACTGAAATACAAATTTGGGTTATTCATGTTTCCAAACACTTTAAAATTTATTTTTATATCCAAACATCAAATAGTTATTAATGTATCCAATCATTTCAATATTTAGTTTCTATATTTTCTTCTTTCTAAATAAATTTTAATTTAATTTTCTACAATCATTTTCTTATCTAATATTACTATTTTAATAATATGAGTTTTTGTTTTCCTTTAATCTTTGTTTGATTTTATTTTCACATTATTTTGAATTATTATATAATCAATACAGTATAAAAAATTTTAGATTTTTCTGCATATATTGTGATTCAAAATTTTATAAATAGACATATACTATTCAGTCAATAAAAAATGTATATTTAACTTTTCACATCGGTAGAGATGCCAAATAAATTATTACCCGCAAGATAGATACAAATAAATTTGACATAAGACTTGTTGACTACGGATATATCAGATTTTGTCTGCGAATTGGTGGATCGGTCTGCAAACTACCTAATTTTAGTAAAAATAAGTAAAATTCTATATAAAAATTAATAATTATGTACAATTGATGAAAATGATATATGATATATTTAAAAATATAAAAAGTTTTATGATTAGAATATTTAGAAAAATGAGAGTATTAAAAAAAATTTTATCTAAAAAATTGTTTATTTTAGAAAAAAAATTTAAATTAAGTAAAATAGTCAAATTTTCGGGTCAGCTCGATATCATGTGAACATAGTGAAACACATTTGGACACAAGAACTACTTACAAAAATTTAAAATAAAAATATAAGTTAACTAACTAAAAAACTATCATTTTGTAATTTACTAAGTTAAAATTACATATAAGTAAAAAAAAATATATATGTAAACAAAACAAACAAAGTCTAAAAAATTATAAATTATATAAAAATTGATAAAAAAATATTAAATAATAAAATATTAATATTTTTTTTATTAATTAAAAAAAGATTGACCGGCGGGTACACTCTAATATTAAATTAAAATCCAGCACGCTATCACGATTATATACCGAATACGTGGAAGGTGAAATGTAAAACAAGACTGTCGGTGAGTGATTTTCGAAAGAACCGGAGTAGTATTTTGATTAAATCGAATATAAGGACCTTTGATATTTTGTTTTACTTTTTAGTGGTATCTATCTTCTTTATCTTTATCATCATAGATTCATAGTCATAAGTGCCAAGAAATTTTCAACTTCCCCGAACGAATAAGATATAATCTCAAAATAATTATTGCTGATTAAAACGTTTTGTAAATTCGTTAACTTGATAATCGCTTTACAAAATTTGAACTAGAAGATGACTTTATTTATACATTTTATGTGCTATATGTAGCTTATGTGTTGCTCTTCTTTGTGATTGTAGATTTTACTGGTCACAAAATATTTGTTTTATTTCTTAACCAAATCAAATCATACAATAGTCACATGCTCTAAAAATTCCACATCGGCTAGTAGATTCACTAATACATCAGACCATAGTGTCGCCTGAATATCAATACTTCCTTCATCAATTCCCTGAAAAAGCACAAGTTTGCCACTGATACTATTACCCGGTCCAGCTCGAACCGCAATCGGTTTGCCCCAACCAAAATCATTCTTATACACTTCAAACCGGGGAGAGCTTGCGACAAGTATAGTATCACCAACCATTTTACTTCCAATGCCAGATTTTAGGATAGGAAAATTTCTAATCCAATCCTTTGCAAAAGTTTCATGCTTTTCATTCGTTTGCGAGCTCACAAATTTACTTATCTTCAGAGCAGTCCACCCTAGCCCTCGATCCAGCAGCTCTCCCACCGTGGCTATAGCTGGTGGAAGATAGACCATATTCCCAAAACACTCTTTCTCAAGTGGAGGATTCACCCTCTGTCTGATGTCTACTGCTACTTTGCAATGTGTCTCTCCTTCTCGACTCAGACCATTGTGTCTGATGATTGATCGCCACATATGCGCTGAAACCGCTTGAAGAGATGAGATTTTTAGGTCAGTGTAGCCAACTTCGTTATTGGCTTTAGCTTTGAGATCTGAAATATTCTTCCTTGTGAAGTGAAAAATCTTGTCTTCCGTAATGGGCACGGAACATAGTTCATTATTGCTTGGTGGTGGTGGTGGTGGCGTCTCTGTCTCTGAAACCGGAATATGGATTGGGTACTCAATCCCATCTAGGAACCATCCTTTAAGAACAAATGGCTGATGAACGAAATCTGAACCACTCGAGCAAATCTTGGACCAAGTGTGGAAGAAATCCCACATAGAAACACCATCTGCCACCAAGTGGTTGTAACAGAAACTGATGAAAACACCATCTTTGATCTCGGTTACTTGTATAACAAGCAAGGGCTCCGAGACGCCATCACAACTTTTAAGGTTGAAAACAGGGAAGAAATGATTCATGAAATCAGGAACAGTGCCGTGAGGTTGAAGAATGTCGCTCACAGTTAAAGATTTTGACTCCGCGTGGACAAATCTAGCACCTAAACCGTCTTCGCAGTCGATGTAATAAGACACAGTGTTGTCTTCAAGATTGTTCACTTTGACAAGACGGCCAGCGAATGGGAAGTAGATCTCTAGAGCAGTTGAAAGAGAAGTCTTTAACCGAGAGATGAAATGGGTTTCCGGGTCGGGTTTGGGGAAGAGGAGACCTCTTTGAGGATAATCAACATAGAGTATGTCAAGATCGAATGGACTGAGATGGATCTTTTTCTGACTTGATTGGTTTTTGTTTTGTGGTCGAACCATGCATGAAGAAATTACAGTCACATCTGCCATTTTTTCTTCTCTTTTGGGAATTCTGAATCAAAATTAAATTAGAAGTTGAAAGCTTTGTAGAAACCAATGTGGAGTAGACAACTTGGTAGAGAATGACGATGACAATTGACCACCACTCAAAAATATCCACACATATTTTGAATGTCCTCCAATAATTGATGTTTTCATTTTTTTTTGCATGTGTTTAATTCATAGGTCAATTCAAATGCAAAATATTTGTTAGATCTGCTTCCACTATATTTGAAAATTTTAGATGATAATAAGTTTATGGAGCAAAATAAAAATATTAAAGCTTTGTATTAAAATATATAATTCCTATATCCGTGTTGTTGTAGAATTAAATACATTCTTAGGTAAAAAATAGACATACATAAATTACATATTTATTCCATATCTATAAATTAAAAAAATATTTCTTATCATATTTCATATTTCTTATTTATTTCCATTGAGTAAAAAAGCTAATATTTCTTAGTATTGAATTATTTCTAATGTAAAATAGTATATCATGCAATTACATAAAGTCAATTATTGAAAGAGTGCCAAGGCTAACTAAACAGTAAAAAAAGATCAATCTTTTTTTTCATTTCTATGCAAGCCGGATATGAATCTAGAGATCGATCTCTGTGGTATGTTTTGCTCTTTTGCAAACTGAAGTTTGTGATGCGTCCTTGATGACCGAAAAATTGTAAAATGTTTCAAGCCTTTAATCGATGAAAGTTGTCTTGAGGGTTAATAATTTGTAATATTTGATCAATAAAATGCATTTCAAGAAGATGTAGTTCCAAATTATATATGTTTTATTTCTTAATCAAATCAATCATGCAATCATTACATTCTCTAAAAATTCCACATCGGCTAGTAATTTCACTAGTACATCAGACCATAGTGTCGCCTGAACATCAATACTTCCTTCATCGATTCCCCTAAAAAGCACAAGTTTGCCACTAATTACTATTCCCCGGTCCAGCTCGAACCGCAATCGGTTTACCCCAACCGAAATCAATGTTGTACACTTCAAACCGAGGAGAGCTTGCCACAATTATAGTATCACCATCCATTTTACCTCCAACGCCTGATTTTAGGTTCTTTACATTTCTAACCCAATCCTCCGCAAAAGCTCTACAGTTTTCATTCGTTTGCGAGCTCACTAATTTACTTATTTGCAAAGCAGTCCATCCCAGCCCACGATCAAGCAGCTCTTCAACGGTTGCTATAGCTGGTGAAAGATAAGCCATATTCCCAAAACACTCTTTCTCAAGCGGAGGATTCATCCTTTGTCTCAAGTCCACAGCTACTTTGCAATGAGTCTCTCTTTCTTGGCTCAAACCACTGTGTCTGATGATTGATCGCCACATATGAGCCGAAACCGCTTGAAGAGATGAAATTTTCAGGTTAGAGGAGAAGCCAACCTCGCTATTAGCTTTATCTTTGAGATCTGAAATATTCTTCTCTGTGAAGTGAAAAACCCTATCTTCCGTAGTGCGCACGGAAGAAACTTCACGGCTTGGTAGTGGCTTCTCCGTCTCTGAAACTGGAATATGGATCGGGTGGTCAATCCCGTCTAGGAACCATCCTTTGAGCACAAGAGGCTGATGATCCGGACCAGAACCGCTTGAGCAAATCTTGGACCAAGTGTGGAAGAAACTCCACGTGGAAGCACCATCTGCCACCAAGTGGTTGTAACAAAAACCAATGAACACTCCATCCTTAATTTCAGTGACTTGTAAAGCAAGCAAGGGCTCCAAAACACCATCACAGCTCTTGATATCATCAGCAGGGAAGAAGTGTTTTATGAACTCAGGAACATAACCATGAGGTTGAAGAAGATCATTAACCGATACAGATTTAGCTTCGGCGTGGAGAAACCTAGCGCCTGAGCCATCACAGTCTATGTAAAACGACACGGTGTTGTCTTCAAAATTCTCAACTTTGACGAGACGACCTGCAAAAGGGAAGTATATCTCTAAGGCAAGAGAAAGAGAGGCCTTTAGTCGTGAGATGAGATTGAAATCGGGATTGGGTTTGGGAAAGAGAAGACCTCTTTGAGGATAGTCGTATTGAAGATGAGTGAGATCAAATGGAGTAAGATGGATCTTTGTACGACCTGATTGGGTGTTGTTTACGGGTCGAACAATGCTCGAGGAGATTAGGAGCAAATCTGCCATTTTTCGTCACTAATGTGAATCTGTGGAACTACTTAATCCTAAGCTAATCTAAATTGATATCCACATACCAAAAAGAAGCAAACAAATATATCCAAGTTACGTGAGCATTAAGGACTTTAATCATATTTTTTGAAATATTTAATGCAATTAACGTTTGTGGAAATTTATTTTGTTTTCTTGTCTAACATTTTTTTATGTTTTGATCTATGTAATCTGTTTTTTTTTTTCAGTATAGAAACACTATAAATTTTACAAAATAAATGTAAATGTACTAAGTAGATTTAAATATTAATATACTATCCCATAAGGTTAGTGTTTTCAGAATCTGTATCTTCAACCATGTGATTGTAACCAAAACCGATGAAGAGCTCTGAGACGAAACATTATATAATGTTTCCGGGACAGGTTTGGGGAAGAGAAGACCTCGTTGAGTAATGAACGTAAATAAAATCATTATACAATGCTCGAGGAAATTA
Organism: Cardamine flexuosa; assembly: GCA_963555745.1. NCBI lineage: Eukaryota > Viridiplantae > Streptophyta > Magnoliopsida > Brassicales > Brassicaceae > Cardamine > Cardamine flexuosa. The sequence continues at coordinate 18,790,372 of OY743218.1, read as the reverse complement.
CAATTACGTCTGCCATATATTTATGTCAAAATCATTAGTATATAAGAGAAGCAAGTTGAAAACGTAAATTAATGTATATTTCTTTTTTCTCCTTTTAATTTTTTCTTAAAATAAAAGCTGTCTTTTTCCTATCCTGCTCCATCAGTAACATGTGAGCATCGATCGTACAATAAATTCACAAATACATCAGACAAAAAGGTCGCATGAACATCAATATCAGATAAGTGGCAAAATCTTTCAAAATAACATGTATAATTGAAATATTCGAGCTTTTATTTGAAGAAATAACCATAAGTCCACAATACATTTGCCAGGTTCATACATTATACAATCAAAGATACATATATTTGAACTTTGGAAGCCAAACATATTAGCAAGTAGTAGTTACATGCTCTAAAAATTCCACATCGGCTAATAGCTTCACAAATATATCAGACCGTAGGGTAGCTTGAACATCAAAACTTCCTTCATTGATTCCTGGAAAAAGTGTAAGCTTTCCATTCAAACTACTGGACAGTCCGGATCGAGCTGCAATAGGTTTGCCCCAGCCGAAATCCTTCTTGTACACTTGAAACCGCGGAGAGCTTGCGATACATATAGTACCACCATCATCTACTTTACTACCATTGCCTAGTTTTATGTTCTTAACATTTCTAACCCAATCATCTGCAAAACTTTTACAGTTTTCATTCGTTTGCGAGCTCACTAACTTTCTTATTTGTAGAGCAGCCCAACCCAAGCCACGATCCAGCAGCTCTTCCACTGTCGCTATGGCTGATGGAACATAGACCATATTCCCAAAACAATCTTTCTCAAGCGGAGGATTTATCCTCTGCCTCAATTCCACCGCTACTTTGCATTGTGTCTCTCGTTCTTGGCTCACACCACTGTTTCTAATGATTGATCGCCACATATGTGCCGAAACCGCTTGAAGAGATGAAATTGCCTGCAGGTCACTGGAGCCAACCTCGCTGTTGGCTTTCGCTTTGAGATCTGAAACATTCTTCTTTGTGAAGTGAAGCATCCAATCTTTCGTAATGAGTACGGAAGAAGATTCACGGCTAGGTGGTGGCCTTTCCGTCATTGCAACCGGAATATGGATAGGGTAGTCGATCCCCTCTAGAAACCATCCTTTGAGAACAAGAGACTTATGATTTAAGCTTGAACCACTCGAGCAAATCTTGGACCAAGTATCCAAGAAATCCTGCACAGAACCTCCATCTGCCACCAGGTGGTTGCAACTGTAACCTATGAATACTCCATCCTTCATCTCGGTGACTTGTATAGCAAGCAAGGGCTCGGAGACGCCATCAAAGTTTTTCAAACCGTTGGCGGGAAAGAAATGCTTTAGGAAACAAGGAACAGAACCATCAGGCTGAAGAATATCACTCACCGACACAGATTTTGCTTCGGAATGGAGAAATCTAGCGCCAGAGTCATCACAGTCTACGTAAAACGACACAGTATTGTCTTCAAGATTCTCCGTTTTGACGAGACGGCCCGCGAAAGGGAAGTAGATCTCTAAGGCAAGAGAGAGTGAGGCCTTTAGCCGAGATATGAGATGGAAACTGGGATCGGGTTTGGGAAAGAGAAGACCTCTTTGAGGACAACTGGGTTGAACTAGATTAAGACTGAAGTCAAATGGAGTAAGATGGATCTTAGTTCGACCCGTTTGGTTGCTGTTTACAGGTCGAACAATGCTCGACGAGACTAACACTACCCCACCTGCCATTTATCTTTTATGTCTATTGTGAACATGTGAAAAAAAGAATAAGAATTTATACTCGGCTAGCCTAACTTGCCAATAATTAAAAGGATTAAATAATTAAGGATTAAAGAATTTATACTCGGCCAGCCTAACTTGCCAAGAAAAATAACAATGTCTATTGTGAACATGTTAACGTCCTTTTCATCATTATCTTTTCACGATTTCTTCTGTTTTCTTTCTATAATATTTTTAAAAGTTTACAATTGTGTTAGCTATCTCTATATAATATATAGTGACTGGAAATTGTTTGAGATCAAAGAATAAAGATTGATTATTGATGAGAGAAAATATGGGAGACTACTTATTTTGCAATCAACAGTATATATTTGAAAACTTAGATGAAAATATATATTTATTTTTCTGATTTTTCCTTTTATCGATTTATTTTGGAATATATGTTTAGGTTTATAGTTTATATATAATCTTATACTATTAAAAATGAAGTACAAATTTGGGAAATCTTATAGTCAGACACTTTTTATTTTATTCTTACAACCAAATACCAAATAGTTATTCATGTATCCAAATATTTTTTTCCTTTTTAAATAAATATTAAATTAATTAGCTACAATTATTTCCTTCTCTAATATTGTTATTTAAATAGTGTGAGGTTGGATTCTCCAATCATCTTTGTTTGATTTTATTTTCACATTATTTTGAATAATTATATACAATTAATAAAGTTTTAGTTTTTCTGTATATATTGTGGTTCAAATTTTTATAAATAGATGTACATTACTCAATCAATAAAAAATTGTGCATATTCTATGTTCCACATAGGTAGAAATTCCAAATAAATGTGATCCATAAGATAGATCGAAGTAAATCCGACATACGGATTTGTTGATCGCAAATTAATGGATCGGTTTGCAAACAACCAAATTTTAATAAAAAATAAGTAAATTATATATATAATTAATTATTGTGTATAGTTGATGAAAATAATATATGATATATTTGAAAATATAAAGAGTTTTATGATTAGAATATTTACAAAAATGAGAATATTAAAAGTATTTCTATTTAAAATATTGTTTCTTTAAAAAAATATATATTTAAATTATGTAAGTAATCAAATTTTTGGGTCAGCTTGTTATCATGTGGACATAGTGGAACACGGAACATAAAAACTACTTACAAAAATTTTAAATGAAAATATAGATTAACTAACCAACAAGACTAACAATTTATAATTTAATGAAGTTAAAATTACATATAAGTAAGAAAAATAATTATATAAATGAAACGAACAAAATCCAAAAATTATAAATTATCTGGAAAACTGATCAGAAAATATTAAAAAGTAAAATATAAATAATTGTTACATTGAGTAAGAAAATATTGACATGCAATGTATCGCGAGTTCAACTCTAGTTTGGATTAAAAAGGGATAAAACTCTATTTGAGATAGAGGTTCTGAATTTTTTTTGTTTTGAGAATTAAAGGTATACTAGAGTTTCTATAATTCAAAAAGTATAGTTCACCAAAGTTATCAACAAAAGGTATAAATGGATTTGATCAAAAATATTATATTTTAACAAATTCCCCAATAAATTAACGTGATTAATCAGAAAGCAACTCCGATGTAAGGATTTAAATTATTGGGCGTGTTACACGTATTAAAACTTCTTTTCTGTCTTTTTTTTTCCCTCTCTTTCTTTGGATTGTCAATCTAAGCGACACTACCAGGTCTGGGCACAAAGTGAATATTCAAATTGTTGAAAGTATTCATGATTCATTTTGTTTCATCCGAATCAGTAACTTTCCGATTCGTATTCGCTTCGGACTTTACAAATATTCAGACACCCAAATATTCGCTAAAATATTAAATATTCGCGGATATTCGATTCGTTTTGTAATAATTTTAAGTAAAATAAAATATAGAAAACTCAATGTGTATCTTAAAATAACTATTTTATTTAAAACTATATATGTATTTCCTTCTAATTAATTAAAGTTTAATATTTCTAAAATTAATTTTATGAATAAAATTTTACAATTTTTATATAAATAGTCAATATGCAATATACATATATATATATGGATATTGTTGATACCAGATCCCTCACCAAAATTTATCACCATTAAAGACATAGATACGTGTCAATCGAATCATCACAATAAAGGGAAGGAGTCCGGTTCGAGGTAGGAGACTTCGCTTTGGCAAAGAATAAACCAGTGAATTAAATAAAATGCTTGGGAAGCAAACTCAAGAGCATTTTGGAATAAGAGCTCAGAAGAGACTAAGAGCTCGTATGGAGAATCTTCGTCTTTAAATAAAATAAAAGAGCTATTTCAAAATATCAGAAATTACAGCATTCAAGATCGAATTGAAACCGATATATTTAAATAGAATCATATGAATTATTGTAATTTATTAGTAGCATTGAATATCCAAAACATGTATAAATAGGAAGAGAAAGGTGTTGTAAAAAGGATCTTTTTCCGATTTTAAGAGGATAATATTATCATAGTAAATACAACTTTTTCCAATTACTTTATTTTATTAAAAATTATTTGGTGTGGATCGTGTATCCACAAAATATATCGAAGCAAAGTGAATATACTCATCTCAAAATCTTAGTATTTGATATTTGTTTAGATTTTAGCGAATAGTGGAATACTAATTTTTAGTTTTTTTTTGCTACGTAAAACTATGAATATTTAGATTTTTTGAAGTAAATTGAAGTGAAAACAAATCAAATCGAATTAAATCTAACGAATATTTTTTCCAGAGCAACCACTAATCATATTCAATCTTAATGCCTTTTTAATAAACAAATAAAAAGTCAAAGTTTTCTACTCTGTACATTTACTATATATACTTCATTTACTCCTAATTGATTCTATTTCTAGAAAAATAATATGTTTTAAAAAGATTATACTTTTAGTTTTCTAAGCATGTTTAATTAGATATTAATAATGAATTGCAAATTTCAAAAAAAAAATAACTAAATACTGTTAGTTATGATTATAGAAAATTGTTATTTAGAAAAAACAATGTATTTATAATCTATTTTTAATGAGTTTTCTTAATATGTATGAAAATCCTATAAATAAAATTAATTAGGAATAGAGGGAGTGGTATACACTATAACAACCATTAGGTAACCCTTCAGTTTTACATATATAACAATATTAGAAATTATTGTCTTAATTAAGTAGGATGACAAGATGACAACTATAACAACCATTAGGTAACCCTTTAGTTTTACATATATATAATAATATTCGAAATTATTGTCTTAATATAAAAGTAGGATGACAAGATGCTTCAGTTTTACATATATATAATAATATTCGAAATTATTGTCTTAATATAAGTAGGATTACAAGATGACAACCACTAATTATTGTTTTCAAATAATGATACTATATTAAATATAAGATATGTTAGATCCAAAACTAAATTAAAATCCAGCACGTAAAAACACGATTATATACCGAAGAAGAGGAACGTGAAATGTAGCCATGTGTAGATGATCCAATCAGCATGGAGAATAAGGCTGTCGGTGAGTGATTTTCCAAGGATTAAGTTGAATTAATTTGCATTTAGTTGACGTGTTTTGCATACTCTTTGATATTCGTTGGGTCTCGCTGGTCCAGTTAGGATTTTGAATAGCCTAAGGAGCGATGGTCGTATTGGAACCTTTGTTTCATTCGTATTATCTGTTCTAGAGGATTTCTGAATTGTTTTATTTCTTAAACACCGAATTATAAAGCACCTAACATGTTTTATTTCTCAAGCAAACAATCATGCGCGCGAGGGCTACATTCTCCATAAATTCATCATCAGCAAATAAATTCAGAAATACATCAGACCATAAGGTCGCATGAACTAATTAATCCTAAGCTAATCTAAATTGATATCCACATACCAAAAGGAAGCGAACAAATCTATCCAAGTTACGTGTGCATTAAGGACTTTAATCATGTGTGTATTGTATATATACATTTTTGAAATATTTAAATTATTTTGTTTTCTTGTCTAACATTTTTTTATGTTTTGATCTATATAATCTGTTTTTCTTTTAATATAGAAACACTAGAAATTTTACAAAATAAATGTAAATGTATTAAGTGTATTTAAATATTAATATACTATCTAGGGATGTTAACTATGGTCTATGGGTAATTAACTGATGGGTACCTAAACCCTTAAAAATATTCAATTCCATTACCTTATCCTCTTTTGGATAAAACGATGAGAGCTTAAAATGGGTGGGTATCCATCACAATAGATTCAAATAGGGTTAATTCTATTGGGTTTAGTGTACCAATAGGTTTTTTTTATTTAGAACAATAAAAATTTAAAATTATTTTATAATGAAATATTTATCAGATTTTGTTTTATAATAGGGTATAAAAATAACTAAAGTACATTTTTATTCTTTTAACTTATTTTAACCAAAAACATAAAACTTAACTTTTCTGTTATATTGTAGTTTTTTCTTTTTTTTTGTTTGTCAAAATTACGATTTCGTAATTTATCATCAAAAACATAAAATCTTATTTTTCTGCCAAAAACATAAATTATATTTTATTTTAGTTTATGTAAACATGATTCTGTGATTTTTCGTCAAAAACGTAAAATATTTTACCATCCCATAAAATTAGTGTTTCCGGGTCAGTTTTGGGGAAGAGAAGACCTCTTTGAGTAATGAGTATAATCAACATAGATAAAATCATTATATAATGCTCGAGGAAATTACAATTACGTCTGCCATATGTTTTTGTCAAAATCATTAGTATTATAAGAGAAACAAGTTGAAAACGTATACAGTATAATGTATAATTTTTTTTTCTCCTTTTAATTTTTTTTTACAATAAAAGCTGTCTTTTTCCTATCCTGGTCAATCAGTAACATGTGAGCATCGGTCGACCGATCATTTAATCGATTGCACGTTTCCAATTATTTTAAATAATTTTAAGACATACGTACGGTTATACTTACACCCTTCAATAACTTATTTATTTTGTCTTATTCAACAAATGAGAACATCGATCGTACAATTGTGGTCCCAATGAGATGCAGCACATGTCCAGTCCAGACACGGGTAAACTCTTTGAGGCTTATTGGATCCTAATCCTATCCAGACTTATGGTGGCTTTGATCTGTAGATAATTGAAATGTTCAAGAAGCAATCAAGGGCTAGCTAACCATAAGTCCATAATACATTTGCCAGATTCATATATTATACAATCAAGGACTATTCTAAAAAATAATATTAAATTAATATTTTGTTAGGACAAAAATAATTATTTTTATTAAAAATTTATTTTTTATATAACACAAAATCTTATAATTTTATATTTTAAAAATTTAGGATTTAAAGTTTAGGGTTTAAAAACCTTAAACTTTAAACCTTAAACCCTAAATCATATATTCCACCCCAAACAAAGCTATATTTTAAATTGTACAATACTTAACGTAAATAAAAAGTTTAAGATTTTTTTTTATAAAAATATTATTTTTGTCCAAAATTAAAATAAAGTGCTATTTGTGGAAAAAAACATTATTTGATGTTATTTGAAGGAATTTCTTACAATCAAAGATACATATATTTGAACTTTGGAAGCCAAACATATTAGCAAGTAGTAGTTACATGCTCTAAAAATTCCACATCGGCTAATAGCTTCACAAATATATCAGACCGTAGGGTAGCTTGAACATCAAAACTTCCTTCATTGATTCCTGGAAAAAGTGTAAGCTTTCCATTCAAACTACTGGACAGTCCGGATCGAGCTGCAATAGGTTTGCCCCAGCCGAAATCCTTCTTGTACACTTGAAACTACTAGACAGTCCGGTGAGGTTTTGAGAGTGGGGAGGGGATTTTCAGAGGTCTAGAGTCTAAAGCACTGAGCAGAATGATCAATTAATAAAACCAGTCTCCGTATCAAAGGTGAAGGCAGTGTTTGAGATGGCTCCAGTCAAATGTCATGGACCAGATGGTATGACAATGATGTATAGTGGGTGAAGATGTCTTCGAGATGGTGCCAGAGTTTTTTTTAGAAAGGTAGTTTGAACGTTAGATTTTATTATTTTTATTATTTTTATTTGTTTAAATTTATTGTTAATTCATTGTTTATTTCTCTAATCTTAGTTGGCCAAATTTTATTGAGTAAACTTAGGAGGGGTGAACCTAAGAATTGTTCTTAACTTCTTAAGCATTAAGGACTTTAATCATGTGTGTATTTTTTTATTTTTTTTGGAAATGTTTAATGCAGTTAACGTTGTGGAAATTATTTTGCTTTCATCGTCTAAAAATTTCATGTTTCAAGAAATCGACAAAAAAAAAAACCCCAACAACATTATTTAACAAAAAAAAACCGATAAAAGACCCCATCATCTCAGTATCTTATAAAGCAAGGAAGTGCTCTAAGACGAAACAGTGGGGTGGGAGTGATGAAATGGGTTTCTGGGTAAGACCACTTTGAGTAATGAGTATAATCACCATAGATAAAATCATTATGTGATTATATCATGCTCGAGGAAATTACAATTTTTTTTTTTTGAGGAAATTACAATTACGTCTGCCATTTTTGTCAAAATCATTATATAAGAGAAGCAAGTTGAAAACGTATATTAATGTAATTTTTTTTTCTTTCTTTAATGAATAATACTGTTTTAAATTTTTCTTACAATAAAAGCTGTCTTTTTTCCTAACCTGCTCAGTCAGTAACATGTGAGCATCGATCGTGCAACAATTTAATGATTGCACGTTTCCAACTATTTTAAATAATTTTAAGACTTGTACCCTTCAATAATTTATTTATTATGTCTTATTCAACATGTGAATATCGATCGTGCAATCGTACGTCGTCCCATGAGATGCATGCAGCACATGTCTAGACACGAGTAAACTCTTTGAGGCTTATTTGATTAAAATACTATCCATACTTATGGACCTTATACATGGTATGGCTTCGATCCTTAGGTAACCGAAATGTTCGAGCTTTTAATGGAAGAATACGTTTGATAATAAACATGCATTTCAAGAAGCAATCAAGGGCTACGTACATAACCATAATACCTTTGCCAGGTTCATACATTATACAATCAAAGAGACTATATATTTTGAACTTTGGAAGACAAAGAGTATGTCCCTAAATCAATCAAATCATGTAATAGTTACATGCTCTAAAAATTCCACATCGGCTAGTAGGTTCACAAGTACATCAGACCGTAGAGTTGCTTGAACATCAATACTTCCTTCATTGATTCCTGGAAAAAATGTAAGCTTTCCATTGAAACTACTGGACGGTCCAGATCGAGCTGCAAAGGTTTGCCCCAACCGAAATCCTTGTTGTACACTTCGAACCGCGGAGAGCTTGCAATACCTATAATATCACTATCTACTTTACTGCCAAGGCCTAAGTTTAGGTTCTTAACATTTCTAACACAATCATATGCAAAACTTTTACAGTTTTCATTCGTTTGCGAGCTAACTAGTTTTCTTATCTGTAGAGCAGCCCAACCCAAGCCACCATCCAACAACTCTTCAACGGTAGCTATGGTTGATGGAAGATAGATCATATTTCCAAAACAATCTTTCTCAAGGGGAGGATTTATCCTCTGCCTCAAGTCCACCGCTAGTTTGCATTGTGTCTCTCGTTCTCGGCTCAGACCATTGTGTCTAATGACTTATCGCCACATATGTGCTGAAACCGCTTGAAGAGATGAAATTGCCTGCAGGTCACTGGAGCCAACCTCCCTGTTGGCTTTAGCTTTGAGATCTGAAATATTCTTCTTTGTGAAGTGAAGCATCCAATCTTTCCTAATGTGCACCGAAGAAGATGGTGGTGGCCTTTCTGTCATTGAAACCGGAATATGGATAGGGTAATCGATCCCTTCAAGAAACCATCCTTTAAGAACAAGAGACTTATGATTGAAACCTGAACAACTCGAGCAAATCTTGGACTAAGTATCCAAGAAATCCCACATAGAACCTCCGTCTGCCACCAAGTGGTTGTAACTGTAACCGATGAATACTCCATCCTTCATCTCGGTGACTTGTATAACAAGCAAGGGCTCGGAGGTACCATCGAAGTTTTTTAAACCGTTGGCGGGAAAGAAATGCTTTAGGAAATAAGGAACAGAACCATCAGGTTGAAGAATATCACTCACCGACAAAGACTTAGCTTCTGCATGGAGAAATCTAGCGCCAGAGTCATCACAGTCTACGAAAAACGACACCATATTGTCTTCAAGATTCTCCGTTTTGACGAGACGACCCGCGAAAGGGAAGTAGATCTCTAAGGCAATAGAGAGTGAGGCCTTTAGCCGAGATATGAGGTGGAAACTGGGATAGGGTTTGCGAAAGAGAAGACCTCTTTGAGGACGATTGAATTGAAGTAGACTCAAGTCAAATGGAGTAAGATGGATCTTAGTTCGACCTGTTTGGTTGCTGTTTACGGGTCGAACAATGCTTGACGAGACTAACACTACACCTCCTGCCATGTTTTGTGTCTCTAATGTGAAGATGTGAAAGAAAAAAAAATAGAAGTAAAACTCGGCCAGGGTATAATGATTTCATTAGTGATTAGATAAGCAGAAAGCAAATCCTATCCAAAGAACGTAAGGTTTTAAATTCTTGCGCGTGTTACACATTGTAAAACTTATTTCTTCTTTTTTTTTTCTCTTTCGTTTGATTGTCAATCTAACAGACACTAAAACACTAGTACAAAGTGTACATATTCCATAAGATTGTCAATCTAAATGTGAATCTGTGGAACTAATTAATCCTCATCTAATCTTAAACCTCAGCTAAATCTAAATTGATATCCACGTACCAAAAGGTAGAAAACAAATCTATCCAAGTTACGTGTGGATTAAGAAGTATAATCATGTGTGTATTTATATATATTTTTGACGGAGAGACCACCAAAATTTATGAAATAAATGTAAGCGTATTAAGTAAATTTAAATATTAATATACTATCGTTTACATTGAGTGATTTTAGTAGCTAGTTGGAAAAAAAAATTAGTTTAATTAGTGGTTTGTTTCGTTTTAAATTTTTAATCAAACCCACATATATAACGCCGTTTCATAACAAGAATATATTTGTGCTTCTACACCTAACTTGGGCCAAACATTATAATATACAAATTTGATCTATTATTGATAAAAAACAAAAAATCTAACTTCAGCAGAATGCAGATATATAGCTTATTTCACCGTTTCACGTCCCAACTCTCTCAATATGAAAACAAAAAAGACAAAAATAAAATAATATATATATAAAGACTTTTTGTTTTCTTTTAAAATATACCATTACTAAAGAAAAACAACTACAACTCATGTTTTATAAATTGATCTTAAATGTTTAAAAATGATTCACAATTATTTAAGAATTCTTCCTAGCTTTTTATAAACCTATTCCAGACAAACAAGTTTATGATATTTATGAAGTTTTAAAAATTTGTGGTAATTAAACATAAAATAAATGTTAGATTGGCCGGTAGTTAGATAGTCTCTTTAAAAAAATTCCCGCAACAGAGACTAAACGAAAACAATCACAAAACATCAAATCACTTGTCGTCGTCGATCAAGTTGAAGCGAAACATTTGGGCTAATCCAACAACTCGTGAAATTGAATATAATGAAAATCGAAATGGACATCAAGTAATCAAAGGAATTGAGCGAGAAACTGCAATGATATATACCATGTTCGATAAAGAGAACTAAATTAATTGAATTAAATGAAACATGAGAACTGAATTACCTGAGTTAATAAAGTTAATTATTATGAGTTTATACTTTTATACACTCTCTATCATACTTATCCATAATTCTATATAAAGCAATTATCATAAATAACATTAAATGAAAATTTTGTTTTATAAATAAAACTTTTTTATTTTGGGACAAAAATAATATTTTTACTAAATATTATTTTCTTTATATAAGATAAAATTTCTTAAACTCAGGTTTAGGATTTAAAGTTTAGAGTTTTTAATCATAAACTTTAAGTCCTAAATCTTAATATACTTTCCACTCAAAAGAAATTATATTCTAAATTATACATTACTTAACCCAAATAAAAATTTTAAAATTTGATCTTTTATAAAAGTAATATTTTTATTTTAAAAAAAAAATTTATTTGTATAACAAAAATTTCAACTACTAATATTAATATTTGAGAAAAATTTTCTTTTATATATGATATAAAAGAACCGACTCACATCTTTTTTTTTATTTATTCTACTATCCTAGTAGTTTCAAGTCACCTTCGACCCACTCCCACTTGGGACTTCAAATTTCTTCCATCACATGCGAGAGAATTGACCAACACGCCAATCAACTCAAGTACTTTTAAGCAAAATATTAAACTTTAAAATAGCTTGATGTGAAATTGATCCAAATAGGCAAATACTAGACACTAGTTACAATAATCATGTATATATTCTGTTGTTTACCAAACAACTGATAGATATTATAACAAGAAAAACATAATTAGTTTTACTAAATTACCAATAATGTACAAAGTTTTTTTGTCTTGCGGAATAAAATTTCAATACAAGGATGAAATAAACGAATCATTCCATAACAAGAGTCCACTAATACCGTGTACGATAGCAACAGCCACCGTTTTGTACGATATTTTATCATTTTCAGTCTATTTCCCCATCAAATCATCATCCGGATTTTCCGGGTCGGGTAACTTATTCAAATCAACCCGATCCAATAACCCGCAACCAAACTCTCGTTTTTGACTAAAAACACGGCGGCAGTTCTTGTTTTGCACCGCCGTCTTCCCAACCGCGTCCACCTGAGCTCCGACCTCCGTAGCCTTTTTCCTGATCGTTGCCGCTGACATGTCCTCGGCGGAGTATTTGTCGAGACACGGCATAAGCTCCGGGAAGTTGAGCGTAGCGGTGGTTCCTCTGAGGTAAAACACTGCCGTGTCGTAAGCACGCGCCGCCGCTTCGGGAGTAGAGTAAGAGCCAAGCCATAGTCTTGTACGCTTGTTCGGTTCTCTTATCTCCGCCACCCATTTACCCCATTTCCTCATTCTTATCCCCTTGTATGGTCTTTCTCTCTTATTTCTTGCCCCCGTCACGTGAGCTGGTGCTACTGCTCCACCGTCCATGGTGGCGGCTTTGGATCGTTTCGTGTGTTTCTAAGATTAGGACTTTCGAAGTGGGTTTAGAATTATTATCTGATTTATTGATCTAGGACAGAGTATATATATGTGGAGAGAAAGAGAGGTTGATGTTGTAGTTGGAGGAGAAAATTCTAAAATCTATGACGGCTTGATTTTTTTGTTTTATTTTAATCATTCATGTCGACTTGCGTTATAGTTGAAATTTTTGTTTGGATTACAAAAGACGTTAAAATGTTTTTTTTTTCTTTGATAAAGAACGTTAAATTGTTAGTTAATTGATTATAGTACAATTTATAAAATTAAATTAGGTTTGAAAAATACAAAAATTGGATGAGAAAGCTGTCTGTGATAAGCTCGAGAAGAGTCGTGGAGATAACAGTTTCCTTGTTTTTATATATAACGAGATAACAGAATATTAAATCGTTTAATTTCTTTATGGATATATAAATAATGCATGTCGATCTATATATGTATAGTATAGTGTTAGAATAAATCATCGTATTATTATTATACACCAAGAGTTCGACCTTTTCAGATTGGTAAATTGATAATATTAAAATATCACCAACATTTGATTAATACATTCATTAAAACGAGCTTCGAAATAAGAAGATAAGGGTAGATATTAATGTTTACTGTAACTTATGAAACATATGTAATAAGAGTTTTATCCAAAAATATATATATATATATATATATATGTCATCAGAAATTAAAAATTTATAGTTTTTTTAAGAAAAATGGAATTGAAAATTAGAATCTTGATTATATAATCAAACTACAATATGAATTTTAAAATGGATAATTCTCATAAATAACAATAAATAAAAATTTTGTTTCATAAATAACACTCTTTTTTTTATAAAAAAAATAGTATTTTTAGTAAACATTATTTTCCTTAAGCACAAAATCTTCTAATTTTATACTTTTATAGTTTAGAATTTAGAGTTTAGGATTTAAAAACCATAAATTTTAAGTTTTAAATTTTAAATTATACTTTTCATCCTAAAACAAACTATATTTTAAATTATACAATACTTAACTCAAATAAAAAATTTAAAATTTTATCATTTATAAAAATATTATTTTTATCCAAAAAAAGAAGCAAGAATAGGTCTGAGCCTGATGACATTCCTGCTTTCCTTGCCATGTCCAATATTATTTATAAAACAAAATTTTTATTTAATGTTATTCGAAAGAATTTTTCTTTTAAAATTAACAAAAAACATCGAATGCCGATTTATACGTAAATATGTTGTTTTTTTTCGATAGACGTATATGCGTACGTAAACACGTCTATAATCTATAGTACACAGAGACAAGCACAAGATAAGGAAAATGAAAGTGGGACTCACAGTCGGTAAGTCGGTGACCGGATACCGTTAGGAATTGACTTTTCTCTGTTTACGTAAATGGTGACACGTGTTACATATTATCCATTTTGTCCTTCTACTTTTTACGTAATTCCACTTCTGTCTGCCTTGGAAATTTTGTTGTCCCTGGAAAGAACAGGGATAGTTTCGGTATTTTCATTATTGTGGGCTCCATTTCCAGGACTTAACGCAGCTACGTTGTTGTTATTATACACGAGGGCGGCTCATTTCCATTTATGTTTATAATAATTACAAAAGTACTATTCCGAGTGGTTTGTGTTTTGTCGTGTTAACGTTTACTTCCACCGTTTTTTTTTTTTTAATTTTAGATTTTTTCACACATATTAAAAAAATATTTGATTTATCTATGATAGAGATAAAAATATAAATTTTAACAAACATAAATCTAAAACAACAAATAAAATAAAACAAATTTTAAAATTTAAAACTACAAATAAAATGAAGTTTATATTATTATATACATAAAAAAAAAAATTCATCATTTCATGCTTTTTGTTTTGTTGCATTCGTAATTTTTGACTGTGGATACAATGATAAAGTTTGAAACCTTACCAAATAATTTATACTTTCGGAATATCCGGAGGAAGATAAACGGAAAGGCAGAGGCTAGATAGAGCTTTTAAACTTATTGATCACTTAACTCTGTTCATTTGGTCGATTCTATGATATCTTTGAAGATGTGAGGTCCGTTTAACTAATGCTGGATACTAATGTCATTGAAGATGAGCCAATGTATTGTATTTAAAAAAAAAAAAAAAAAAAAAAAAAACTAATGCTGGAGACTACAGTGGTTCTGGTTTTGGGTTATTTATTTATTACGGCCTCCATTTTGAAAAGGCCCAATTGATGTGAGGTCTTTGGAGATATTTACTTACTAATGTGTGGTCACAAATAAGGCCTGATTAGGATGTCATAGAACCAATGAATCATGTGATATGATTCATGTGGGTTGGTTTCTTTCGACTTGAGCGAGTGAGTATATATATTTTTTTAAATCCACTAATTTGATTCGGAATCGTTACAAGATGATGTTTTACATAGATAAGAACTATTTTGAAGCGAACTTAGCTAAACAACAAACCAAAGAGACAATGATTTACGAACATATGATATATACATCTAATCTTCTATGAAAATTATTTAAGATGATATCATATGAATGATTTGTTAATTTTTAAATATTAAGTAGCACGCAACGGTAGTTCTATAATCGTTATGCTACTGTTTAAGAAAATGCATTTTTACTAAGATAGTTGATTAAATCCCTATAAATTTAGTGTCATAATCATTTGGGTCGTCCATTGCGAGAAAACAAAACTATATAACGAAAATAATTACTTGTTGGCTAGCACAAGGAACATTATCTATACAATAGTGATTAGCTAACAACAAATAAATATTATAAAAATTAGGTACATACATGCGATTTAAAATGTATCAGCATTCTTAATGAAAACTTGAAAAATCAGCTAACGAAAACCAACAATAGAAGTTATGTGTATCATAGTCTGGTGCAGATAATTTGTTTAGCATCGATCGAATGATGTAATACAAAATAATTAAAATTGCAGAGAGAAATTTAGAAAAAGTTTCCATTAAAAGAAGAAGAACAACAACACATGACTTCAAATTTGTATTTTTTAAAATCTCAAGGAACTTCCATCTATAAAATGGATATTCTTGGTTAATTCACCTATATTAAGGGACGTAAAAGTTACTTTAGTGGAGTGGACAAATAAAACGTGTAGAAAATAGCCATGCTTTCAAAGCTTATCAATGATTAATCATGATTTCTAATTAACAGAAATGGTGGAGTTAACTTTAATACTTGCAATTAAAAAGTTAATATTTTTTTTTCATCCAATATTATAATTATTAGAAAACTATATATATTAAATCACTATGAAATGATAAAATAAGACATACCCCAAAGTTTAAAGTTCAAACTGTGAAACGAATGATCAAATCTTTTCTTAAAAATATAAATCGAATATATAAATCTATGACAATCATTCTAAAGCAGTTGGAAATATGACCGACTTCTTCGGGCAAAACGTGAACATACACTATTTAGGGTGGAATTGTTGTCGATGACATCTACTCACAAAATACATTTTGTTTCGAGTGTAATAAACAAATCCAATTTGCTAAAAACAGCTTCCGTATTCCAAACTTCAGTTAGTTATGAAAAAGTCACATATCTTCTTGATGACAAATTGTAGCATTACATGTTTAGCCATGTTAGGAATTTTGGATGCGATTACAATATTCTGCTATTTACATCAGATTTCGTAAGACTCATTTGAATACTAAAAATGTGTGGAGCTCTTATGTTTTTAGTTAACCTAGTTTTTGCATTGCAAATATTTATGCAAAGACATTTAGGACTGCTAATTTTAAGAAAGTAATAAAGACTCCAACCGAAGAGGATGTTTAATTATAGTGAAAATTAAAATGTTTAAGACATCTTTCTTGTGCTGAATTCAGCCTCTTGCTAATCTTTATTAATATATATGTTGGGCTTACTCTAAAAGGTCTTATATAACGGTTAGATTGAAAAAAAAAAAAAAAACTTTGATACTTACAATTAAAATGAGTTTTCCTCCAATGGTCAAAAACTCAAAACAAATGGAAACCACCAGAAATAAAATTGTTTCTTCTAAAAATCAAAATGGATAACTAAAAAAAAAGATCCAAACGAACTAATGAGCCCTGCAGAAAGACATGTGAGGTAGGGCCCAAATAAAGGCCCAAGAGGAGCGTACAGTGGTCCCCAGAGTATTATGAAATAATCTACAAAAAGTTTTTTTCTTTTTTCATTTGTGTAATTTACTGTTGGGATTTTCCCGCGCAGAAGGAGGACCAGAAACGAATGTCTTGACTCTTCTCATGGAGTACAGTATTTAGTAATTTTTGTCTTTGCCTAAAAGAGACGATGGAAACTACAAAACAAAAAATATAAATACAATCAGCTTTGGAACCATCGACTTTTACACGCCAACCATTTCTCTATTTACACGTACCATAAATTAATTAAATTAATTCAGTCTATCTAACAAACATTTGTTTCCTTTCCCAACAACATTTTTATAATGAATAAAAACAGTGTTGGCAGATCTGAATAATAAATCTGATTTTTCTGTTTCCATACACACACGGACCAGTGGATTTAATTCAACAAGTCAAAACAGAAGAAGAAAAAGCTGACGTGGAGGGTAAACAAAAGGTAAAATTAGACTTTCATAGAGGGTAAAAAAGGAAATATAAGATACCTCGTATACCCAAACCAGAGAGAAGAGTGGAAAGAGTAGCTTCTTCTTCACTTTTTCTTCTCCGTTTCTTCTTCTCCCGAGGAAGCGACTTCGTCTTCGTTGTTGAAGACAAAATTAAGACTCCGATTAGAATTTTCTCATCACACCTCATACTCGTTGAAGAAGATGGAATCACAATCTTCCTTATCGTCTTCTTCTTCTCCTCCTCCACCATCGTCGTCGCCGGAGAATTGTTCCGTCAAAGTTGCGGTTAACGTTCGTCCTTTAATCGGAGATGAGATAGCTCAAGGTTGCAGAGAATGCGTTTCTGTTTCTCCGGTAACGCCTCAGGTGAGTTTTTTTTTTTGAATCGTAATTAGAATCAGTTTCGTCGGGGTTTTTTTTTTTTTTTAATTTTCTCCGATCGTATTGTTTAATGTCACGTTTTTTCCTGGATCCGGATCAGAATCCAAGTTTCTTACTCTGACAAAAACCATTTAATATTATTTTTTCTTATAAAACAGTGTCAATTTTTGTTTCTATATGTAAATAAGAGAATAATGCCAATGTCTGTGTTGTTGCTTACTGTATTGTTTAGTTGATATAAGTCAATGAACATTGTGTTAATGTATTAAACACTAATTTTCTTGGGATTTGATATTTAATTGGTGTATTGAATTTGATATTGAAGCTTATTGTTTGAAATGTTTGTTTAATTGATGGTACTGTAGGTGCAAATGGGAACACATTCATTCACATTTGATCATGTATATGGAAGTAGTAATGGTTCGTCACCTTCATTGATGTTTGAAGAATGTGTTGCTCCTCTTGTTGATGGTTTGTTTCATGGATACAATGCTACTGTGTTGGCTTATGGTCAGGTAACATAATAATACTTTATAAATTTGGAATTACATTGGTTTTAGCTGGTTTAATTTTTCCATTTTTAGTAGTTGCATTATTGCATAAATACTGCAGACAGGATCTGGAAAAACATTTACTATGGGAACTGCTTTTAAAGATGGTACAAGTAATAATGGGTTGATTCCTCAAGTTATGACTGCTTTGTTCAACAAAATCGATTCAGTAAAGCACCAAACTGGGTTCCAGTGTCATGTCTCTTTCATCGAGGTATCATTCTAATACATAAAGACTTAGTTTATCTCTGTCTTGTTAATATTTGGATGAATATTATTAACTCAAGTCTTTATCTGTAGATTCTAAAAGAAGAAGTTCTGGATTTGCTTGATAATGTGCCGTTTAACAGACAAGCCAATGGAACCCCTGGAAAGGTTGTTCTTAGTAAGTCACCGGTACAGATTCGCGAATCGCCAAACGGTGTAATAACACTATCCGGTGCAACTGAAGTTCCGATAGCTAATAAAGAAGAAATGGCTTCATGTCTTGAGCAAGGTTCTCTAACCAGAGCAACTGGGAGCACAAATATGAATAATCAATCTAGGTGAGAATCTTTTTTACTTGAGACCAAAACTTTCCATAAGAAGCAAGAATTGGCTTGCATTCTATTGAACATTGTCATAAACGAGTATGGGAAGATTATAAATGGTACATAAATAAATAGTTCTTCATTGATTTGTTCTGTTTCCATTTCCTTAATAAGACTAAAATATTTTATCTTAGATAAGTTTTTTTATCAGAAGTATCCTAATGTTTTGTTATGTGTGATATCAAAAGCCGGTCACATGCCATCTTCACAATCACATTAGAACAGACCCGCAAAATCCCTTCGATATCTATGGTTAAAGATACTGTAGAAGATGAAGATATGGGTGAGGAGTATTGTTGTGCCAAGCTTCATTTAGTAGATCTTGCTGGATCTGAAAGAGCTAAACGGACAGGTTCAGGCGGTGTTCGATTAAAAGAAGGTTAGCAAAACTGATATCCTTATCTTAATCACATCCTCTTGAATAAACATTGACTTGTATCTTAAAACCAAATTCTTCTTTGTACGTTCTGTGTAACAGGAATTTACATCAATAGAGGACTTCTTGCACTTGGTAATGTCATTAGTGCACTTGGTGACGAAAAAAAGCGTAAAGAAGGTGCTCATGTTCCTTACCGTGATAGTAAACTTACTCGGTTATTGCAGGTTCATTTCTCTCTTTGTACCTCTTGAATTCATATCTTTATTGGGCAGTAAATATATTACCCAATTTTTAGTCATACTATGATTCATTTCATTAAAGATGTCTTTTACATAACTGCAGGATTCTCTTGGTGGAAATAGTAAAACAGTAATGATAGGTAAACTTCTAAGTTGTTATGAGTTAATTTCACTGGACATCGCATATCAGTGTTACGAAATTCAACTAATTTCTCTCTGTTGGTATTATTAATTCTTTGTAGCTTGCATCAGTCCTGCTGATATCAATGCTGAAGAAACACTTAACACGCTCAAATATGCGAATCGTGCTCGGAATATTCAGAACAAGCCTGTTGTAAGTATCGAGAAAAGAGGACTAAGAATGTACATTTGGGAGCTCTAACAGGAGATACTTTTTTTTTTTTTCAGGCCAACAAAGACTTACTATGTACTGAGATGCAAAAGATGCGTCAAGAGTTACAATATTTACAAGCTGCACTTTGTGCTCGTGGGACAACTCCATTAGAGGAAGTGCAGGTTTATTTATAACGTTCTGTTGAAATTTTTCAAAAGTTTTTTTATAAACTTTCTCATCAATAATAGTATATAGTTTTATTTTAAAGGTTATGCGAGAGAAGATTATGAAGCTAGAATCTTCCAATGAGGCTCTTTCTCGAGAACTTCACGTCTATCGTAGCAAGAGACCTACTCTTGACTATTGCAATATTGATGCACAGGTAATAATTTCTGTATACTAATATTAGGGAAACACAAAAGATTTATTTGGTAGTTTTCTTCACTTATGAAAAAACAAGAGTGTTCACTTGATCATATACCAACAGGAAAATGGTGTAATTTTTCCAAAAGATGATGGTCTTAAAAGGGGATTCGAAAGTATCGATTCAGATTATGAAATGAGTGAAGCAACATCAGGTTTTTGGACACTGGCTTCTTCTCTGTAAAATTATTTCATGTAATGAATCTGTATTCTCCTATCCTTTAGCTTGAATTATTTTTCTGATTACAGGTGGAATTTCTGAAGATATTGGAGCAACAGAAGAGTGGGAACATGCACTTAGGCAGAATAACATGGGAAAAGAATTAAATGAATTAAGTAAACGTCTGGAGGAGAAAGAGGTTTGG